>VWZT01012005.1:319549-347296 GCA_013397055.1 Pachycephala philippinensis
AAAAAGAAAAAAGTTGACTTCTCGTTAAAGAAAGCTAGTACTTGCAAAATATTTCTGCTAAATTAATTTCATTTAATATCTGAATGAACACATAGACACATCAAAACAGTAATTCAGATGTTACTCTCCAAATCTTACCACTTAAATTGCTTCAGAAATATACTCAGAAGGAGACTTTTCCTTGGGCCTATGAATGTGATCTGTAAAAAGGAAAAAAAACAGTCAGCTAGAAATACATTTACCTTGGTTTCAACAGATTTTCTAGAGCTTTTGTTTGTTTATTGGGCGAGATTCATGGTTTTTTTTTTTTTTTGGTAATAACAGTATCAATAACCTTTATTGATCAAACTCCAAGCAATTGACAACAATACAGGCTATTAGATCTATTTGAGAAAGAGGCAAAGGTATAGAGAAGGAAATTGATTTGTTTATTCCAGTTTATAAGAATTAATATAGAAATTCCCTTGTTCGCCCTGTCTCAGATGAAGACCTATCCCTCAGCAGAGTAACTTCAACTTGTTTCATTCTAAACCTCTCCTGTGTGTCTTTTAAGGCAGCCTCAGGCTGTGGATGTCAAAGTATTTCAAACTTTCTTATTCTAAATGATTGACAACAATAAAGAACGAATACAATTTTCACTCCCAAGAATTTTGCCATTCTCTACAAAAAGTGGGCAGTCCAAGTACCTCTTTTGTTTTTTTTATTTTTGGCCCCGTTTTCTCCTTAGGTGTTGGTGGTGGGACAGAGAAAAGAAGCTCCAAGCTTGCGTAGTCAGGTTCTACAAGCTCCTTGCTGCTGCTTGGCGTCACAGCCCATATGGAGCGGCTTTCTGGAAGAGAATAACAGCACAAGGTGGACCACAGAGGTTGAGAAGCACTTTCAAGGCAAGTGTGATTTGTAAAAGGGAAAACACTTCCAAGGATGAATGAAATATGATGCTCATTAGCCCTGGACAAATGTGAATTATTTAAGAGTGACAGCTCCCACAGAGAGCATCCCAAAGGTTTGAAGGCTAATTAAACCTGGAAGACTACTGCCACATTCAATTCACTGAGCTGAAGGCAGCAGATGAACTTAATGGGCTGCTTCAAATTGTTTTTGCTATTGCTGACCAGCTACACATTGGAGAACCGTGGTACCCACACTGGGGATGCTGCATCCAATTAGGTAAACATCTCTTTTTGCAAGAGATAAGGACTCCCAAGCCTAACATTACTGCCAGAATCATCAGGAGCCATCCAAATAACAAATAGAACTTCAAAACATGAACTTGTATAGCACAGGATCTCACCTCCTTTTGCTTTAGGAGAGATTGCAACAGTGACACTGAATGCATTGCGGATGGATCTTAATTTGTATCTCTGCACAAGAAAGCAGTCCATGGCTCAGGTTTTTTATATCTGTGTTTATATATTTTATCATAGCAGCAAGTTCTTGCCCCCTATGTCCCCTTGTCGTGGAGATAAGCAAGGAAGAGCAACTGAGATCTGTGTTGTGTGAACTGAATATTAAAAACTGCTGCAAAAATGGAAATGTGTTCCCAGCCTCTTTGCTGGAAGTTATACAGGACTTGCAAGCCCCTTTGGCACACGGTAATCACAGACTCTTAGTGGGCTTTTGTGTGTGTGTGAAACACCACACAAATCACATGGATGTGGTCAGTATGAAATGAAGTTGGGGGCTGCCCTGAGGGTACACGTTCCCCAGCCCTACTGACAAGAGTTTTCAGCCTCAGATCTTGGCTGATGCATCTTCTGGCTGTGCGAGGAAATAGAAAGCAAAGCAAAAGCTCCAGCTGAGGCTTCACTCACTGGTGATGTGCCAGGAGTTCATTAAGAAGAACCACAGAACATGACCATTCAAAGAATCTTTCCACTCAACACACTCAGAGTGCTTTGCAAACCTTAATCAGTTCAGACTCACAACACCCCTTTAACAAGTAACAAATAGATTGCCAGGCTAAGAGAAGGTAACTTTAGCAGCCACAGAGCCTCAGTTCAGAGCTTCTCCCAAACTACTATTTCCTCCACTAATTGGCAAAGGACCAGCTTTCCATATTCATTTGTGATTATGACTGAGAGCAAGCCATGGGACCACCTGTGTGACCTGACTTATGAGTGAAGGCTTAGTCCCTCAACATCAGTGTTTGCCTTTGGCTGCAAAGTGCACAAACCCATCAGCCCAGTGTTACAAACAAGCACGTACGTCTCACCACCTCAGAGGGGAGCTTCTGCCAGTGAAACACCTTCATCCTCAGAGTCGGTGTCTTCTTAGTGTGGGGCTGCTCCCCACATCCACAGGTAAGATGACTGCACCCAGGATGGCTGCATGGCTGGGGAGATGGGAGTGATGGGGCATTTATGCCAGGCACAGAAACGGGGGGAAGAGGCACCTTGCACCCAGGAGGTAGGGGTGGAGGGGCTGGCAGCTGTGTCAGCAGAGCTGGCATGACAGACTCTTCTTGGGAGGAAGCGGAAGCATCTTTCTGGGAAGGTGATGTGTTCCCTGGACATGGCTCTGACTTCCCAGAAAGGCCAGTTTTTGGAGAGAGGCTCAGGTCTGCACTGGGGTTCTCCTCTTCCCAGTCCATATTAACTTGGATGCATTTGTTCACCTTTGGAACAGATCTTCTAGACACTGTTTTGGGATGATTTGAGCAGTGCATGCTTGATAGCAGACTCTCCATGTCTTGCCCCGGTCCCATTTTCCTGCCCTACAAGACAACAGGGAGGTGCATGGATTAGCAAAGTTCCTCACAACTGCTCTCTACTGGTAACTCCTGCAGAGACACAGAAATAACAGTGATCTTCCTATTAAGATAAGCAACAGGAATATTTCAGACTGCTTTACAAGTGACAGTTCATGGTGGTTTCAGCTGGGCAAGTCAGGAGAAGGAAGTCCTGCTGGCCATAAGGCTCCTTTTTCACCTATCTTGATCCTTCTACATTCTTGTTGCAATACATAAAAAACAGCAAACGCTATCAGCATAGTAAATCCCTACCTGGTCGTTTTTTCCCCCTTGTTGATCAGCCATTCGAATGAAGGGGTAAAGGGATGCCTCCTACAGAAGTTGCCACAGTTGCTCTATAGACAGGACATCTCAAACAGCAGGGACACAGTCACTTAACCCTGAAAGACCACATTGCCACAACTTACCTCGAGTGCAGAAGGGTGCAAGGGATTTAAAGAGAAACTCTCAAAATAGCCTAATGAAGTAAACAAGCTACAGCTGAGGAGGAGGATTCAGGGTGAGCTGCTGGGGTATTTGTGACTATACGTGGAAATGACTGGTAAGCATTTAAATGAGTAAGATGGTCTTTCTTATTTTGCCCTTAAATCAAATTTTAATCTAGAGAAAATCTTTATATTTGTCTTGAGACTATACAGTTTCTCCCAGAGCCTCTTGCAAAAGACTGTGCAGAAGTCCTCTCTTCTATGTATGCCCAGTTTTAAACATGGAGACAGACCTGCCAAAGTTAGTGGACCATTTGCTGGCTCAGGGCTTGGCTTTGCTTGCTTGACTGAGCAAACCTTTCTTTTGCAAACAATTGCATTTCTTGTGGATGAGCAGTGTCCTGGGACACTTAATCTCAGCAGCTGGAGCTGCTGTGTGATTTCTCTCTTTACAATCTCTACAGCAATGGCCATCAAAAATGGCAGAAAGAGCACGTGCTGAAAGGGGAGCAGTGAGCACACTATCAATGCTCCAGAAATGACATAGTAGGTGCAGCATTTTTAGGGACTACATGTAGGCAGAAACAAAGCCCCCTGTCATCCCAGTCTTTAACAAAACACGCATTAACAGCATCAGCAATTTTAATAGAGTTAACTATATGGGGACTTTTGTTTGCAGTGCAGGATGAGAGATTTTTTTGGTACATACACCATGTTTATGTTCTCAAAGGGCTAGGTTAATACTTATGAATGACCATTCTCCTCCTGACACAGCAGTTTTGGGCAGTCACTAACACAGAAGAATCTCATTAAGGGAGCTGCATTAAAACCTGTAATTGATACATCTCTAGTCCATAGCATACCTGTAAAGCATCTCCTATAATTTGGAACAGTTTGTCTTTGAAACCTACCAGTTGTAGTGATGATAGTCTCCAGCTCTTACAGCCCCAGTAAAACTGTGAACCAGTGCATCTAAGGGAAAAAAAGCAATAAAACTTTTGATTTTTGTTTTCAATCTTAATTTAGTAAGAATGGCTTATATTAAAAACATTAAATGTTAAATCAACCAGTAAATAACATTTAATCTACCCACTAAATGGTACCAGTTAAAACAACTAAGTCAAAGGCATATAATAGAAAATTAATATTAACCACGTTTGCAGTTTACTTCAATTAATTTGTGGTTGGTTTCCATTTTTTTTCTTTTTGCACAAATAAGCAGTTTCCCCAAAGGTAAAGCAGGCTTACATTTAATTTATGTAAACAACTTAATGTATCCCCTTTAGGACTTCACAATCTTTGTGGTAAACTTGTAGATATGTCTGTAATTACCCTAACAGGACAAGTGAGGGATTCAGCCCCATGGAAAAGCCTAATGAGAAATGAGAAAGCCTAATGAGAAATAAGCCACTTTCTGCTAGAAATATTAGGAGTAAAATGAGCTGATTAAAAAAAAAATCCTATTAGAAATGCTCATGTTAAAATTCTGCTGCTTGTTTATTTTAATTAAGCTGTAGGGAGAATCAGTAAGACTATTAATTAGGAAGGACTTTTTTTTTAATCAGAGTGCTCATCTAAATTGCTACAAGGTTTGTGTAAAGGAAAATCTTATTTTTAAAAATCCTACTAAGAAGTAGTACTGTGCAAGAAACAGCTAATATGCTTTGAATGATAAATAGGCTTATAATAATGTATCTCCAAAGATTATACTTTAGAGACTGTGTGGAGAAATCCATGCTCTTAAAAAGATTAAAGCTTTGGTATAACTTCAAGGCAGCTGTAACTTACATTGCTGATAATGTTCAAACGAGCTTGTGGGTATATTTTAAAAAGAAATCTCTATGTGAAATTTCTCCTTAGACAGTGCAGCCTCCCCTCCCCGGTGAATACATACATAAACATCTACAAATCTCAGTGCAGCCAGACAAGCACTGGCACCACTTAGGCAAGGCAGGGAACAGAGATTAACTCAATAAATCAGCCCAATTCTGATGAGCCATTTGAATCAGTTAACTTGCAATTAACTGTGAAGCTGTTTTCAGTGCTCTACTACTCCACCTTTTGTTTTATTGGGAAAGCTAATGATGCTTGAGGACCACCACAATACAGTCTTTCATTTCCACATTTCCATCTGATTATTGACATGCTAAAAATAGGCACACTTCTAATTAGCCTTGAAAGAGAAGCTGTATTTTGATGGCATAGGGTTTAGAATTTTGAGTCAGATTAAAAAAATGCCTTACCTCTGTGATTTGAATCATGTAAATACTCCCAGTTTTTCATTGATTGTGTTGCTAATGGTCTAATATGGGGATATGTTGTTTTGTAAATTGGGAGTTTCATTCATTGGTCACTATTATATGGAAACAGGGATTTCAATGAATGCTTCAGAAGATCTGATACTTCCCCTTGTGTGCTGTAAATACTTAAGAGGCTTTTCTCTGAGGGGGAAGTTACTTAAAAACTGTGCCCCACACACATGCAAGGTAACCACCAAAAGTGTAAGCACAGAGTCAATATCTGCAGTGTAAGATAGTTTTGAAGGTATGAAGATGTACTTACCAAATGGCTGGAGTTGAGCAGCAGGATGTATAACCCAACTGGGAAGAGGGTTAGTCACTTGTTTATGCAGACAGCTGCTCCCTAACTAGAACAAACCTGTTGTTCATTATCTCCCAATGGGCTCCACTTGCTTTGCTTTGGATTCAGGGACTGACTTGCATTAAGATGCTCCCGGTGTAATATTCCTCGCTGTTGACTTTGCAACAGGTGTAATTTATTGTTGATGGTTATGATTCTTACGAGGATAAAAATAAGAAGTAGGAGAAAATAGAGATCTTAATCCTTTCTTGCCCAAGCAATCTTCTCACTATAAGGTTTGCTCTTTTCCTTTCAGATACATTCCTAGGGGTTTTCAAGATTTTTCTGCTGCTTGGGTTCAGAGGGGCCTTAGGGGAACAGTAATTCCTTGCAAATTCCCCTCTTCCTTTTGTTCCTTTTGTTTTGACTCTAGTATGGCTGCAAACAATAAAGAGAAAAAGAGAATATATTTTTTTTCTTATTGCTAACAATATTTCTGTTGTGGTATTTTTCATCAATGATTGTCAAAGTGTTTCAGAGGAAGTCATTACCCCCATTTTAGAGATGTGGAAACTGAGGCACAGGTTCTATGCTTGCCCACAGCCTCTGAGGAAGCCAGTGGCAGAAAATGAGTGATCTCAGTAACCCAAGTTGCTGCCATTTCATTTCAGTGCTTTGGCTGTCAAAACCCTCTTTAGTCTTTGCAGTCCACCTCTCATTAAGATCCAGCTACTGCTGTGCCTCTGAGATTTCCTCATACCAAAAGCTGGAAGCTGTTGGAAACCAGAAGCAGCTGGAAAAAGTTGGAAACAAAGTGAAAGCACTCACTTTTCACTCTCTAACTGCCCCTGCTGCTGGCAGGAATGTGGCTGTGAAGTGTGTGTGCTTAATGCCTGTGGACTCTGTCCTAGGGATGGAGTTAATGAAAAAGTCTTCTAAAGGAACTGGCTCTACTTTTCGGCAGCTGGTGGTAAGGCAGGAACCTTGGGATCTGCTGCAGGAGGAGCCTGGGCCAGCCGCAGCAGCTGTGGGTGGCAGATGTTGGGAGGCACTGCTGCTGAGACCCCTTTGCTGGTCTCTGGGCCCTGCAGCAGAGTGATGAGGCTGTTCAAGGAACCATGGGAAGGTGTACGGAGAGTATGGGGATGGGCTGTGAAAAGCAGGAGGCTGGGAGAAGATATATTATAGGATCAGCAGAGGAATTTGTAGAGAATAGGGATGAACTCTTCAAAATTGAAAGAAATGTCAAAAGTTACTTCAATTGGGCCTTGTATAGCTGAAGGGATTAGAGACAGGACATAATAGCTTTGATCTTTGGATATTTGCTAGGCTTGAGATAGGTCATGGTTTGAAGAGACTGCTCTGTTGGCTCTCATTTGATCTACATGCAGTTGTGCTGTGGTTTGCACCCAGACTCCTGCAGACAGCTGTGTGTGTCACAGAACATGCCTTGTGGAGGTCAGGGTCTCTTCTCTGTCCTCTAGATCCCTAAAATCCAGGTAGAGCAGTTGAAAATACTTGGAGGGAGAAAATCTCCTTCTTGTGCTGTTTTCCCTGGGGTCTGTCCAGTTAAGGAGGTATTTTAGAAAAACCATTTGTCTGTGATTCAGGATGGGTTTGTAGACTGCTGGTATGGTGAATGCAGTCACTACTCCTGGGGCATATTCTTCTGTGTATGACACTGGCTCACCAAAGAGGATTAACAAACAGACCTGAAAGGGTTTCTGGACTCTTATTACTCATATCTTTTCTACTTCTCTTGTATCTGCTTCTTGCTGAACAGAGAATGATAAAAACATTGGTTGGAAGGGACCCTGGAAATGGTTTTGTCCAAGCTCCTTTTCAGAGGATCATCATCACTGCTCTGGTTTTGTCTAATTGACCTGTGAAAACCTGAACAAATGGAGGTACAAAACATGGCAAAATGTATAGAAAAACCTGTTGGTCTCAAAGGATGAGTCCTGGAAATTGTGTGCTACTGAGGGTTTCATTTAGATTACAAAATCAAGTTGTGGGTTTCAAAGGATCACAAGGACCAGATTCCTTAGACCTGTTACCCTTTTTGCATGTGCTGCCTCTGCTTCTCCTTTGACTTTCTTCACATTTTCTGACTGATGGATTTGGTCATTAATTTTCACTAACTCATGACTAAACTTATAGCAGATTATGCTGTATGAAGCCACATAAGTACCAGACAAACACATCAGGTTCTGCATGCCCTGAGCAGGGCAAACCAACCATAACTGTAATAATGCAGGTGTCATCAGCAAAGACTGCTGATCTTAGAAAAAACCTACTTTGACAGGCTGGGAGTGCATCTAAACTGACTTGATAGGAGCTGACTGCCACAGAGTGCTTCTTGTCTTCTGACTTTGAGTAATGCAAAGCTGAGCCTGCTTAAAGTCTCCATTAGGGAAGCACAATTCCTGCTAATTCCTACCGACACCTGGCTCTGTGTGAATTGTCACACACAGCTCTTGCAGGAGTTGTTTATGCTGCAGCAAAGAAAACATTAGAGAGTTCCTAATGTGAATTAAGTGCTAGCACAGCACAGATGAAGGGGTGAGTTACTTACAGACCTGACTGAATATGTTGATTAACTTGCAGTGATCAAATTCTCCCCTGGTATTTAAGGTCTGGTACCTGCTCTGAACTAAGGAATTGGAAACATTTTTCTTTACTATGGGCCTCATTTCCATTGCAAATCCTGCAAATCATGTGGTTATTTTGCAAGATTGACACCATGAAGTAATTGCAAACACCTAGAGAGGTCTGTCACTATCACTGCCCCATTTTTAACCCTCTGTAGTCACACTTCTAGACATGGGAAAGCGGTTTATCATATCCTGCCCACAGTTTTGATTGTGAGGTGACCAAAAAAACCGTGGTTCTTGATGGAATTGGTTCATGACCGTATTTGCTTTCAGACACATTATGTGGACATAACCTCATGACTAACATGTTCACCCATATTTCATGGCCATGACTATTATCACAGACAGAGCGAGCCAGGGTTCCTACAGTGCTGATGTCTAGCATTGGTAAGCTTGCATGTTGTACTTGGTTGATCACTGTGTACCAGAAATATGAAGCCATAGATCCAGGCTTTACATTTAGACAGAATGGAAACTCGTTAATTTTGCTGAAACAGGGTTATGCATTTTTATTTCAATTTATCCTGCCTCTTTCTAACTGGAACAGAAGGTATTTCTCAGCCTCCTTGGCTGTATGGAATGTAGGAGAGGACCAAGTGGCACACTCAGCCCAAAAGATACCGGCAAAGCTTTGAGATTTCAGCCATGCTCCAAGTCCAGTGCAATGCTGTGGTGGTGCCTGCGAATTAGATTTGGCTCCATTTATATATCTCTGTTTTTTTCATAGAATCATTAATGTTGGAGAAGGACCTCCAAGATCATCAGGTCCAACCTTTGACCAAACACCGCTATGCCAACTAAACCACAGCACGAAGTGTCACATCAAGTCACTTCCTGAACACTTATAGGGATGGTGAGATGTCATGTAGAGAGAAAATTAGGACTGCAAAAGTTCAGCTAGAACTCAATCTGGCCACTGCTGTGAAAGATGGTCAAAAGTGTTTTTATAAATATACCATCAACAAAAGAGGGACAAGGAAAATCTCCATCCTTTATGGGATGTGGAGGGCAACATTGTCATCACAGAGGAGGAAAAGGCTGCCTTTTTTGCCTCAGTCTTTAACAGTAAGACTGGTTATCCTCAGGGCAACCAACCCCCTGAGCTGGCAGACAGGGAAAGAGAGCAGAATAGGCCCCCCACAATCCAGGAGGAAATGGTCCTGCTGTGCCACTTAGACACTCACAAATCCATGGGGCTGGATGGGATCCACCCAAGGGTACTGAGGGAGGTGGCAGAAGAGCAAAACAATTGGTAATTATTACTAAGCATATATGACAATTACATGCTTAGGTGCTTTATATTCAATGTGGAAACTATAGGACTTTGATGAATGAATTCTCATGAATCATTCCCCATCCCCACCAGAGAAGGGAAAGTCACCAAATACTTATTTTATTCTAAACTTTGAAATATTTTCAGTATTGAAATTTAAAAAAAAAAACCCAACCAAAACTCCCCAAAAACTAACCCTGAAAATCCATCTCATTAAATGTATCTGATTTTTGATGTGAAATATTTGGAAAAGACTTCTGCTGATTTCTCCCATATTTTCATTTTATCATATTGCCAATACTCTGTTACAGAATATGCATTTATTTGGCAGCAAGAAGCTTGTGGTGGTCACAGCCTGGTTTACATACCAGACTCCATGTGCCATTGCTGTAATACACCACAAGAATTCTATTTTGAGGTCTAAACTCACTGTTGGCTTAAATGACCACCATTCTGTTGAATTGGCCGTGATATTCTTTTTACCAACAATTAATTTGGTCTTGCAACCACTGAAAAATCTTAGGGATCATGAGATTTGTTTCAAGCTCATAAATGGAGCAAAACTGCACATCCCAGTTGAATATCAGTCTTTGACCTGCTCTGATTCTTTTCTTCTGTTCTTAAATAATCACTGTAATGGAAGCAGAGCTGCTCTGGAGCAATAAATTATAAATGTTGTGCTTGAGTCTGCTGGTTGGGATGTGATCGAATGGATAATTTACAGATTACTATTGAACAAAGAGCTTCCAGTGGCTCAAAATAACCCACTTCTTTGTAAACTCTTGAAAGCAGTGGAAAGATAATGCCAAACACCCTCTCTTTCAAGGCCAAGGTAAGCACACAGAGTAATAAAAACTCTGGCTGTGGAAATGAGCTGCTCTCTCTGGGTGGAAATGAGCAAAGCTGAAATACCCAGATGGAGAAATGGACACATGCTGTAGCATCTGAAGTGAGCAGCCTGTGGGGCATCAGCAGGCAAGGTTCCCTAGGTAACACCCAGAAAACCTGTTTTTTTCCCCAGTCCTGCATCTCCAAATGATATTGTTCCTGTTGATAAAACAGTGGGGTGGTGAGGAGGAGGCTGGCTGTGCACTGCTAGCCTGGGCTGCAGGCTCTTCTCCAAACAGGGAGGTTGCAAAGCTGCTGGGAGAAAGAGTTTAATATTCAGGTTTGTACAGCTTGGAGTCTAATCTGAGAGCAGCAGAGCTAGATTGAACAGCAAAAGGATGGTGCTTGGGTGATGTGCTCTGAGACTGGAAAAGAGGGGAAAAGGGGAAGCCTGTCGATGTGATGGAGACAGTCCTGCAAATCAAAGGTGGGCTTTGGTGACATGGTTCTGCAGGGAATGCTGGGGGTTATGCCTGCTTCTGCCAGCATGAATGGGTTTTCTCTTGCAATGGGGATGTGCTGCTCTGCAGGGTCTTCTGCACTGATCCTGCCCACGTGTCTGTTCTCAACTCATCTCTGCTTCTGTTGACCAATTCTCAGTATGCTCATTGTGATGCCTTGGTTAAAGCAAATCAGTGATTTAATTCTTGGTTTCACTTCTAAGTTTTCAGTATAACAAGGACATTACAAGTCCTATTAAGCAAAGCAAAAATAAGCTTTAGCCTGCACATTAGTTTAGCCACAGTGAGTTACCATATAAATGAACAGTTCTGAAATGTACCCAGCTCTTCCACTGGATTTATGTTTCAGCACATATCACACCATAGATTCAACAAACATAGATCATTTTAAATGGACAGCTATGTACAAAATTATTATACAGTGTTATTACAAAACTTGAGAAATAAAGCTCTGAATTTTGAAAACACAATACTGCACAGTCCCAGTTTTAAAGCCAAAGTAACATGATTCAACACATTCTGCAGCTTGGACATAGACTCTCAAGTACAAGCAGCTGACAATGGAAGTCAAACCCAGAGATTTACTAAAGGGTAAGCTGAGAATGTGTCCAATAGAGCACTCTGGAAAACCTCTTCCTTTTGCTTTAGTAAGAGAAACCAGGGCCCTGGTTCTCCAAAAGTTGATGGATGCATCAGCGTGTGTGACAAGACTACTTAAGACTACTGATGCGCTTCAACTTAATTGCACACAAGCATCATGTAGGAACCAGACACTGTTTATGTGGCCATATGCTTACTAAAATACATCCTTTTTCTTTTACTTTTTTTTTCCCTGTAACTGATTTCCCTTGCTTTAAGTGATTGAGAGTAAAAATACATTTGTCTAATCTGGGTCTTGGACCTGGTCCAATAGAAATCGTCAGTGGGTGATGAGGAGAGGGAGTTAACACACCTCCACCCGTGATGGTACAGCCACTGCTTAATTTATACCCTTAATTTAGTTGAGGCACTGCTGTTTTTAACACTTCTCCAAGGGCTAAATGCTGCAGTCTGTTCTTGGGCCACACTCAGCTGTCATTTCAAGACGAGTTTGGCCTAAGAGTAGGTTGAAAGACTTGGCTTCCAGGACAGTGGATGACAGGTCTGACCCTTTCACTGCCACTGTGCACAGAACCGTCCCCTGTCCCCACAGGTGCCCAATGCAAGGCACAGGCTGAGGGGTCCAAAGTCTCTGGGGAGGCTCTTTAGGTCCTGGGGAGGGGAGTGAACGGCTTGCATCAGGAGAAGAAGTGGGTCTTGGTGGGGCAGAAGGTGTCCATGATGGCATTTCATTGATGCAGAACCTGGAGTCTGAGAAGTTGGCAGCACTCCAGCGACACATGAGAGGTCCTCTCATACCTTCTGCCTTGCCGTGACACCTGCAGGAAGAGGGGGAAATGCAAATTATTTGCAACTATGAACAAAAGTGGTGTGTTTTTGCATGCATGTGTATCTAATGGTTGAGGTGCTACTAGGGAAATAATTTTCATCTGTTCCTCAGATAACCTAAAAAAAGTAGTTTGATGTAGTTTTTTTAATAAAAAACTCATGTTTCCAGAACCAATCCTGATGTTCAAGAGTTTGGGCAACTTCGCTTTTAAGTTTAGTCCAGTAACATATATCCTTCTAGATATGAAATTGCTGAACTTACTAAATCAGGACTGTCAGAAGGATGGGGCAGCACATTATCACTTTTAAGAGCCTGTCTCACTCCATAACTGAACCAAATACCATTTCTAAAGGCAGACATGAAGGCAAAGGCCTAGCAGGAAGATGACATTCTCACAGACCATTTAAAAACTGCCCACAGACAATACTGGGTCTGCAGAAGGGGAGGTGAAGCATCTGTCCCTCAAGAATTAAAGGAAAACCTGGACTCTCAAACCCTTCTGTGTCTTTGCAGGGGAAGGCTGATGTGCCACTGTGCCATGTGCATGTCATAGCTGCCCTTCTGCCCCTTCCCTCCCTCCTCACCAGGCTGTGGTCTCTGGCCTGGTCTGTGCTCCCGGTTTGGATTTTCTTTTATTTTCTAGGGAATAAATCAAGTAGATTTGTTTGCAGGGAAATTGCTAAAGCCCAGTTGCTTATGGACTCGTGCTTTCAAGGCTTTTCTTTCCCCCATCCATTCCAAGTGACAAACAGATGGGAGGAGAGGAAAAGCGGCGCTGCACAAACAGACGTGAACATTTGTCTGTAGGAATTCTCTAGGGTCTAAGGCAGGAAAACTCAAAGAGCAGCTCTTCTGAGTTCAGGCGTTTGTACACTCTCTCCTCTGTTGTACTGTCACCTTTATCAAATGGTTCTTCAAGCTTTTTCTGGACTTGGATGGAAATGAGTTGAGATGTTACCAGGGTGCACACAGACAATGCGACCACCAGTGCCTTGATTCCAGAGGAAAAACAGCTAAACCATTTAAGAACATGAAGATAATGTGGGATAACACTCTTTACGTGTAAAAGCTGACATTTAAAGACATTAGCATTATTACAGAAGTTGCTGCATAACAAGATCTGGTCAAGGCGAGGCGAGAACTCAGTTAATGATTACAGGCTTTTACTGCTCTGAAATATTATCAGAGTCACAGGCTGTTCCTGCCCTCTGCTGCTGTTAGGGAAGCTCTAAAAACTCATAAGGGCTTTGAGTCTTGATCCCTGCAGCTGGATCTGCACAAGAAAGAAGATTCCTGTGGCTTCACTGAGACCCATCAACTTCCACATCCAGCAAATCCATCAGAGAGAGAAATATCCTGTATCAAAAAAGAACTAGTGGGGACCTGAACAGACCATGTGTGCTTGGGACAAAACATAAAATAATAATAAAAAAAAAAAAATCAGGTGGAACATCCCAGGAAAAAATATCTATTTGGAACACTTTAGGCTTGTTGAGTCTGTCATATCAAGAGGGACAGACCTGAGCTGCATTTGGGAGAGGAAGCTTTGAGGCAGGAGATTAAGACAAGCAAATGGGATTTTGTTTCTGCTGCCCTTGCTGTGTGACATAAAGACAAAAGAAGAGGAAAAAGAGAAGTGCAGATTTCAAGGTGCAGCTCATCTCTGCCCTCCTGGCATCAAAGCCCTGGGAGGCTCTGCTGGTGCAATGCCAGGCACTGCAATCCAAGGATGCACTGAAACGCCTGCCTGACTTGGTCACTTCATACAGGTACTGTATGCCCATGCATACCTCTGTGTTGTGTTCCTGTGTCTTCCTAGGACAAAGCAAAACTGTGTTTCGTATATTTTTTTTAAAAGATGCCTTTTTAAAGCCTGTATACGTGAAAAAAAAAATTTGAGTTAAGCTTAAGTCATGGTTCCAGCTGCCCTCCCACTGCAGCATGTCCACTGGTCCTGGCATACTTCTCATCTATGCTTCATTGCTATTATTTTCTGTTCCTGCAGGAAATCTTCCTTAGGACTTTTAAACCAACAGAGCTACTTCCACTTGATGTAATCCTGTGGTACGGCAAGAAAAGGGCCAAGAGGAGGGCAGGACTGGTAAGGACTGTAACTACCCAATGTACATCCCATTTTCTCTTGCAAGCAATGATGCTCCAGGTGCAGGAACAAAAGCAGTCCTGTGGGGAAATCCTGCACAGATTCCTCCTCTCTCTGTGCAGGAGCAGGGCTCCCAGCTGGGCTCCCAGCCCCAGGGAACTGGGGATGCTGGAGAATAAATACATTCCTTTCAAGAAACGAGACAAAGAGGGATTTGATAATATTGATTTAGTTCATAAGAGATGCTCATCGGCATGGAAAGGACAATGCGTAACTATGCAATTTCAGTACAGTGGATGTTTCAGTGGTTTATTTTTCTTTTCTTTCCACTTGCTGTAAAAACAGGCCAAGTTTTGCAAATGAAAGTCTCATCCTGGGACTCCTTTTGAGGGGTAGCCGTATGCTGCCAGCATCAATGAAGGATGCAGGGAACTTGTGTGCAACTCTGGAGCTGAATTTAGCTTTGAGTAGGAGCTGGTATCTTGCCCCAACTAGTATTTGTCCCTGGGTCCAGTGTTTCATTCCCTTTTCCAGATACCCGTATCTAAATGGTGGTATAGAAAGGGTTACCCACAAGCAAACCAAATGTTCTTTGCTGGAGGTAGGTACTGAAATTGCATTTTTACAGTTTTTGAGAAAATAATGTGATCAAAGCAAGGACTTTGTTCATCACATGAAGTTTGATTGTTTGGTTAGAATAATGGCTTTTAATTATCTGCAGGGAAAAGCAGTTTGGCTGCTGCTGACACAGAGGACAAACATGTGGGCTGTGACCCTGTGTCGAATGGAGATCAGCACTGACTCCACTCAACGCAAGATCAACACCCTGGAGAGTAAAAATCAGAGTAACAAATTTATTTCACGTGTGTTTGTGATTAGACACAAAGACAAAAAGCTTAGGTGATATGCTGAATACTGATTAGGTCTGTGAAGTCCCAATGCTGTGGTTAGTTCACAAAAGAACACCTTTGTGAGTTTACATACCTCATTGTGCCACACAATCTTTTTTTGTTTTATTATCTCCAGTATCAGTGTCAACCTCTGCTTTTGAACAAAAGAGAGACACTAAATATATCTGATCATGGCAAGGCAAAGGTAACAACAGAGAACTTTTTATGATGAAATCACTGTCTAGTAGCAGAGAGGTTCCTAAGAACGTAGAATCATTGAATGGTTTGGGTTGGAAGGGACCTTAAAGATCATCTAGTTTCAACCCCCTTGATGCCATCTCTGGATTCCCAGGGAACCCTGTGGCTTCTGCATGGTGGGGTCAGCTCTTAAGCCAGAAGTACTAATTTCAGGTCTCAGGAAAGCATTGCCAGGGCTGGGAGCACTGGATGCTCCCATGGCTCCAGCTTCTGCTCCTCCTGAGAAGCAAGTTTGGGAACCATTGTTCTAGGAAATCACTTCTGGTTTGTGGCTTGTTTGTAACTAAGGGAAAGTGGCATGTTTAGAAATGTAAATAACTACAACCCTGGGGCATGCTGCATTAAAAGGGTAAGTCCCCCTGTGGTACCTGCTCAACCTACGCTGTCTTTCTCAGCAATGGGTATTCAAACCCTCCTTTCCTTTCGCCTCCACCTTCCTTGGAAGGAAAAACGTTAATTATTGATAAAAAGAGACTTCTCCATTTTCCTGCCTGTTTGTTTGACGCCGGAATCTTGCAGAAAACAGGCTTTCAAAAGTATACTGTATTGTTTTAAAGGCTGACAGACCAATCTGTCTTCCTGACGAGGCATCTCCAGTTTGGGATTAAGGTACCCACCCCAGGGTGGCAGGATCTAAAGGACTTGGACACTTTTCCCAGGTTCGGGACTGGCTGAGGACTTTTGGTATGAAGAGGGGGCCTGTGTGGCTCCAGCAGCTGAGCTCCCTCCCATCCCCAGCAGGGCTAGCAAGATGTTCTTTTTTTAATGACTGACCTTTCCCCCCTCCCTCTGCAGCTGAGGCCCTGATGTTTAGAAACCACCTAAAGTACCCTTGGGGCAGGTTGTCAGGAAAAGTGCTGTTGCAATGAGGGGAAAAACCATACAACCCCAAGGCAGCATTGATGTTGCTGCTTTTATGTGTTCATAAGTAGTTCAGGGGGGGTGATTGCTGATTAAGTACCCGGTATTAACTGCTCTTAATCACTGCTCTGGAGCCTAATGGAGCTCTTGTTTGCACATAACCGTGCCTTGTAGCTGTCTTTAGCACACTTGACAGATGTGCTTATTGCCATCTTTACTGCGTGTGTGTAATGGGCTTTTTAATTATTGATTCATCATTACTCCTTTATAAACTACTTATACATGTCACCAGAATGAGCTATGCTTGTGTTTTTCTTTTTAAAGCTCTTTCAGGTTTAAAAAATATAATAGCTCCATGAAACAGTGTGACTCTAGGGGCAGGGGGCATTGGGCCTTGAAGGGGAAAGGAACAGGTGTATACAAATATATCAGGAAGCCCCCCAAATTTAAGTCAGTCCCCGAGGGCTTTTTATAAAATAGGCTACCTGAGTAGCTTTTGCTGTGCCTCTTCTTCTTCTTCCGTTTCCCCGATGGCCTCTGCTTTTCCCTCTCGGTGTGAGCTTGCTCTGGGGGAAGTGTTGCTGAACAAGAGGAGTCAGTGGCCGGCTCCTCTGAGAAGGACTTGTCTTGAGAGGTGTCCAGCAGTGAGTCTGTACCAGGGTCTTCATTTTCCTTTGTCATCTCTTTTGACTCTGCCTGCTGACCCTTATTGCAGGGAGCAGTCTGAGCATTCTCTGAGCCATCAGTTGGGCATTCCTTGTCCTGGCCTCCTGACATGGACCCGTTAGTCCAGCTGAGTTGGTCTCTCAGAGCAGAGGCTGAGCTGCTGCTCACAAAGCTTATCCTTGAGCCTATGTCAGCCACAGAGAAGGGAATGGAGCCACTCCTTGTGCTGGGCTGAAGGCTTTCCATGTTGTTTGCCTGCTCCATCCCAGGGCCTGGCATGGTCTGACTGGCTCCATCAGCTTCCACCATGCTCACTGAGGGGCTTTTGGTCTGGGACTCCAGAGGCAAACTTCCTCCAGCATTGTTTTTGGATAATACCTGGCCTGAAGCTGAAGCATTTGTAACACCTTCACCTGTCTCCATCGGGGCAGTGGTTGAGGGAGGAGTGCTTTCTGAGGGATGAACATCCTTGTTTTGCTTGGTGTTGTCATCGACCTGCTTCCCTGCTGCTTGTGGATCCTTAATGCTCTTTCCTTTAAACAGAAAACACACAATCAGCCATAGCTGCAGTTTCACTAGGAATCAACCAAGATGCACCTGCCCTGCAGAGGTTACAGGTTAGCAGCTGCCTGTGGAGGGAGCACTGACCCTAAAGCAGCTACACAGAGGCAGCACCAGTTCATCCTCCCTGTACCTCCACTCCTTATACCCATGTGGTCACCCCAGCTGGACTCCTGGGCTCCAGCTCAGCAAAGCCCCTGCTTTGTTTTCAGCAGGTGTTAATGCGTCTTTGCTGCAAACTGCCTGATTTCCATGGAAGCTCCTAGACTTGCAAGGGAGCCTGAAATTCTATGTCAGGAAGAGGGAACATGCCTGCAAGGTCCCGCACCAGGTTGGACTGCTGGCTTGGCTGTGTGAGGATTTCAAGGCTGCCCATTAGCCAACCTTAACCTGCCCTTGCAGAGCAGGTCTGGGAGAGCCATGGAGAGACCAGTGTCCTTGGACTTACCTAATGTGCACTGACACTGAGGTCAAGAGACCAAAGAAAAGCTAAACCCATGGGCTCTCTCCTCACAAGCACTTAAAGGAGTTGGGTACTTCTGCAAACAGGGTTTCTTACATTTTTTAAAGGGTTTCTTCAGACTCCCTAGTACGGACTAAGATGGGATGCAGCAGTCTCCAAGGCAGAAACATGCTGTGCTACTGAGACTTGAGAGCATGGAGGGGACTTGTGTGGGGATGACAGCTGTGCCCCATCAGCATGGTGCCATGGCTGACATGTGGGTCAAGCATCTCAGAGGGTTTATGAGCACAGATGCAAGGCCATGCTGCTCCAAATTCCTGCTAATTTTGTGACAGACTTGGCTAGCAACAGCTCAAGGCTCTCTGCTCCTCTTCTCCTTGGCACTGGCTGCAAAGCCTTCTTAAATAAAATGCCCCAAATGCAAACACAAAGGCTTCTTTCTGGTGTGTGCTTGGCTCAGGCTCAGAGGCAGATGGGGATGAATAGCTGCAGGTACAGTCAGGTCTGTGTCCTTACCAGGCTGGCTCTCCTCCGGGCTCTCCGCAGACAAGGGTTTAGGAACTGCATCTGATTCGTGTCTGTTCTTTGTCTTTCTCAGCGTGAACCCTTTCCTTATATCAGCGAGCAGGGCATCGATGACACACACCTCCTCCTGCTTCATCATCCCCTTCTTGACTGGGGGCGAGAGAGAGAGATGGGTGTTAAATCTGCCCATGAGATGGGGCAGGAGGAGACTGCAGTGATGCCACTGCTGGAGGTGGCTACTGCTGTCCCAGTACAAGCAACCACTGGGCACGAGTAGGGCACCTACACCATGCCTGGGAGCAGCCTGTGCTCCGTGATCCCACAGCAGCGTATCCTGGCTGAAGACAAGGGAATTGCTCCCAAGTCTTGGTGCTACAGCTTGGCACCAGTGGCACCAGCTCTGCCTGGACATGTCCCTGGTTGTACCACGACCTTGAAATACTCCCTCTTTGCTATCGATGTTAGTGGGAACCTTTTATTTTTTTGAGGGAAAACAATTTTGATTTTTCTTTCCTCTCAGCTTCTTCCAATTATATTTTTCAGTCTTTCATTTTCATGTGGAAAAAGGCATATTTAGGTAATATGCAAGATTTTTGGGACAACTGTGGTAAAGAGAAGCTGTTCACATGTATATGGGGACCTTGGATGGGGGATAAGTCAAATGTTTCTTTTTAGATTTGCGATTCAAAAGTTATGTTTAGAAACTGAAAAAGTTAACTGAAATATTTAATTTGTGGTGGTTTTTTTTTCTTTCCTTTGCTGTTCAGTCAGCAAACCTAAAATTAACTTCTCTGCCTAGCTACAACTGTGAAAAGTCAATTCTTAGCCATGGCTGTAAGACACCTAAAAGCCTTTAGTCAGCCAGCACCTGGAAACCTACAAAATAAATTACCAATACTGGTCCATTAAAGCAGGACCAGCAAAGAGCTCCTATGGCTCCATCTCTATTTTTTTAAGCCGTTTCAGATACTCACTGACTTTTCCATTTTCTCCCTTCTGTCTCTTCCCCTCTTCCTCTTCTAGCTGTTTTTTCCTCTTCTCTGCTTTGGCAGCTTGCTCCTTTCTGTCCTTGTTTTCCTGCAGTGAGGTAACAGCGGCATGAGAAGGTTGGGTAAATATCTGCTAGGCAAGCTGATGAAGAGAAAGGAGATCTATAGATGAAGGAAGAGAAATTCTGGCCTCATCCTGTGCAATAAATAAAATGGGCATTGGGAATAAGGGCTGTCTTACCAAGATGGTGAGAGGGGACCACTGACTTGGCCAGGACTCAGCCACATCCCAGTCGGAGGTGGCAGTGGTGATATGCCTCATACAGCTACCTGCAGTGTGCTCACCTGCCTGACCTCTAGCTGAGGTGAAAGTGGGAGATACTGAAGCCACAGTTTTCTCCAAACAGGTGGCTTTTTTACTACATATCCCCTTTCTGAGTCTGTTTGCTCAGGCTGGAGCAAAGGGTTAAGTTTTGTAAGCCCCTTCCTCTAAAACTTGCACACTTGGCTCAAAAGCATCTCTGTAACTCTGCAGCTAAAGTTGCACCAAAATCACGAATCCCCAGTGTTTGGGCCAGGCCTGGCAGCACCAGAACTGCATGAGGATGCAGTGGAGGAGGGATCAGACATCGCTTCACTGGGGACCTCACACCAAGTGCCAAAAGGAGGAGGCTGTAACCAGGTTCCCCCCCTGGATTCGGGTGCCCATCCCACCCCTGTCCATCGGAGTGGAGGCAGGTACCAGCACTAGGGATGCTCAGCATCCTGTGTGCAGATGCCAACCTTCAGGGCTCGGATGAAGAGATCTCTGAAGGTCTTCATGATGCTAAATATGTCCTCTAAGGACAGCTTGCTTGGGTCTTCACAGAGATAATTCGCAAGTTCTTCTCTCTTCTTTTCAATGGTTTCAAATTCTTCTTCCAGCTTTCTGGAGGCATCGATGCTGTCCTGAAACACATTAAATGCACACAGTAAAACACCATCCAGAGGACAACGAGTGAAGTGCACTCACAGAGAAAGGATGTAACAGCTTGGAGCAGGACTCTGGGTCCTGGCTTTTAACTGCAGCGGCGTTTTTGGGAAGCAGGTGGGAAGAAATCAAGATCTGCAGATGATTTTTACTCCTGGCAACTGTGCCGTGCCAGTTTACAGGGGTGGCTTGAGCAAGACATGGAAAGCTCCATGCAAAGCTTAATCCCAAGCAAAGGGCTTCACTCTGGTGATCGACACAGAGGGTGAACATCTTCATTTAAAGTGAGGAGTCACACAAAACCATGGACAGAGAAGCTGGGGCACACATCCTAAGAAATGGCATCACCAAAGGTATCTAGGTGTGGGGTGCAGCTGGCAAACGCACATTTGGGTTGTGTGGCATTGCAGCCTATTTCCAAATCTGAGACCATATCTTGTGGCAGTATTTTCTCCCCTCTCATGAGGCTCCTCAGCTGCAGATGTACCATGCACCACTTCTCTGTGTGTAATGGGGGAGAGCTAAGGCAGCTCCAACACTGACCTGGATGGGTTTCTCATACTGTTGTTTCACATCCTCATTTGATGATAAGACTTTCCGTTGAAGCTCCAGCAACTTCTTTAAATTGGTACTGGACTCCGTGCGTATAATATCAAGATTAATTCTGAAATCACACAGAACCCTACCATTAGCTGACACTCCAGCATCTTGAGCTGACCAAGGAATGGACAAGTCTGAGCTGGTGGTTTGGTCATCCCTCTGCTTCCCACCACTTCACTGAACTGAACCCTGTGCTCTGAACTCTCCATACAGTCCAAGCTCATGGAAAACAGCTTCCCTTCACAGTACTTATGGAAAGGCTGCCAGGCCTACCTACAGCTTTGTGTATTGGGTAAATGAATGCCAAAACACAAGGCTGTTCTCCACCTGCCGTGCTCAGCATTAGCTCACTTTCCCTGCCTGGAGGTACTTCAGAAATGCCTTCACCAGCTCCTGCCACCACAAAGGCAGTGCACATTTCAGAAGGGTCTGGGAGGCAGCTTTAACTGACTGCTCTGCAAATTTCAGCCCTAAGTGTTGTCAGCTGTAGTAGAATTATTATATATTAAAGGGTTTTCAACATTCATCAACCAAATCTTTCAGTTAAAACTATGTAAGATGTCATCTTCTTAATCTGCTATACCAGCTGTGTGTGTCCTAATTTCTGGTACGTTGTTGATGTGCATGGCATTTATTTTTGTTTTTAATTCAAAGGAAGTGACACATGATTTTACCCTGCTGCTTTTGAAACGTATTCAAGATCCTTTGGCAGTTCCAGTAGGTCCTTGTGGCTGTTTTCTACTTCCTGAAGAGGAAGAGAGAAAGAAGTATTATTTAGTGTATGGCAGGAGCTGAGAGGAAGCTGGGGGGAAGACACATGGACAGAAATGTCCAGGAAGGATGACTATGCTGTGTTCTGCTACTGCCCCCCTGTCTGTAGTTTGCACATTCAGAGAGGAAAGGCGTTTCCCCTGGCTATAAAAACATGGAAGAGTGCTGAACTCTGAGAAACAATCATAGTTCAAAGCAAAGCGGAGCTTTTCTTGAGCATGGAGGGAGGCAGGACTGTGGTTTGATGCAATCTGACACTTCCTACGGTCCCAGAAGAGTACTAAAAGGCCTTGAATCTTATTTGCATTCTTTACTTTCACAGCTGTCCTTGCTGAAGCTACTGCCAGCTAAAGCGGGGCTTGAGCATGCATAACTGAAACCGAGGGACATTGATGAATGAAGGTGGCAAAGCAGAGTATGGAGAAAAAAGATAAAAACAGCATTTCAGGGAATAGGAAAGCCATGGGGGCTTGGAGAGAAGCAAGAAAAGCCTGAGCATAGTCTGGAGGAAAAGGGAGAGCCCATGGAAAAGCAGAAAGGCTGAATGGGTACAGATGAGCCAGGACAGCTTTGTGCTCTGTGGTTTGCAGCTGCTGATGTGCAGATTGCACAGTTATGAAGGGAAGTTGCAGATACTGTGGGAAAAGATGCTGGAGGGAAGCAGAGCAAGTTTTAAAATAAGGAGTAGTGCCCACAAGCAGCCTCCACCAGAGTCACCAAAGTGACTCAAATGCTCCTGACTTGTGACACTCTGTGGCTTGCCAGGGAGGATATGAGCACAAGGCATGTGGCATTAACCAGCAGTGGAGTAGGAGAAATGTTTCATCTGTGATAAAACCCTCCCTCTTCCCTACTGTGCAGGACTTGGCAGTGGTACCTCTAGAATATGGTGGAGCAGTGTAATGCGGGTTTGGTTTGCTTTGGTTTCTGTTAGTTTGAGTAAAGTGCTGATCTTAAACCCATCGGCATCGCCTGTGTGACTTCCCTACAAGAGAGAAAGAAAGCAGATGTAACTCCTGTGTCCATCCAAATTACAACCCTAAAGGAGATCATTCACAGACTGTAATGGGGGGAGGAGAAGACAAAAAAAAAGTCCTTACATAGTTCAGGAAGTTTCCAACTTTGAGAATCAGTTGACAAAAGACTGGCAGGCGATGACTGGTCAGAAGGTCTGAAAAACATAAGGGACTTTTAAGCAAAAGCCTCTGTTACACCAGAACATTTCCTAAACTGCACTGAAATTTGGATTCTGAATTCCACTAAATCAAATTTCGTATTTTGGCTTTGCAGCCCGATGCCCAACCTGCAGAGAAACTGATTCTATGTAGATTCAATTCCAAGGGTTGTAAAAGTTTTTGTTGACTTATGTTTCTCTACATCTGATCTCTCATTTCCTAATGGCAAATAACCTGGAGTTAGACCCTCCTCACTCACAGCAATCAAGGTGCTGCCTTCCTTGGAAGTGCCCCAGTGTGGGCAAGGGTAACTGGGCTGCAAATTTAATCTTGCCAACTCCATTTAGCTGTGCAGGGAAGCCAGTTCTGACTGCCCTATGGTCACCTGCCAGCTGCTAAAACCAGACACGCTCACCCTGCTCCTGGTCTCGCATGGTAGAGGTGATTATTGACCAGGCATGAAGAGTACAGTCCCTGTCCTTGCTCTTGTGACAGGGTGCTGCAGTGCTGTGCTTCCTGAAGCACTCAGCTTTGAGGCAGGAACAGCTCCAAAAGAACAACTGGGCTGCTGGGAAGTCACTTTGGGGGAAGCTTCAATTTATCCCAGCAGACAGCTGTAATGCCAGCTGGAGAAACCCCCAGCAGGAGTTGGGGGAACTGGCTCTGTAGGACAGGTGACACTTGACAGTGCCAAGAAGAGCATACTGCTCTCAGAGGAGTGGGACCAAAGGTTTCTGCCACAGGAAGCCAAAATCTATTGCATAAACTTTCTGTGTACTCACCAAATTGGAGCATCAGCAATTTATAACCCAAAATAACAACCTTTTTCTTCTGATTCTTTTTCTAGGCAGGAAAATACTAAAGCATTGCTACTTTTGGGGGAAGTTTGGGATAGGCTTTTCTGGCAGCAGGGAAAATTACTGTATGAAGTTCTTAATGTGGCAAATAATGCTGGATGGATGAATTAGCTGCAGCGGGGCCAGCTCTGCTGTCTAAATTCAGCTCCTTTGAAAGGGCTGATAATCTTCCAGCACTTCACTATTCAAAGTGTTTCAGAGGAATACATCTGCGGCAGAAAAAGAGGGATGAGGGTGAGAAAAAATGATCTTTGGTCCTGTTAAGGGCTTTGACCATCAGTGGAAATACCTAAAGTTGTATCCCATCTGCAGCAAACCAGTGAATGGACCACACAGGTGTTCTTTGGGGGTTGGGCAGTAATATTGCAGAGCTCCAGGGAAGTTCTGTGGGGGTTAAAGCTTCCTGTCATAAATCAGATCCAGAAATAAGCTCAGGTCATCCATACCTTCACAGGCTCTCCGGATGGCTTCAGCTTTGGGCTGAATCATGTCCAGCACGACGGTGGTCTCTTCACAGATGAGCATACACTCAATGCGCAGCTGGTAGCTAAGGGTGGAGAGGGATTCACAGCATAAAGGCACTGGGATCTCGGCCAGCACAGCAGCCCTCTTCCCACACCACCAGCAAGTCCATGCCACCCCACAACACTGCTGTCAGCCACATCCACACCACACCACTGGTGTGGCTTGTGGAGAGAGGCGAGGGGCTGCTGCTTGCCCTGGGGACCAGCGAGGATGCAGGTTCTGCTGATGCACTGTGATCAGCAAAGAGGAGAATTTCCCCTTCTCGGGACTGCATTTGGCACTGCGTTTCACTAAGTTATGGAGCCTCCTTGGGCAGGTCTGACCCTGGGTCTGGGCCAGCTTCTGCTGCTTCAGAGGAGGTGCTGGATCCAGAAGAGCCCTCCATCTAAGGGTAACAGGGAAAGGGATAGCTCCAAGGTGGAAGGGGGAATCCACCAGTTCTATCCATCAGTGTTGTTCTGTGAGGCACCTATAAAGAAACTTAAGCTTCCCAGAGGTAAATCAAGAAACAGATTGGGCTGAAGTTCAGGACCAACAACCTTACCTGGGAATCTGAAGGAGGAGAAGATAAAACTGATCTGCATTTGCCAACTTTGATTTCTCTTCTTTGAAGGCCTTCAGGTTTTCTATCTAATGAGAAATAAAGAATCAAGACTGCAGGGCTGCACTATGTGTTCAGCTCTGTGAACCAAGGGTACTGTTTTCCTCCTGACCTCATGCTTTTCAGGCAGCAGCTTCAGCAACTGCTTCAGAACCTCAACATCAAACTTGGTCCGGTCCCCATTCTGGATCATGGCAGTCACCTCTTCATTGGAGCTGCAGGGAGGAGGAGCAGAGCCAGCCATCAACCAAAGACCACTTTTCAACTATCACACGCTACCAAGACATTTATCTGTGCAAGCACTCTGTGCTTTCCCTAGTAAAGAGTCACAACAATCCAGAATGAAAGATATCTCCCCACAATTAACTTAGAATCAGGACTTGGACCCCTGCTATGACCTGGTCATCTCAAGGACAGAGATGAGATCCTCTGCAACTGAGATCCTGTCTCTGAGAATTTTTTTATCTTAAAAGAAAGTTGAACTCTTTATTTGTCCAGTGGCCCTGTTCTGAGGAGGGATTTGACCTCCAGGTGCGTCTCACAGCCTAAGTCACCCTAAGAGTCTTTAGGGTGCCACAACTTTATCTGTAAGATGGAGATGTAAGACCTTTGCCAATATATGGGGAAGTTGTATGTTAAAACGTAATTAAACCTCTAAACTCAGTATTTTAAAGACAGTGTAGGACAAAATGAGGACTGTTCAGATGATGTAGTAGCATGGACCACCAAAGCACATTGGCTAGAACAGATTTTGTGAGGACCTTCCAGATACTGCAAAACCTGCTCAAAGTTTTGTCACGAAAACTGGCCATATCTTACCATTTAAATTGCTTCAAAAATATGTTCAAATTGAGACTTTTCTTGGAGTCCAAAAATGTGATCTTCATTAAAGAAAAAGAAGATATCTCATATTAGATGAGCTGTCTGCAGGGATCTTTACTCGAAAGAACGAGGGGGGCCTCCTCACCTCCTTCGGCTCAGCCTTCACTGGTGCTGCTGTCTTCTCCTTGGGGGTTGGCTGTGGGAAGCAGAACAGCTGCTCGATGCTGCTGTAGTTGGGCTCTATCGTCTCCTCGCTGCTGCTGCTCACAGAAGCCCACATGGAGTGGCTCTCTGAAAGAAAGACAAAGTGCTCAGGCTGGCTGCAGGGACAGCTGAAACCTCCCGGCTCCTGGGGCAAGGTGAGCTGCTAGCAGCGACACTCTTCTGAAGGTGAATGAAACGAGGAGAGACGTGCTAGTCCTGGATAAATGGTCATTATTGAGGAGGGGCAAGTCCCACGGGTGGGATCCAAAGGGCCTGAAGGGCAATTAAACCTGGAAAGGGGAAGCAGCAGTGGGCATACAGCCCCATCCCTCCCTGTAAAACCGCATTTTCTTCCATGGTGGGCAAACTGGATCCACATGACAAGGACCTCAGACATTTCGTTTCTAGTCCCCTGGTTGATACTATTTTTGCTTCCTTGCATCCTAATGGAGGGACTGGGCACAACTTGGACATTTTCTGACTGTGTCCTTCTCCATTTTTCATTTTATACTCAAGCCTCCTTGTACAATGCTGGCTAGAGGACTGCTTGAATTAATTTCTACTCAATTTCTTAAAAATGTATTTTTTAAAAAATCATCACCTTAACATGCCTGTAGAAGTCTCTACTGAAATAATCCCAACATTTTACTGCTCTTGTGATTGAAGACATGCCTTATTTAGATTTTACCTTTGCCTACTTCCATGCAGTGGATGCCTTGCTTGTCTAGGACAAAGCTGACACTGCTTGTCCCGGCTTCTTCTCACATTTCATGCTCCACTTTGAATCCACTAGCAGAGGGAAATGTAACCCAAAAATCAAGAGATATGTGATGTGATCCTCACATGCACTCTTACTCATGACTTTAATATACCCAGATACAACCATAGATGAGCTGGGTAATAAAAGCTTGGGGAACTCAGATCAGAGCCTGACCTAAGGCATGTCATAGTGAATTAGGAAAATATTCCCAACCCTTTCTCTTCTTTTAATTTCCAAGTATTTTAGTTATAAACAAGCTATTCCAAAGTACTAATTCAGTTGGAATAGTTACTATTACATTAGTAGTTTCATGTTACTTTTATTTTTTTAGCTCTGTAGGTCAAAAGTAAAGGAAATCAGGGAAGTTCTGTATCTAAACAGAGTCAACTACACCTGACAAATTTTAAGGTAGTATTTCTTTCCCCGGGTCACCCCTAAAGCAGCAGTGACTTCATGCCAGAAGCACCCACCTCTCACCACGTTGGAGGGCAGCTTCTGCCAGTTCAGTTTCTTCATTCTCAGTGTTGGTGTCTTCATTGTCTTGGGGGGAGGCCTGCCCAAGCCAAGGGGGCAGCTGTACTGGGAGGCCACCACGGCTTCTATACAATCTCCTGTCATGCCAGGGAGGAGGGGTGGAGGGGGAGGGATGCCACCCATGCCAGGCAACGGAGGTGGAGGGGGTGGGATAC
>VWZT01012005.1:347378-408574 GCA_013397055.1 Pachycephala philippinensis
ACCATGCCAGGCAGTGGGGGTGGAGGGGGAGGGATGCCCCCCATGCCCGGCAATGGTGGAGGAGGAGGGGGAACACCCCCCATGCCAGGCAGCGGGGGTGGGGGTGGAGGGATGCCAGGGAGTGGAGGGGCTGGAGGTGTGTTTGTCATGGGGGATGTGGGGTTCATGGCTGCTGTGCCAGAGGGAGGAGGTGGTGGGGCTGGAGGTGCCGGGTTAGGAGCAGTGTTGGATGGAGGGTTGGATTTCTCTGGCAGAGCACAGCAGGCTGTGAACTGGCAGGATGAGATCTTTTCGTTGGCCAGGGGCCCTGGGAGTGTTGCTGGTGCCTTGGTGGGGTTTGATGATCCCACTGGACACCGAGCTGCACGTGCACAGGATTCTGGTTCACCCTGGGTGCCTCCAGCTGCACTCCCAGACAGGCGGTGTTCAGCTCGCTTCTGCTTGTTTGGATGCTTTTTGATAGACAGCAGCCTCTCGATGACTTCTTCAACCGTGTTCCCTTGGACTAGAGAAACGAGTCAGGGTCAGGGAAAGGAATGGGACCCACAGGCTGGTTCATGCTGTTCAACCCTCACCAAGCAGCAGATCTGGATCCATGGAGAGTCCATTCCCTGGTGTCACTTTACACAACTACACTTTTGGCTTCCAGGCAATTTCCTTCCCATGTGCCCAGCCCACAAACACTGTTTTGAGCACGCCTGCCAGCAAGACACGCCAGCACCAGTGGCAGGATGCCAGCGAGGATGGATTCCCTCCGACTCCCATGACCCAAAGCTCAGGGATTAACCATTAAAACAAGACTGTAAATCCCAAGCCCACTGCTAAACGTGGCCACCCACATGGCTGAAGCTTCACATCAAGACTTGACCTTATGCAGGTATAGCTTTGTCCCAGCTTCTGTTCAGCTCTTACCAAGTCCCACAGATTAGTTCCTGCACATTGGGGAAAGACTTTTATGGGACAAGGGAAAACAAGAGGAGTGTGCAAGGCTGGATATGTCATTCTTACTGTCATTGGCGAGCAAAAGGGCTCTGTTCACTACGGCATCCAAGGACTCCCACAGCAGGAGGCTGGAGTGATGAGATGGTTCCAAGTGCAGCAGGCTCTGAAGGATGGACAGCAGCTGCACAGAGACTGGAGAGCGGCTCACCTGGAACACAGAGCAGCTTCTGTCACAGCACGGCTGGTCCCGAGCAAAGTGGGTTAACTTTGCCACTGTGTGACCTTGCACCCCACGTGAGGGCTACTTACTTTATTGAAGAGAGATGAAAAGACCTCATGATGATCATTCATGTTTATCCCATCACATATCCTTAATAATTCCTCATCATCCTCTATTTTGAACTCCTCAAATGTGTCACACTGGATAAGCAGATCCTCCTCCTCGATGTCTCTGCAACATTACAGCATTCATTTTCATTGGAGAGCCCTTCACTAATTCTCAGATGACTGTTTTTGTTAAATGGCATTTATCTCTTTGCCTCTCAGACTCAGCCAGTTGGTGTTGAAAGTACCCAACTCTGCCTTAAAGGATGAAATGCCATCAGTGCATCCTTTCTTGAACTGAATCTACCTCTTCCTACAGTCAACACATACAAATGAATGGGACTTCTCATAGCATAACCTGGCCCAGCATAGGCTTGCTATGGAATTCTCCTTGGAGCTGTAACAAGAGTGGCATTCTGACCTTTTTGAAACCAGGCCACCACCTTTATTTTTTTTAAGTCAAGACTAATTGAAAATATTCCAGTGATGTTTCTGTCTGGAAAACTTCCTTCTCTGTTACTCAAAACTGGATTTAAAAAACCAGACACTCAAAAGCTTTTTCAGCACTCTCAAGACAACTCAATATTAGAATTTTACCCTTGCCACTCTATTGAAAGATCTTCTCTTCCCTAATTTTTATGGTGTTGGATGGAGCAATTCCACTTACATGGATAACTGCAACTCACATAAACTGCATTCTCGAATTTATCACAGATGTTTCTGATAGAACATAATTTTTAAATTACATTCAGATATGCATTAGTAAATTGTTTTAGCTGGATGCTTCTGGGACCAACAGCAGCAGTGAAGTGGTTTTGAACACAGTGAGCTGCTCAGTGAGCCCACAGCATTGCTTCAGATTCAGCCTGAAACAGCCTCAATGAGGACATTGCTACTCCATCTGTGCCCAGAGCCTCTGTGCATGCCATCTGTGCCAACAGCTGTCCCTGTGACACTGTGGTTGGCAAGAGCATCTTAACACTGGCCAAATGCCTCCAGCTCCCATGGAATGGCTGCACACAAGCGTGGTCTGCTCCACCCAGGCACACTGCACTTCACACAACAGAAGGTTAGATAAGTATTAAGTTTCCACAGCTACTTCACTGTGAATCTCATTTAAAAAAAATGTAAGTAGAGATCCTTACCTTAGCTTGTCTAAAACATCCAACAGCTGAAGCCCTGGCAGGTGAAAAAAATAGATATAGTTGCATTATGACCCACTTGGTACTGATTTGTTATGATCTTTATATAATATTATGCTCATAAACACTTTTTGCAGAGAGAAAAAGTGAAAATATCTTCAGACGGATCAATCAAAGTGGGTAGAGTCATCTGGTAAATGGTGAGACACCACAGTACACATCTGCAGTACCTGTGAGAACCACTGCACAATCCCCCTGGAGTTATTGAGGGACACAGGTCCTTCTGGGACATGAGTGACCTCAGTCCAAATTAGGTATCTAAAATCAGTCTGATACAGTCAAATGTCCCTTGATCTCCATGGAGAGAAATGGAGCCCAGGCTCCCCAACTCAGATGCACCCAGTATGTGAGGTGAATCCCAACAATGGTACCTAGGAGCCTGGGATTCAAGCAGTTGGAAAGAACTTCTGAATCATGGGACAGCCTCTGTGGCTCATATGAGCAGACAGAGTGAAGAAACTTTATCAACTCTTACAAGTAGCAGCAATATATGGAAATGTGGCCACAAAAGATGGTTGGTTATGGAAATGTTCTGAAGAAGCTCAAGTGATAAAGTGCTGCTGGGATTCCAGAACAGATCAAAGCTATGGGAAAGCAGCAAAGTTAAAAAAAATCTGTTGACAGAAAGGCTGTTGAGAATAAAGGCCAAAAGAAAGATGAGAATTAATATTTGCAGTTTTGCTCCCCAGCCTCTTCAGGTACCTTATGGGTACATCTGAAAAGAACCCGTTTGGTAACTGACTTTCTCAGGGAAAGGTGCAACAAACATCCTTACCTATGAACTCGTTTCTGATTTGTGTCCTCGTTCTTAGCTCTTCTTTGCCCAGGATGATGGCATTGATAGCACTCAGCAGTGTCACCATGTATGGCACATTGTCTGTGTTGGAGAGCTCGTTCATTATGATGCTGAATCGATACTGCTGGTTCTTCACACTCTGTGGGTAACACAAGTGGTATTGTGGCAAGAATAGTCTATATAGACACAAACGCCCACGACTGTGGTGCAGGCTCTCAGATGGAATTAGCATCTGAAACCCTCAGCTGATCCCACTGTGTACAGGACAGGAACATACAGGTAAAATCAGTACTTTTCCATTATGAAGCAGGGTCTAGTTGGCAGAGAAAGTCACTGAAAACACCTCTTGGATCCCTTCATGCTTTCTGATAACTGATGCATGTACCTGTGCTCATGGGCAGTGAAACCTGTGCATGTGTGTTGCCCTGAGTTTTGCAGTCTTCAATGTTTTCATTTTCTGTAAGTTTCTCAGGCACTTTTCTGTAAACACAGCCATGCTTTGCTAACCGTGCTTCATTGTTTTGCATTCCATTTCTCCTAGGTGGAGACATTTGATGGATTTTTCCTTTGACCAGTGTGACTGAGGGGTGTTAATTTCTCCCTCCAATCCACGGTGATTTCTAAGAACATATATAAATAAAGTTCAGGGTCTTAGCCCCGGCTCTTTGCTGCTCCCTCTTGACAAGGTGTCTGCGTGGGTTCTTTTTGTGTCCAAGTGCGACACATGTGGCCATTTATTCTGCTGATCTGGTGGTGCTTTTGCTGCCAGAAAGCACCTTGTGGTTGGCAGTCATCTGTCCACACAAGTCACAGAACAGCACCATAGACTTATGCTGACCATGAAAAATTTCCTACAGCTTTCACCTTATAAACCCCTGCTTCTCTTACAAAACGATGCGAAATAAACTTCATTCCCACCCTTTTCTGTGGTACATGGATCCGCCTGCATGGATCAAAGCTAAGCCATTCCACCTGCTCTAACCCGACACTTGCCTTGTAGTGGTCCAAGGCATCCAGAGCCAAAGCGTGGCCATCTGATGAATAAATGCACAGTGCAGCCAGGAGCTCAAATATTTGCTTTTTGACCATAACATTAGTTGTGTCAAGTGCTGTAGGAAAAACAGAACAAAACAAAGCAGAATTTATAATGACATTAATGTTCTGAATCTCAGTGTCTTCTGCTACATGGATTATGAGCAGTGATAGCAGAGAGACTGAAGGAGGGGACCCATTACAATGGAAGATGGGAAGAGAAATATCTTAATGTACAGATATCCCATCCCAACAGCATTATGTGATGGTAACTTCTAGTGGGAACAGTAAATGCTACAGGTATCCCATTGGCATTTTGGTGCAGCTTGTAGTTATTCATCTTTTCCATGTCCCAGTGACATGCTGCAACAGCAGCCAAGATTTCTTCAGCACACAAAAAATTTATTTCCCATTTTCACATATGGGTATTTTCTAGAACAGCAGATGAACCATTTTCTTTGATTAATGACTCTTATTTTTAGTGCAGAGAAGCTCAATATGCATATGAGTTAGACCAATTGTTCCAATGGGTCCCCATGAATTCCCTTTTCACACTACTCTTTCTTTGTGAGCCCTGGAAGCTTGGAGGGAGTGCATTAGACTGTCTTTTTTTTCCTATATTAGAGCACAAAGAAGCTCCAATACTGAAAAGTCCAGTACAATTTTCACGGTACAAAACTGCCAGCTCCATATTTTACACAGCCAGGGTGAAGAGGAAGGAAGAGGACTTCAAAACTGAAGAGGGAAGCAAGCCAGCTTTCGGACAGAATGCATTTTAAAAAGCTATTAATAAGGATTTCTGGGCACAGCTGCGATCTCTGTGGAGCAGCACAGAAGTTATCCTTCCAGCACCAGCATCATTAAGTGCTGTACAATAAGTTCTAGGAGATGCCCTGATGAATTGCAAAGCTAACGACAAGCCAAGTGAATGGCAGGAGAATGGAAGTGGTGTTACCCACCATCTTCCAGAAGGAGCAGAGTGAGCAGCACAGAGAGCAGGCTCTCTTGAGCCCAAACATGACACTTTCCCTCCTCTTTACAGGCTACAAGACTCCGAACCCTTTCAATTCCTCTCCCTCTGCCCTCAGGGCTCCCAAAGACTGAACAGCAAATGCCTGCTGACAACCGAAGGGTTGAAGATTTCTCATGCCTGTATACAGACAATGCTGGTTTATCCCCAGCTTCTCAGTAAACTATGACAATATTTGTGTGGAAATAGCATGGGGTGGCAAAGGCAATGTGATTTCATAGTCGTATTATTTTAAAGAAGAAAACAATCTCATTAATCAGTTGCGCCAACCATTTCCAACAAGCCTGGTGCAGGCCAGGAGGATAAGCAACAGGAAAGTGCCCCCCGGTGCCACATGTGATGGATGCAGCAGGAAGATGTCTTCTCACCTTGGAAGAGTTTTCTGACGTAGCCCTCGTTGCTCACAATGTATTCTATGCCTTTGTGGGAGTTCATGACCGCTCGCACACAGCTAATGCAGGTGAGCTGAAGCAAGGCATCGGATATCCTGGCCACTCCTCGCCCGGACAGCCTGTCCAGGGCCTCCAGGAGGAGGTCCAGCCCGGACAGCTCCAGGAACTGGACCATCCAGGCATCATCGCTGTTCTCCAGCCTCTTCTTCAGCCCAGAGTAGTTCACCACTGAGGGTATTTGCAGGAGACGGATGCACAGCTCTGGCTCTGCATTTTCCAGGTTGGCCTCTGACTGGTCAGTTTCCTGGGGTCCGAGTTTCTCCTTTAGGGCAGCCCACTTCTTGTGGGCACCTTCCTTTTTGATTGACATCATGAATGGTTTGTTCTGAAAGAAAAAGACAAAGTGAGAAGTTTGTATGGACTGACCAAAAACTATCCCTGGAGTAGCCCTGTTTTTTCTCCAGTAATCAGGATGTAAAGCCCAACTACAGCAGGTCCCAGATCTCCAGAATGTAGGGCACACACTGGAACCAGTCCTCTGTTGAAGAAACTCAATATATCCCCACCTTAACCACACACATTACATTCAGGCTCTGAAGACTCTGTGGAGAGACTTTCAGCACATCTAGGCCAGCAAATACAGCTTTAAAAGTAGCCAATTTACACCAGTCAATTGCCACTACCTATTTTCACGCAGTGAAAGGATAAGGTTGGAGGCGGCATTATCAGCTCTGAACTCCTAATGCCCATTAAACCACTTCAAAATCTCACTGTGCTGGAGAGGCTGTGCAGTTTCTAAGCATTTGTAATGGGATGGAGAAATCATTTTGAGCATATCCTGCTCATAAGAGCATCTGATTACCCTGTTCCTTTTTCGCTTTTGTTTCTTTTGACTGATGTTGAGGTTAATTTTATAGCACCCACTTAATCCCTTCCTGTCTGCTGTAATAGCAAATATGTTTGTACACATGGTGTTTATGCCTGATAACGTGAGAGCCTGACCGGCTGTGAGTGCAGGGACAGCAGCAGGAGGCTGGCTGTGAAAACAGCAGAGCACCTTTTTGGAGATGGGGAGCAATGGCCCGTTTCCCTGGAGTACATGGCCCATCCAGCCAGGCCATCAGCACCAAGGAAGGCCAGGAACTGATTCAGCACAGAGGAACTGCAAAGCCAAGTGTAACTCCTGGTGCCAGATTTTATGGTTTCAGGCAGGATTATTATTTTTCAGACTCACAGGGATCAAGTTATACAATGCAGGCCCTTTTCAAAGCTGCATGCAATCATTTTGGCCACTGAGAGGAGCTCAGTTGGTCAGAGCATGGTGCTAATAATGCCAAAGCTGTGGATTTGATCCCCATTCACTTAAGAACTGGACTTGATGATCCTTGTGGGTCCCTTCCAACTCAAAATATTCTGTGAATCTGTGATTCTGTTTTAAAGCGGAATTGCTCCCAGAGATCACAGTTTGCCCCACAAAAATTGATGCTACCTCCCCTTCCTGCCACACCACCACTACCTCTGTTCCCCTAGGCTGCTGAGCCTGCACAGGGCTCAAAATAACCTGGGGCCAAAACTCAGCTCTTAGGGGGACTGGAAGGATTATGGGAGACTCTCATTTTCCCATCCCAGCTCCAGCACAAGGCTTTCTAGCCCAGCAACAACTAGAGAAAAGGCTTAAAAACTCTAAACTAAGTAATCTCTGGAAGGTTGTTTTCCGGAAAGCCAAGATAAAGGATGGACCATTTACACTGGTTGGAAAAAATCTCATTTTAAAGCCTGCCTTGTGGTTTTCCCAAGGGACTGTGCCGTTGAGAAAGGTCCTGGCTCCTTCCCCACAGCAGAGCTGTACGGCTTCTGTTTTACCCAACAACTCATTTTGGCAATCTCCCCTTGGCAAATATACAGCCCAAAGATTTGCTCACTGATTAGTGATGGGCAGGATATTATAGGCCTAAATATGCCTCTTGGAAAGAGGCAAAGTGTGATGGGATAGGATACTTGAACAATTTCCCTGAGCAGCTCACAGCATTAAAGTCTGCATTGAGAGGTCAGAGGGGGGAAGGAATTAGCAGGATATGGTGACAGAAAATCCATTTAGAGAGCTCTGGAGAAACCCTCTTGCAGACTTTTCTTTTGCTTCAGTGGGAAAGAAGCTGGCCAAGCACCCAGTTGCTCCCTGTTCTGTTAGCTGAAAAAATGATGGTCTCGATCCAAAACCATGAAGTGGCGAATATACCATCTGAGAACACACTGTACAGCTGAAAAGTCATAAAAAGGACCATAAAAAAACCAACACAACCAATCCCCAAACAAACCTCCCTGCCAAAGCACAGGCTTGAGTTTCCAAGATTTGTCTTCACTCCCTGCAGCCCAGAGCCCTTACTCACTCTTGGTAAAATTCTTGTTGGGATTAGTCAACCCCAGTCCCTCCCCTGTATTCAAGCCCAGGAATTTGGGTTAGGCTTGATGAGAAGGAGAAGAGAAATCCTCCCTCACTGGAGGGAGAGAAGCAAAAGTGTCCTACCCCAGGTTCACAGCCCTGGGGGTGGGGCAGAGTCCTGCACCTCTCACCAGAGCAAATCTACAGTCATGGGGCTGGAGAGGTGCACCTGCAGTCAAATTCCCCTCCACGCTGTGCACGGAGCCAGCCATCCCTTCCCAGTGCTGGGGTCAAGCCTGGACCTCCAGTGTGGGGCAGTGCTGAGGACCATCTGACCTGGGTGTGGGTCAGCCCAAGGGGCTGCAGATGTGGCTGCCAACTGCAAGCTCCCCTTCTCTTGTGTGACTTCTTTTTATACTCAGCAAATCTCTTTTTTAATTTGAACATGACTAAACATTTCTTATCCAGACAGATAACAACGCAGGGTGGCTTTTTGCTCCCAGATGTATAAATGGCTCATTATATTGTATTTGTATTATATTGTATCAGCTACAGCAAGTCAGAGAAATTACAATAACATTATTGACCTCAGGCTTAGCTGATTCCTGAAAATTAAGCTCCAGTGTCTCCAGTGCAACAGGAGACAGGAAATACCGAGAGCATCCTGTTTACCAGCAGATTTGTTCTGAATTATCCTTCCCTCCCACCTGCTCCACACAGATGTGAGGAGATGAGAAACAGAACAGGCAGGTACCTCTCCAAACAGTCCTGGCCTGTGTTTTCATGTGCTAAACTGAACAAATTGGATTGATTAAATATTCTTCCCCACAGAGAGTGCACTCTTTTTGTAGGAAAGGAAAAAGGTAGCTAACGTATAATTGTAAAAAGGGAATTAAAAAAATAGGAGCTGTACTATATAAATGGAAAGGAAATGAATATGGAGGAGATGGCAGTATGACTGCAGATGGTGTGATAAATCTGTTTACAAACACAGATATGAGTGATATATTGTGAATGCAACATCTTTCCATGTTTTCCATGAAGCAAAGTGTTGCAAAGACGTTCGGCTACATCCTTAAAGGGCTGCTGGTTTTGCCTTTTATCTCTGACCACAGGAGCTTGTTAGCAGGTAAATGATCTCAGCAGAGTGAGACAGATAAGGACTGAAACGGAACACATCTATCTGGCTGGCTCACAGAGGCTATTTAGACTATGTGGGCTGAGGGAAGGAAAGTGCCCTGACAAAACCAGACAGGACAGCTGAATACACCTCACCTCTTGCCAGCAGAAGGGCACGGGGAGCTTTGCTTTTTGTTTCTCAGGCCACAGAGGGGGCTGCGATGGTGCAAGCAATGTCCCCAGACCCTGTGTCTGACTGTGCCTGCAGCACCCACGCTCTGCCTCCCCAGCTGCCTGCTCAGCACTGGGGCTGGGTGCTGCTCCCTTGGGCACATCCTGACTGTGTGTCTGTGCTTGCTGCTGTGGGGACACCCACAACCACCACAAAGAATCACAGAATAGTTTAGGTTAGACTAAAGACCTTTAAGATCATCGAGTCCAACCATTAACCCAGCACTGCCAAGCCCACCACTAAACCATGTCCCCAGGTGCCACATCTACATGTCTTAAATGCAATCCTCTCCTCGTCTTCTCACCCTCAGAGGCTGGTTAGCCCTGATGGGAATCATAGAATGTTAAGGGGTTAGAATGGACCCTAAAGATCATCTACCCTACCATGGGCAGGGACATCTCCCACCAGACCAGGTTGCTCAAAGCCCCATCCAGACTGGCCTGGATGCCAGGGTTGGGGCATCCACAACCTCCCTGGGCAACCTGTTACAGTGTCTAACCACCCTTACAGTAAAAAATTTCCCCCTCTTTCAATCTGTACCCATTACTCCTTGTCCTGTCACTACAGTTCCTGATGGAGAGTCTCTCTCTGGCTTCCCTGGGGGCCCCCTTCGGATTCTGGAAGGTTGCTATAAGGTCTAAAGCAGCATCAATGCAAAAGTACTCTTAATTTCAGGAGATTCCTTTAGGAAACATAAAGGCATCCTGAGGGCTTGTGCTCTTGCACCTGGCAACAGCAACACCATGATTCATGGTGTGAACTCCTTGGACCACTGGGTTTGCAAAGCCATAATGTTCCCTGCATCCATCCAGCCTGGTCTGTAAAATTTCCTCCTCCTTTCTTTCTGAATCAGGTGCTTCCCAGATTCAGTTTTCTGTGCCTCTCTGTCCTTCAAGTCCACTCCTAGGGAGATGACATCTGTGGGAGATAAATCAGGGCACATCAATACTTCCTCCATCCTGTGAAGCTGTGGAGAACAGAGCTGCACAGCACAGCTTTCAGTCTAAATTATTACATGCCTCCAGGACGACATGGATCACAGCAAGGACTGGGGAGGACATGTAAAAAGAGATTTCTCAGGGCAGCTAAGTATAATTGAGTGAAAACAAAAGGGAGAAAAACTGCAGGTCAAAACGATTCTGATTTTTTGGGGAGCAGACCCACCGCCTATGCAGAAGAACAGGGCATGGGAGCTGGTATGTGCAAGGGGGAACAGCAGCTCCTAGCTGCCCTTTGAAGAATTCTGGGAGCATCCCAGTCCCACAGGCTGCCCTCACAGCCCTCTGCTTCCCTCCACAAGGCTGCCGGGGTGCGAAAAGCTCCTTTATGCTGCTCAGTCCCCCTCCCTCCCATGCCTGCTCCTGGCACTCAGGAGCCCGTTCTGCCTGGCTGACTGCTAATGACAGGTTTCACTTCTGGGTAGCTCCAGTTTTCACTCTGCTGCTGGGAACACGCCAACCCTTTGTATTTTGCAACATGTCAGACTACTCAGTCCCTATAAAGAAACAACATCCTGGCTTTGTGCTTTCCAAAATCACTTCTGGAAGCGTGATGCGTTTCCTTCACCTCCCCTTCTGCTTTCATTTGTGCTGCTGTTTTCCCATGCAGTGTTGGAAGAGCTCACCTACATCCAGGCTAACAAACCACCCTCCCACGCACTGAGACGAGTGGGGGGGAACCACAAATCTCTGTTTTAGACACCAACCTGACCCCTTGGTGTGGGGCCAGTAGTGTCTGTAGGAACCAGCAGCATTCTCAGTCTCTCAAGGCAGCTGAAGGTAAGGGCATGGTGGGAAATCCAGGCGAGCAAACCAAAGGCATGGTTTGCACAACAGACCTGGCCCCAGCATGCAAACCAAGTGCTGCTCCATCCTTCTGCTGCCATGGCCAGTAGACTCAGCAGCCTTTGGATCTACATATTTTTGATCTTCACCTGTATCAGAGGCCAGAATGTGTGATTTATGCTTAAAAAAAGGAAAAGGTTTTGGAATGAGTGCCCACTCTTGCTCTTCAATACTGAAGAAGTTCATGAGGTCTCTGGCACACTGTGCTTTGCTTTGGCACAGCTTACAGGAGCTCTCACAACACAGCCCAGGTTGGTTGTGGCCTCAGCAGTGCTGCACCATTATGGGGAATATTTTGTCTTTAGGAAACGAGGGAGCATGGACACACACCCTGCTGCAGCTGGTGGGCAGGAGCTGTGCCATCCACACTCTGACTGGGCCTGGCACTGGGCTGGCAATGGCTTCTGCTGGCAGAAAATTCCCAGAGAAAGCCTTCAGTGCATAGACAAAGAGTGGCCATATTGGTATAAATTTGCATGCATTTTGCCAGTATAGCTTATTCTTCCACAAATAAAAGAAAAAAATTGTTGTCCTGATTCAGTCCCATCAACCACTATCAGGATGCTGTGTGCCAGCACAGCTTTTCTCTCCTGGACAAATACAAGCTACAGTATTGTGTGATGTCTCACAAAATGGGTAAATGTGTCCATTCAATGTGGTAGCAGTGGGGTTACACTGGGTTTAACCCCACCACTAAAAAAAAAAAAAATCACTGGTGCCTTCTTCCTCACAGTAAATAAATAAATAAATATCTCATTGGACTGCTACAGGACCACGAACAAATCAAGTTCAAGTGAGATGCTCAAGGATGTTTATGCCAGGACCTTCAGTGGCCTCTAAACCCTTATTTATATGAGAGGTTCCACAAGCTTAGCTTCAAAAGGGCTTGAAACCACTCTTTGTTACTGTAACTGTGAAGACACTCAATAACCAATTCCCTTAATGTGGTGAGCCAGGTTTAAACCAAACTGGTGCAGCTGTCAGATTCCTTTCTGTGATGGCCACTGCCACTGAGGGGGAAACTGGCCTATCTGTGTGAGTGCCAAGCCAGACAAACCAGTGTCAGAGGCTGTCCATGGTGGGTATGAGCCCTGGGCACCCTCACATGCTACCACAGGCCTTGGCAGGCACAGAGGATTTCACGCTGGAGGGATGTGAGGTGGTGGCCAGCACTGGCCCAATGCAGGGGGTGCCAGCCCCCAGCTGTGCTGCTGCACCAAATGGGGCCACCAATGCTTCCCCCTGGTCCTTCCCTAGTGCTGATGTAAGCAGACCCATAGGGGCCAGAGGGGCATCCTGACTCCAGCCAGAAAGGAATGGGACTCAGGTCCAGATCCCATGAAAAGGAGTAAGATGGGTCTGGAGACTTCCCTGCTCCGGTGCCCACACGCTCAGGCAGAGGCAGCACCTCCATCTGCCAGCAATTCCAGCACCATTCTGCATTTTGGGATGCAATTTATAATTACCATTTGGGGTCATGTGAGGAGCAGAAGCTGTTACCCAGCAACATGGACAGTGCAGTGATAACTTTCTAAGACTCCTGGCTTCTGCTCTGTGGGAAGCTGTCACACAAGCTGATATGAGAACCAAAACCCTTTTATTGCCTTTTTTTTCCTTTTTGTTGATGTTTTTAAAAACCTCCACAGGATGCCAAGAGAACATAGAAAACTGTCAGAGGGAAGAATTCCTGCCTCAGAGCTGAAGCCAAATTATTCCCTTGTCTCTCCCACATGGAAGGATACTTCTCGACCAGTTGTGTGAGCCCTCCCTTCCCCAGCCAGCTCCTTTTCTCCTTCTCTGCCAACCAACCTTCAGTCAACACTGTAAATCCCCAAAAGAGTGTCTCTACAAATCGCACGCTCTAAGAAAGTTCAACAGGATGTCAGTGTCTGATAGTATGCAAATACCACTCTTTGGAAAGGTGCAAGGAAGTGACTTTTCTGTAGCCTCCACGGAAGGCATTTGCATGTCATTTGTCATGCTTCTCATTCACCCTGCGCTGGTCACTGGGAGGGCGTCACTTCCCCGTGGGCTGGGAAGGTGGGAGCCTTGTCCCCACTCTGTGTCTGTCTGCCAGCATGAAAAAGCACTCCTGGCTCAAAGCAGGGAAATGACCAAAGCAGAGTAATGATCTGGCAAAGGAAAGGAAAAACAACGAGAAGGAAAAAGGAGGATGCAGGGTGGCCAGGGTGGTGGGATGGAGAGCATGGGTGTGGGTGGGGACAGCCCCTGCATCTTGCATAAGCTGCGCTGGGTTTTCCAGCTTTGTGGCACCAGAGCTTTAAACAGTGCAAGATCTCAGGGGCCTTTGCAATGCTGGAAGAACCAGGACAGCTTAAAATATTGAGGATGTCTAACCCAAGGCTGTCCACCCTGGGAGAAGAGCCACACAGCAAAGGCTGGGAGCTCAGGCAGTGTCCTCTGGGCAGGGGCTCGATGACAAGAATTCTGCTCTCATCGGGCACCACTGAGGTCCCACTGAGCTTCAGTCCAGCCCAGCTTTTATGGGCTGAGCAGGCTCTGAAGACATTAAAATCTCTTTTTAACAGAAAACATCTCTGTGCCTTTCTGGTTGACATTTCATGTGAAAACTAGTTTGTGAGCCACAGCTGCAAAATGCATCCACTCAGCCTCTCAGGAGGTGTTAACTGAAACCCAGTCATTATTAAATTGTGAATATTTCAACATGGCCCATTTCAGCACAGGCCTCCTGCCTGGCTCAGGGTAGCAGCCAGGCTTCAAATGTATTTTTTTACTCTGTGAGGTTCTGCCCTGAACTGAACCTCCCAGATCAAACGTTGGAACCCACATCAAGAGTCTTCCTGCCTTAGGTGGGAAACTCAACCCTTGTGTACACGAGCACAGCTCCACCAGTATTAGAAATACACTGATCCGTCAGCCCTTTGGCCCAAGTTCAGTTGGCCTTTAAGAGACCAACTTGCCCACGTGCTTTCTAATTAAAACAGTTTCGCCACAACAATGTAATGTCCAGGGAAATGACTCTGCATAATTCCCCATCCTGCCATAGGAAACACTCTGGGGGTGTGTCCATACAACCCAAGACTAATGTTAACTCGATGAGTTTTACAACAGCAAATGAATGTCCCTTTACATTGCATGCACTCCTGAAGTGTAATCCCCAAGACCTCAAAAGATTAGTCCCTAATCTGGTTCTTGGAAGCAGGACCAGGCTCACAGCAGGTTTTAGAGAAAAGAAATAAAGTTTAAGAGAAGAAAAAAATCCTGCAAAGAAAGGATTGTGATGGTGCAAATTCCTGTCCTTGAAAACCATGGAAGCAATGTAAAAGGTTATCAGTCAGGTCCCATCAGGTTTCATCTGAACCCTGGATCTGAGAAATTCCAGAAATGTTTCTCCTTCTAGAAAGGTTCCATCATTTCCGACATGAAAAAAAAAAAAGCAACAACTACCCAAAAAACCCCCAGGGAAAAAAAAAAAACCCACAAAAAAATCCCCCAAAAAACCAAAAGCAAAAAAGCAGAAGCAAAGAAATTGGGCTGAAAAGCAGGAAAACCAGCTCTCAGGCTGCACTGTTCCTCTGCAGGCCACATGGACATGAATTTTCAAGTTGTTCAGAGAGAGGGCTAAATGGTTTTCCCCCAGCAAATCAGCCCAATTTTATCCCAATTTTCTAGCAGATGATTTGGTGGTCCTCTGAATAGTAACTACACCAAAATCAAACACATTACATCAAGAACTAAGAGTTTAGTTCCATGTAAGGCAAAGTAGAGCTGAGACCCTCTACTTTTTGCGTATCACTCTGCTGCCTCTGGATCAGTGCAATGGCTTCACTGCCCACATGGCCGGTCCACAAAATTCAGGAATCCAATTAAGCAGACATAAATACAGCCCATTTGCCTTTAGGAGTTAGATTATTCCTAATTACAGCAATCAGTGTCTTCTCGCTGCTCTACATTTCTGTAAAAAATTTATTCCCATGCCAGTGGCTTTTCAAGGAAGTCATGTCAAGGGTTTTGGAAAGGGGACACCCAGTTCATTTTGGGCTGGCAGGGAGACCTGTGCCAGCCAGAGGTCTGCTGCAATGGCTCTTTTTAGGCGATCCTGTCTAAAATGCCTCGTATCACTCCCTTCTAAATCATTAAACATCAGCACAGACAGTATTCAAGAATCAGAGGTGCAATATTCACCTCTGCATCTCCGTGGCAGGTTTTGTTGGGTACTCTGGCACCTATAGGGCCAGTGAAAACAACCACATGTTTATAGGGGAAAAATTAGAGAAATAAATTTGGATAATTCAATTTCTCTGTTCATCTGAGACTTGAACTCTGAGTTAAGCAACCAGAAGGACCAGTGTCAAACAAAGTGCTGAAATGGCACTGAAAGGGAGTTAGGCCAGGTGAAGACATACAAATTTAGGGGGACAGGAAAATAAAATTTAGGGGGAGAGCCAAATCCTCCCCCTGCCCACAAGGCATCTGGCTTTTGCAACACAACCTTGTGCCATGGGGACAGCAGGAGATACCAGAAGAGCTACTGGGATACAAATGGGGTGAGCTAACAATGACCTTCCCAGGTATTGGGAGAGCACAGTGACAGCAGCCAGTCTGCTCCCTCCTTGGGGAGCAGAGACATCTGAGCATCCTCAGGAAATCACAGGAGCAAGACAGGAACTGCAAAGCTGACTGCTGCTGGCTCTTACTGAATTTCTCTACTCTCCTTGAAGACTGACATCCCTCCAGCTCTCGTCACAGACCAGCTCTCCGATTGCTTTTCAGCTGAATGCATTCACTTTAGAGGATGCTAAAAGGAGAAAAGAAAAAGCCTTCTGAAGTAGTCTTTATCTGATGAATACTTCAGATAAAAAATAAGGGACTCTGCTACTGCCGGAAGCATATTTCCAGGAACTTTGTACCTAATGGGGTCGATCTGCTTAAAACATCCACAACATTTGCTCTGCAGTTCTTTCGGCAGGAAGCTTCTGCAAGAAAGAAACATCCTGTTTTGGGGAGGGTGCTTCCACCTCAGGAGATTAAACCATTAACTGTGGGGAACTTGGTGCTTAATTTGGAAAGGTGTTGACAAAAATCTCTGCCAAAACCCCAAACTGCACCAGCAGTTCTGCCCAGAGCACAGACCCACGTACAGGTTTCTAAGGGCTGTCTGTGCTCCTAAGCTGGGTAAGAAGCCTGATATTTGTTTATTTATCCTGCATACACACATTTGTACCTGTGCTAAGGCTGCAGGGGAACTGCTTAGGCACTGCCAAGATGAAGGGTGCCACGGCAGCTGAACTCTGCTCCCAGGTACACACACCGGTGCTGCAGCAGCAAGAAGATGTAATTACAGAAAAAAGACCTTCTGAGCCCTGCCCCGGATGGAGAGAGGCAGGCAGGTCCTGTCCAGGGTTTAGCTGTATCCTTCCAGCACAAGCACAACCCTCCTCACCTGCACAAGGATGAAGATCGTCAGGCAGGCAACAGCTCTTCCCTAGAAACCAGTTTGCTGCTGTAGGTCCACAGGGGAAAGGGCTGAGGGCACCACTAAGCCAAAGAGCTACCCAGATCTGTGTTTATCCCCTCTGAACAAAGCTACCAAGACACCAGAATGGTACAGAAAGGGGAAGTGTTTTTCCAGCTGTTCTCCAAACAGGTTGTGAATGCGATTCCCTTCTATCGAGATCAGCTTTTCCATTCAGCTGCTGATGAATCACAGTGGCTGGTATCTCACCTGGTGAACAGCCCAAAGGCAAACATCCTGAGTGTTTTTGTTCAGATAAGGCTGACCATAGCCAGGATTTCTAATGGCATGGGCGAAGCAGGTATTGCACACATTAAGGAGAAAGGCCCCAGATACTGCCAGGTACCTTCCTGTGCACTTGCGTGAATATGAACGTTACTAAGAGTAACCAGAAAACCTGCTCAGCTGCTAATTCAAGAAGTTAAGCATTTGAGCCGTTTAAAATAAATGCTTGAAGAAGGCTGGATTAGCATGATTTCAACATTAATCCACTCCAAAGATGCCTTCAGAATATTTTCTCTACTGCTGGGTAAAAAAGTTTGAAGAGCCTATTTTATAACACAGTAATCCTAAAACATTAATGGGATTAACCTTTCATTTTGCTACAGTAAGCATTCCAGCTGTTTTGAGATTGTCCTCCTAGATATTATCTTTCAGTTCTAACTTATTCTTAGGGTTAATGTGAAGATACTTTAGTATGGCCAAAACAACTGGGGATCATAGGAAAGCCTAATGCTGGGTCAAAATGACCCAGGATATCTTATGATTATCATTTTGACCTTTTTCAGTTTTCCCTTATGTACTGGGGTGACTCTCAAACCAGGACACCTTATCAGTTTAGAAACAAGTGATACTGTTGTGTGCTTTGCAGAGAAATCAGATGTTCAATCATCTCCTCAGGTTTGCATAGTCCAGAGTTGCAGTGCTTTATGCCAGCTGAACATGTGGCTGTCATTAATCTTCAAGAGGAAAATCACTATATTTTTCTGATAAGTTAATATACAACCAATATTAGGATATAATTTTATAAGTGATTCATCTCTACACATATGGCTTGCTCCAACACTTGCTTACAAGTGTTATCAAAACAGGGGTTTGGGAATTACAGGCTTGTAAATCAATTTAGCTTTGTGTTAGTCCTTTCCCTTCCTTTCTAGATAAATAGAGGCCTTATTTAAGGCTAGGTAATGTTTGTGGAGGTTCAGTCCATTTACAGTAATGGAAACAACAAAACCCAGAATTTATCCCCAGGCTTATAAAAGAAGCCTCAGGACTGGGTAAATATAAAATAACTCATGAATATTGGACTGCTTGTTCTGAAATGGGGAACTACAGCCCATCAGTGCATAAACAAGAGAGCAGAGCCAGGCAGGCTGGAAAGCAGCCTTCCAAGGGAGAAATGGAGCAGCTCAGCCAGGTTTCAGATGAGAGCTACTCAGGGAGCCGGCTGCCACATCAGCATGACACAAACCAGAAAGGAAACAAGTTATAAAATGTATCAGGGAATAAAAACATTTGTTCCCCAGTTCACCTTCACGGCAGGCTCAAATTTGCACCATTTGTCATATAAGTCAAGAAGAAGACACATTCACAAATACTTCCTAAATTGCAGAGCCCACTGCTGACATGACAGGTAAACACTGTAACCCCCAGTTTCTCACTCTGTGAACTTTTTTGCTCTGGCTCAGAGCAGATTTGCTTTACTGCATTGTGCATGCAGTTGAAAGTTAAGCCGACCAATTCTAAAGGATTTCTCTCTCTCTTTTTTTTTTTTTTTTTCTTTTCTAAATAGCAGAAGTAATTAATCTGCTTCAGAGAATGAATCAGCCTTTTCTGAGCTAGAAACACACAGAGGAGATTGTGGCTGTTTCTGGGGCAGGAGGGAGGCTTACTCACACAGCTGATGCAGCAGAGGCAGCTGCCCAGGGTGTACAGCTGTGGGCTGCAAGGGGGGCAAAACCCCAAAGCTGCACCCCAGAACCCCCCAGTGCCATCCTGTGCCCCCAAGGGACCCGCTGGGACAGAGGGAATGGGCTCAGCACTGCAGTGCCGATGGAAGAGATGAGCCAGGGCATAAGGAATGGTGCAGGGAGGGCTGTGTGGCTTTGCCTCTCCTTCTGCAGCCCCCTGGGTGGCACATCCAGCCCGTGAGGGGCTGCACCCACTCCTGGGAGTAAATCCTTTGGAAGCAGGGGCTATCCTTTTATTTAGGTGAAGAACCTTGATCAAGGCCAGACGGTGGAATGAGTTGATTTGCCACAGTTTGACTTCTCGGCAGGCTGTGGGAAGAAAAGCATTGCTCACAAAAAGCTGCTGCCTTGTTCTACGGGAACTTCTGTTTCCAACTGGGGCCTCTGTCAGAAAATAAAGCTAATGCTTAGCTCACTGCTTCCAGCCAATGCTCAGCAGTGACTTAACAGAAAAGCAAGACGGGCGAGGAGCAGACAGTTCCCAGAAAGGGGAAACCAGCAGAACAGAAGCAGTGTGGAGATAGCTGCCTCATTAAAAATAATGCAATTTAACCCACGGAGCGGAGGGTAACACAGTTATGCCTTAGCTGCACTGACAAAAGCAGAGCTGCTCACCAAAGTTATAAATAAACAATTAAATAAATAAATAAATCAAGATGATGCCAACCTCATTCATTGATCTGGAGAGAGGAAAGAGGCTCTGCTGCTGCCCTGGGAGCTACTGCTGCTTCCCTCCCTTCATTCACTCTGCCAGCCAGGGTGTGCTGGGGAGAGGCTGTGCCTCCAGCAAGGGAAGGGCTCTCCTTGCAGTCCCTGGGACAGGAGTGGGGCTGGCACGTCCCTCCCTCCCTCTGGGGAACACAGGGAAGGGGTGGGACAGGTGGCCACGGCTCCCTGTGCAGAGGCTCTGTACAGAGCAGACGGGACTGGAGCTCATTTGACCTCTGCAATGGCAAAATCACTAACATTTTCCATTTTAAAGTACAACTAAACATAGAGGTTTTATGGTTGCAGGGTGCCTCCTTTCCCACACTTTCCTGGAGTGATCTCCAAATTCCTCTGATGTCCTTGCTTGTTAAAACGTGACTCAGCTCTCCCATCTGGAAAAGCGGAGACCCACATAGTTCCAAGGTGGCCAGCTGCCACTAGTGATGTCCCGTGTTAGCATTAGCCATCAGCTTGGGAGCAGCAGAGGCAACAGAAGGCTTTGCAAGTTGGATTTGGGGTGAAATCAGTGTTACAGAGCCTGTGGGTACTCTGTGAGCAGCAACAAAACCAGCTGAAATTTCCCTTGTGTCCCTTGTGGGGAAGTCCTCTCAGCACCAAGGAGTGACTGAGGACACCTGCTCACAGACCCCAATGGAGCAGCAATGCAAAGAGCAAATCCCTCCTCTGCCCTCAAACATTCCACAAAATGAATACTGTTCACACCTCAGCCGAATAATGGTCATGGTAAGAATAACAAGTGGGAAGTCAATGCCAAGCAGCAACACCTGGTGATAATTACTGCAACCATGCCAAGTATCAACATCAGGCCTCACCAACTACAGCATTTGGCAGCTCCTCCTTTGCCTGTACTTGTGTTACTGGACATAGTGCTGGAGCAATGTCCCTTCTGAAGTGAGCCGTTTCTTCTGGGGTCATTAAACATTTTGGAATCAGCTCAGTGACTCCAATGCTGGAACGAGAATTTCATCCACTGTCTCTCAGTCCTCCTTTCTGGCTTTGTCTGGTGTTCTTTATTAGCTCAGCCGGTTTTTCAGAGACCTTGAATTACACCATCAAATGCTACAGAGCTTTTTGCAAACACTATTGCTTGCTTAAGATTCTCACTGATCTGTGGCTTCAGCATTCCCAGCACTTTGAAATGTCAGCTCAGGTATCAAAATAGTAGAAACAGCTGAATCCGTGAACAATACGTGTTCATTACATCAAACAGAAAACCCACCATGCTGTTAGAAGCTCTCCTGATGCTTTCTGCAGATGTGAAAGGCTGGCTGACAAAGCAGCAACAAACGTTCATCTGCCACATCACACAATCACTTCTAATTTCGGGCACTCCTGTAGATGCCAGGCTATGACTCAGGGGCTCATGCTTGAACCCCACACCCCAATTTTCTTCCGTATTCAGTTTCATAAAATCAGCTCATCTACCACTGACATTATCTGGTAGCAATCACAAAGCTTGGCTGTTGCTCGTTGGTTATTCTTTTCCTAGGAAAAAGGAATCAGAGGATACTTGCCCTTAACAAGGAACCTGAGAGGCACTGAGAAGCTGCCCAAATTTAGAGAACCCTTTTTTAAGCATTCCCAATTTGTGCTCCACTCCAGTTCCTAAAGCATGCCTGCAGAACTGGAACCACTGGACTGGGTGACAACCCCACACCAGACCTGTGAGCATGAAGCTGCCCTTTGTTAGAAGGAGAAACGCAAGGCTCAAAATTTGATGTGACTTTTTTCCTTCCCCCAATTTGTTCTTAGCATTTCGGTTAACAGCACTGGAGTGGAGAAATCTCTGTAAAATTAAAATACAGATTGTTTGCCCGCTCTGTTGCAGCACTTGGTGCTCTCAGTGCTTTTTCTGGCCATTGGGAGATGAAGGCAGCCTCTGCAACACCAAGCTCATGAGCACTGTATGATAAACTGCTGCACAGGCAATGCTGAGAAACACTGGAATAAACTTGAACTTGGTGGATAATGCCAAAGGGATTATAATATGTTAAGTCAGAAGCAGGTAGTCATGCACTGAACACGAGGGGTATCACACTGCAGGGCTGTATCTAGTTTCTGCAAAATATTTAGCAATTTTTCACCTAGTTATATAAAAAGCAACACACAGTGTTAATGAATGGAGCAGGGTAACTCCTTGTGTTTATCTGCACCCACGAACTGCAGTATTTTGGACTGAGCAGAGCTGGATTTGTTCAGTGCCACTGTGTGACCCCATGACCTGACTTCGTTGATTTGGTGGCATTTGCTCTGAATCATTATTGATAGACCCTACTGCAAATATTAAGAGGAAGGATATTCAGCTGGGAGCTTAAGCTGAGCTCAGATATGAGCACTGAGTTTGACGTTCCTTCAGCTGTTTCAGCTCCATGAATATTGTTCACTGCCCAGTCTGCAGCATTGTGTTGCTACCCACTGCTGAATTACACCCATCTTCTACTCATGGCTGGTTACAGTACAATCGTGGGATTAAAACATCCCTCATCAACAGAATAATCATTGCAGAAAAACCCAACTTCTAGTAGTTGATGCCATGGAAGTAAATCGGGTGGAAAGAAGGACAAAATGCAACTTAGCTTGCTTTGGTAAGAAAAATTTTCTGCTCAGCTGCTCTGGGAAAACTATCCAGCATACCTGGCACACAAGACAGGGATAAAGTTCAGTTTATAACACGTTTGAAGCCACTTGCTGTGCAGCTCAGTGACATCAGAATTTTACAAACAAAAGATGAACATTTGTAATAAAGAGGGTACAGACCTAGAAGGATCAGGCAATTAAATGGAAAGGGTCAGTCTGAGTTTGGCAGGGGTCACTACTGAAAGTGAGGGACACTCCATCCTACTTAACTTCTCCCTTCATGACAGAGCAAGTGGGAGAAAGCTGGGGGAATACTGAACCAGCAGAAAACATGGGGATATGCAATAGAAATGGGATTAATAAAATGGCTGGAATACGACGAGAGCCGACAGCAGAAAACAAAAGTCAGATGGACACCTGGAGATGAAAATCCCAGCTTCCCACCCCCATCACAGGACAGGAGGAACCTGAAGAGGAGGTTAATTGCAGCACCTACCTGGTGAGGGATTTATTTCTAGGTGAGGTGTCAAAGCATGAGAGGCACAGGACAGACCTCGGAGCCTTGCAGCTCTGCTCATCCACAGGGAAGTCGGAGATTAAGAAGCCCAGCTCACAACTGCTGGGGATCAGCAGAAGCTGGAGCCTGCTTCATGAAAGCAGACGGCAAGTTCTAGCTCGTTTGGCATTGCACAGTAAAGAGAAAAGCATGCAACTTCTATTTCTACACTGATAAGAGAGAAAAGCATCAGACTGGGAGAACTAAGCAGTCATAGTGCAAATACAAAGTAAGAGAAAGCCAAATATTGGAGAAAAAATTGTAATAGCAGTTCAGTAAAGTTCTGAAATTTCCCATTCCCAGAAGACTGGCAACAAATGAATTACAGTTGTGTGCAATAAAGCATAATATCATTCTGTGTTTAGATTTGCTGACCTGCCAGGTCTCTTCCTGTCCTACATTTAGATTATCTTTTATACAATGGCTCTTGTACACTGCTTGCATTTTTTGAGCAATATTTTTGGATGGCAGCCTAGAATGGGATTATTAACTTATAACAGGACTAAAAAAAACCCTCATATCTTCACAGATTCCTGTGATCCCCTCCCCCCGCCCTCTAGTTTTGGCAGCCTCTGTTTAGTGGAAAAATAAGCTTAAGTAGATGGAAGAGAAATGAGATTAGTGGCCAGACAGCCCAAATTCTGAGCAAGTTCAGTAGGACGATGGCAACCTTACCGCAACTCTGCTGACTCCAACTTTTCTTTTCAACTAACTTAAGCCAGAACTTTCCTTGCAGTCTACCATGGAGCCTGAACTGTTTTGCACTGTGTTTACCCAGAGAAATTCTTCAGTCTTAAGAATCCACGAAAAAGAACAGACAGCTCGCAGCGTTGGTCTGGCACAGGGAGGGACGACCACGAAAAACATTTTGGGGTATTTCTCCTAAGATCAGCGTGTCTGAGCACTCCTTCCCCGCCCACGAGCTCTGGAATTCAGCTCTGTATGCTGATGTTGCAAGAAGCCATTTAATCACTGCAGAGTTATTGAGCAAAAGGGAGGATGAGACTGGAGAGAACTATGTGGGAAAACCGGGCAGGACTTGGGAGACCTTGTCTGAAAACCACTGGATAACAGAATCTTTCAAAATAAAAGCCTAAAAGTGGCCCAGCCCCGACGCAGACACATCCCAGCCATCCACTCCGTGCTGGGAGATGCTCTGCCATCCCCAGGCACAGCAGGACCACATCCCGCCTGCACATCACACCTTCAGCCTGCACCACGTTGCACCCACAGGTGCGATCTGGACCACGTCACACCTATACACGGTGTGCCTGCACCTGCGACCCAAACTACACCCAGCACCTGCGACCCAAACCACACGCAGCCCTTACACGGTGTGTTTGCGGCTGCAGCCCGGACCAGCTCCCACCTGTGCGCTCCACCGTCGCACCTGCAATCCAGACTTCATCCCACCTATGCACCGCGCTGTTGTATCTGCAACCGGCTCCCACCTTTCCCGTGCACCGTCCAAGCGGCAGCAGGAGCCCCGTCCCAGCGACGCCGCCGCACCTGCAGCCCAAACCGGGTCCCACCTACACCTCCCTGCTGCTGTCGCGCCTCCATCCCCCCTGCGCTCAGCCATCCCTCCCTGCAGCTTCGAGCCGCCCGCCGAGCTACGGCCCGGGGAGCTCCTTCCTCCGTCCTCACCCGCCCCGTCTCACCGGCCGGGACGGGGCACAGCCGGGCGCGGGGATGCCCAGCCGGGCGCGGNCAGCCGGGCGCGGGGACGCCCAGCCGGGCGCGGGGATCCCCAGCCGGGCGCGGTGATGCCCAGCCGGGCTGCAGCCCCGGCAGGGGGGTTTAGCCCAACTTCTCCCGACCGAGAGGACCCCGCTCCCGCGATCGCCCCCGGCGGAGCTCGGCCTTACCGCGGCGGCTTTCCTGCGGCGGGGACGGCAGCGACCCTCGCTGCCAGCGACCCTCCGCCGGCACCCGCAGCCGCCGGGCTCTGCCCGCCCGCGGCAGCCGCGCCNGCGGGGCGCGGGCGGGGCGGGGGGTCCGGACCGGCCCCGCCGGGGAAGTTTGTCCCCGCCCGGGAGGGGGTTCCGCCGCGCCGCCCCAGCCCCGCGTCCTGCCGGGGTATTCCCTCGGCAGCCCCGCTGCCGTGTCCCTGTCTCGCCCTGGCACATCATCCCCGGGGAAGAGCTTTCCGCGGAGCCAGTGCTGCGTCCCCCTCGCTGCGGAGGGGTGCTGCCCGCCACGGAGGGGTCCCCAATGTGCCCCTTCCTCCTGCGTCCCGTGGGCATCCCGGAGGCGAGGGCTGCTCCCGCCCCGGCCGGAGCCGTGGGACAGCCCGAGCTGCCCCGGTGTGAGCGGGTGCAGCCCGTGCCCGGCGCGGGGACTCTTCCCAGTCCTGCCCTGGGGTTTGGATCCGCGGCCCGGGGCTGGGAGTTGAGGGGGGAATCACGAAAGCTGGGGAAAGGCTGTCCAGGCGGTCAGAGACCCAAGGGATCCTGCGCCCTCCTCCAGGGACGCGGCACCCTGGTCTCTGCAATTTAAGCGCTGCACTTTCAATATAGAATCATGGCATCGATTAGGTTGGAAAATACCTTTAAGATCATCGCGTCCAAGCGTTAACCCATCATTGCCAAGCCCACCACTAAACCACATCCCCGAGTGCCACATCGACATGTCTCTCAAATACTCCCAGGGATGGTGAGAACCACTTCCCGGGATAGCCTGTTCCAATGCTTGAATCTTGTACTTTGCTCTGGGCTAGTAAAGCTAATATTTGAGCATTTTTCACAGATTTTGAGTGTAAACATCTAGTCAGATACAGCCTAAAATGAAAGTCGGTACAAGTTAATTAATCTCGTGGTTCTTCAGATCCATGGGCACAGTGGGCCACCCAACGCAGCAGAGGGGAAGGATGCCTTTTCCATTAGTAAAACGTGTCAGCTCTAGAAATGAGCAACGAAACAGTGGAGTTAAGCTAAATATTAACAGCCAAGTGGAGAGGATTTGGTGGAAAAGTTTGTTTCCCTTTATGGGTCAGAAGTGCTGTCTCCTACAGGCATTAGTGGCATGAGTCAGTTCTGATTTCAGGCAGAGCCACTCAACTTTGCCATCCAGAGAAAACCTGGCAGGGAAAATCATGGAGTGGGGGAGACAACTGATGAAGTGTTTTGCAAAGGGCTGCTGCAAGCCAGTGAGAGCCGAGCTGAGACCACTGAGTGTGATTACAGGCGACTGGAGGATAGTTACAGGGTAAGAACACAGGGCTGAGTACTTCTGAGACTTCAAATTGGAAAATGAGACCTGAGCTTTTACTGTTTGCTCGTAAAACACTCCTCCGTTTTTAGCGGAAGAGAAGACAAATGGAAAAAAACTGCCTCTCTTAGAGATGGCAGTTAACCAGAGTGGCTCATCATTTCTTCTTTTGCCCAAAATAAATGTTTCTAATTGGTATCTTATGCAATACTCAGGTGGCACATACTTAGCTTTACAAATCTACACAGTGGGAAAAATGGATGTGTCCCCAGCAATCTTTCTCTGAAGGGTATAAACCTGTTTTTGAAAGAGCTATTTGTTGTTTAGGAAATAGTAATAGTCTTTGGCTGCTGCTGCTGTTCTTGCTTTAGCCTTTTCTCCATTCTCTGCAAGTTTTTGCTGCTTTGGTGTGTGAAGAACAGGGAACCCAAATCTTTCCTGCTTGAGAGCATTTTTCATCTTCTTTGTCTTTGTCTGCTGTCTTTGCATTCTGGAGCAGCCCTGCCAGGGTTTGCCATATGGAAGTCAGAGAGGTAGGACACCTTGATGTGGCCCATGGGGCTTCCCCTCATGCTGCCTCATTCATATGCTCATTTCAGGCATTTTCAGCATCAGGTTTGTGGCTTCTGTCCCACACAGTGACTGTGTGTGCTGGGGCAGTTGGGCTGTAGATCCCTAATCCACTTATCAGCTCTGTCTGTAGTAGCATGGGGTAGCAGGGAATGTGACCATGGGGAAGCTGGGTTACATGCAGGAGACCTGCAGCTCACAGTGACCTTGGACTCAGGGCAAATGAGAGACAACAAGGGAGCTCCTCTTCCTCCGTGTTTCCCTGCTTTATTCATTCTTTCCCCAATGCTTGATACTTGTCAGTCCTGCTTTCTGGATGTAGGACAGTAAACACGGCTCTAAAAGACATGGAAGACAAATTATAACTGCTGGGCCATAAGGGCTCTCACCATCATGTAGGAGTGAGGGGCAAAGCTCAGAAAAGACAAGGCAAGGAGAAAAAATGAAACTCAACTCTGTGTAAATGGCCCGTTTTCACCAAAATCCCTTTTGACCGAAGCAGATATGACTGTGGGGGTGAACAGTGAACTCACAAGTGCTCCTTTGTTGGGATAAAGGCACGCTGTGCATGTATGTCCAGAGGTGGATGCACACATGGTGTGGCCGAGGGGATGCAGTAGCTGGTTTGCTTCCCAGACTTGTATCTGCAGAAATCTTGCACCCACAAAAGTCAGTCTGAACTCTCCCTGGGCTCTCCATCTGCCTGCCAGGAGGGGCTGTGATCACTGAAGTTGCTGTTGGAGGTCTGAATTGCCATTTCTGTTTGGTGCTATCACTGCCAATTATGTCAGAAATGTGTAAATAGAACTCCACCACATGGACCAAATTCTTCTTTGGTCAGCTGGCTATTTTTTTTTCTTTGGTTTTGGCAAAAGAGCTGATAGCAAATTCATTTTTGTTTAACAGCATCGCTGTGCTTGGCTCCTCAATCCCACAGTGAAAGGGCTGGAAAGAAACACCATGGCAGCTGGAAGATGGGGCTTTGAAGCTCAAGGGAATTGTTGCCCTGGCTGGATTGAGGTCCTAAAAAGCAACTTTTTCAGCAGAGCAAGCTACTTCCAAATTATTCTTAGCTTGTATTGCTCTTTTTTCTTTATATCTACACTAATATAAATAGACTAGACTAGACTAGACTAGAATAGAATAGGAAGGAATAGAATAATTTCAGTTGGAAGTGACCTACAATGACCATCTAGTCTTAAATGCCAAAAATATGAATCAAAGTTTTTTTTCTTCTGATCTCTTTTTTTTTTTCTTGCTGTCCACAGACCTACGTCAGGTTCCTGATATTTTACCTGCAGTTGTGCCCTGCCCTTCAGGAGGGCTGAAACATTTATTTGGGGCTTTTGACATGAAGGCAGGGCTTCAGTAGAGCTCAGGAATGTAGAGACGTGAGTGTTTGTGCAGACATTCCTTTTCCTACTAAGCAGCAGAGTTTTAGACAGAGATCTGCCATGCTGAGAATGTCATTACTGCACAGCTGCAGGAATTGTTGTCCCAAGGTCTGATGACGAGAGTTGGTTTTGTGTTTGTCCCTGCTCAGATTAAAGCAGGACTCATTTCCAGCAGTGGTGAAGGTTAAGAGCATGTACTGCACAGAAGGATTCCTGATCTTTTGTTTCTTCACTTAAGCCCTTTGCAATGCTTACAGCGAAGGTCAGAGCACAGAAGAAAAGTGCTTTTTGGTTTTGAGTCGAAAAGCAGCTGTCAAAGAGTTGAATTTTCCTGAGGGAGAGGCCCCAAGAGAGTTGAGAACCTTAAAGAAAAAGATATTATCTATAATATCAAGCACACAGTAATCGTGTTTTAGTGTTCCCTGCACCACAGGAGATTGAGTAAGAATGCTGGGAAGCAATGTGGTATTTGTAAGTCAATAATGGTGACTACGTACACGAAGATTTAGACACACATTTGCAGTTGTCATGGGAAGAAGATAAACCCCCCCCTCCAATTTAAGAAGCCTAGACACACTGAATGGGTGAAATGCCTCAGATTGTGTAATTTAGATAAAGACTCACTGATGTCCTACTATATAACACAGCTCTAAGCACAGGCAGTTTTTCTAAGACGTTTTCAGTCACTCTGCCTCATGTTTTGTTTTGTTGGAGGCTACACTTGGAGGGTGACAGTCCTCTGTTTCATCAGGGCTCATCTGCTTCTCTTGCCTCCTCCCCACTTGACAGCATTTTTTCCTTCGTGTGCCATCATGTTTATTTCCCCAGCAACAGCCACTGCATCTCAAACATGACTTCATAGAGATTAAGGGCTTTCAGAACGAGCGTCCACAGCAGAGACTGAAGTCTTCTTCCCTTCATTGCAATTTGGGATTAATGGCTGTGTTTCCCGTGTAATGGATTTTTAAAGCACCGTGGTTCTGGCACTGATTATTCAGGCACACTCAAATCACAGACTAATGGGACGTAATTTTGTACTGATTCAGTGCTCTGGTTTTCTTATAAATCTCTTACTCCTTGGTCTTCCTGGTATTATTCCAGGTACACAGCAAAGCCACACTTGCTGTCACTTGCTGTGGGTAAGGGAATTGGTTACAAACTCAGGAGACAATATTTATCCAGGTATCCCGTTCACTGGTGGGATACACATCTGTCAGCCAGATTGGCTGGACAGGAGATGTGCAGTTCCCTGCTCCTATCTCTTATCCAGATCATCATCTAATCATCATCTAAGATTTCTAATTCTTCCAGAGCTTGGAAATGTTTCTCATTCTGTTAGAAAAGCCGTCTGCTTTTATGCCTGAGCTGCTGGAGTTCAGGTTCCCATTGCTAATAACTCACCTAGGAGCATCCTTTGAAATCCTGTGTGTAATTCTCCATAATTCCCAGAATGGTGAATCTAAAGTGGGACAGATGCTGAGAAGGAGGATGCTAGTGGGTTTTTACAGCATGAGATTAAAAGACTTTTGGCTGATAAAGCATAACAAAATGAGGGTTGAGAGGGGATGTGATCATCTTTGAATATATCAGGAAAGGTGTCAGTGCCACACAGGAGCAAAATACCCCCTGGCTATTCAAGTATGTGAACTGTACTGGCACAAGAACAAATGGGTATTAATGAGAAATAAATCCATTTACACTGGGGAAGAGAAAAAGGGTTTTAATGGTCAGAAAAGTGTTATCTCTGGTCAGGAGATGAAAGGCCAAAATTCTAGGCTGAGTTAAAAGGGAGCTTCATTACTTTATGAAAAGTGATTGAAAAGGGATTTGTCTACAATAGCAGATGCCAATTTCAGTGACCACAAAGGGGTTTGAGCCTAAATTCTCCTTTCCTTTTACTTAAACATTTGTCTATAGCTTGAAGGAATGAAGAAAGGCTGTGATATACAGTTTGCACTCCCATTTTGGGTAGTCATCAAGGAGAGCTGCTCTCACAGCATGGGGGTGATTTTGGATAGGTCACCCCTCCTTTGGCTCCCTCCTTGTTCCTCAAATACTCACCTCAGGCTCAGCCTACATCTCCTGCCTTGGTTGTGGTTCACTGCTGTCTTCCTTCCTCCTTTTGCATCCTGAATGCCTGGAGTGTTTTATACACTTTGAGGCAGGAGTTTCTCTGTAGGTTTGCCTGTTTCTTGTAATGGAAACTCCCTCCATCAGCTTTTGGATGACCAATCCACAGCCACAGAAAGAAGGACCAACCAGCTTAAGATGTGTGTTACAGGTTATAACAAAACTACTTCATCAGTGGCACAAGTCCTACCTCTTTGCCCTTCTCAGAATATTAGGTGTGCAGATATGGCAAAAATGTTACTTTTCTGGGAAAGGGTTTTTACAAACACTGAGGCCCTGTGATTTGATCCAGCAAAACAGAAACCAGCTCTTTAATGTATTCTCCAGTAAAGATTTAGAACCTCAGAACAAAACCCCAACCAGCTAGCAGAAGACAAGTTCAAGGCAAATAGCAATAGAAGATTCCTCACACTAGGTGACATAAGTTGTGAAACTCCCTGCTGCAGGATGTTACGGACAGTAAAAATCAGTGGAGACCAATTCATGAAATAAAAAGACTGAGGGCTATGGAGATAATACTTCTGTCTCTGGAAGTTCCTGAGGTGCAAAATGTTGGAGACTGAGGAGGTGTTATGGGTGGATATGACTATATGCTATACTTAATTATAGCATAATTATTTATTATTAGCTTGGTATTATTAATTGTTAGACAGGACTAGCAACTATGAGGCATCTGGTTTGGCCGCTTACAGAGAACAAATGTGGGTCTAGTTGGATGGAGACTTTGGTGTGGCCCAGTACAGCTTGTCCTATATTTTGGGCTATCTTCCAGCCTGCTCTTCATAGGTGGAGGTAGCCCTCCACCACCTGCAGAGCCCAGTTCACTGCCCACTCTTTGAAACATTGCCTGCAAAAGTTTTAGCTAAGTGACTTAGAAATGGACTGATTGAAAATATTTGATAGCTGCAAAAAGCTATCATATCTTCCCCAGAAGGTCTTTGTTCTGCTTTTCAGTGAGGCATGGGGTTTTTGTTTCCACAGGCAGCTTGGTGCTAAGCTAGCAGTGACTCAGCCTGAGATGGTGGAAGGATGGAATCACCGTGGCAGGACAAGGCATGGTTCCTTCTCCTCTAAGATCACTATTTTCACTGCCCTTGCTTGCAGAGAAGCAGCATGTTCTGCATGTTAAGTATCAACATGGCACCAAATTTCATGCGCAGTTTTGATAAATAAAATCTGTGTTCTAAGCAAAGGCACCCAGACAAAGCCCCTTTGTGAGAGCAAGACTTAGGCCTAGTGTATGTCTTTGGGAGAAATGCAGAATTCGTTTTGGGGAGGGAAACTGATATGAACAGCAGGCCATTTTCCTCTACAAAGGCTCTCTTTCAAGGCTGCTGCATGCAGCAGAACAAAGGCTGACCCCATAATCTCTACTCAACAATAGCTTGGGATATTTGATTTGATTGTACATGCATACATCATGCCTGGCCGTAAATAAATAGGGCCATGGTTTGATCCACTGCATTGAGTGACCATGAGGATAAAGTCAGCCTGTTCCCCTTACATTCTGGTTCCTAGGAAATGCTTATTTTGTGTCTCTGCCTTCTCTTTGCCGAGGGATGTCCATCTTGCCACGAAGGCCAAAGGGTCTCAGTTTAAAGCCCAGTAACAAAGACGCGAAAGGTTTTGCCACCATTTTATTGGTGCCAAACTGGTTCATCACTTCTTTCTCTAATCCCTGTAACTTCTGTTTTTTTAAGGGCCTTTTCTTGGCTGAATTCATGGCCAACAAACAGGTAGGCCAGGAGGAACTTGGGTCTTACAAGTAACTTTAGGCCCATGCTCTGGTAAATATATAAACTAACTCTCCACTTCTGTTCCTTGTGTGTAAAAAGGAGGAAGATACAACTTCCAAAGCCTATCCTTGGATGCCTGAGGTCCTCCTACAATAGAAGAATGTCTCCTGCTCAAGCACATAAAGGAGTGGTAGTATGCAGCTTAGTTATAGGTTTTAATAAATTGTCCAAAAAGTTTTGTGGGAATGAAACGTATTTGCTCAGCCCATTTTGTGGTTATACTTATAATGAGAGGAAAATTTGGGCTGTTGCACTGGAAACGTAGCAAACAACCGGCCTAAGACACAGTGTGTTTGCAATGTAAACATTTGGGCCCTTATTTATATAATTGTCTGTAACTGGAGAACAAAGCAACCAGAGTGAGAGTCTTGCCTAATCGTCAGTTGTTTTTCTGGATGAAACAATTGTTACTTGGAGGTTTTTATCCCATTCAGTTCATTGATTAGCATTAGGCAAAAGTTTTTGCAGCAGCAGTTGTCAGAGCCTGTCATGAATGGTCTCCTATGGCATAACATCACATGGCATAACAACACACAAACATTTTCTAATAACGTCAAAGTCTTTGCGTACGTTTTAATATTTAGGCCAAGAACACAGATCTGTTTCAGCAGAAGAGCTGATGAAATGTATGACTCATTACATGGAATTTCCTCTAAATACATAAGCACTTGATTAACATCAGCAATTACCCTGAGAATTTGTGACATTCCTATAAATTGACCTTTTTTTTGGCATTTATGATTTGCATTCGTCAAATATTGTAAGACACGTAGTGATGAAAGGGCAGATTTTCTAGACATCTTAACTTCAGAAAAGTAGAGGAAAAATATATGAGGAAACTTCATATTCAGTCCTTGGAAAATTGGTAGGGAAGAAAAATAGAGGATTAAACTAGTGGTCAAAGGGGTAAATATGAAGCCACTTCCATGGATTAATGACTGGTTAAAGCATAAGTAGTAAAAAAAATACTCACAGCTGAGGAGGAATGGACTTACAGCTGGTTCAGCCTGGAGAAGATGAGACTGAGGGGAGACGTCAAGAAGAATTTGGACAATGCTCTCGGGCATATGGTATGATTCTTGGGGTGTCCTGTGTGGGGTCAGGAGTTGGCCTCGATGATGTTTATGGGTCTCTTCCAGCTCAGGATATTCTATGTTTTTAGCAGAGTCCTATAGTGATTTATCTTGGGTTGCTTTTCTTGCATATTCATAAGTGATCTGGAAGAGGAGTGAATAAAGAAGTGACAGCTGCTCCGGATGATACAGAGTTGACTGAGAATAATAAAAATTAAAACTGACAGTAAAGATTAACAGAAGGATCTCACAAAGGTTATTGGATGAATGGGAGAATAGCAGATGCAATTCATGTACTTAAGGAAAACAAAACAATCCTAACCATGCACAGCGGTAAGGTCTAAAATTAGCTATTGCCACTCAGGAAGAAGAACTTCAACTCATCATGTATAACCCCATGAAAATGTCAATTCAATGCTCAGCAATTAGAAAATGGCAAACCAGATGCTAGGTATTGTTCAAACAGGAAAAGTGCACAAAAAAAGAGAAACATAACAAGCTACTCTAGAAATGTTTTGCACTCACAGCTGGGAGGCTGCACACCCAGAGTGGTTCTTAACTCCCTGGCTGAAAAAAAACCCTAAAGATAAAATAGAAAAAATGTGGAGAAAGTGACAGGAATGGTAACAGGAAGAGGACCTCTTGTCATGAGAAGACTTTTTACTGAGTGGGAAGAGGAGTGATTGAAAGGGTCTGTGGTTGAAGCTGCAATGTCATAAGTGCGATAGAGAAGGTGCAATAGTGAACAAAATTACCCACCTTTTCCCTTGTTAAATGAGAGCTTGGGATCCTAAAATTAACTCCTTTTTCTTCAGTAACAGTTTTTAAACAAAACCCCAGTTCTTTACACAGTCAGGCTTTAAACTGTAGAGCTCACTGTAGATGCTCAAGATGAAAGGTCTTCAAAAAGTGGTTAGAGAAATTGAAGGAAGAAAAGTCCATTGAGGCTGTTAATCACAAAGGTCTAGTGTGGATCAGCAGGTCCAAAAGACGGACATAGATTGGAAAAGTTTTGGGATTGAATGCCATGTCCTTATTGCCCAAGTGTTCACTGCTGTCAAAGACAGGCTATGATCCCACACATGGGACATGGGGCATGTGTGGTCCCACAGTAAGTGTTCTTGCCTTCTCCCCCAGAGCTGTAAAGAGCTCAGCAAATTTGGTACCAAACTTATCTTAAAAACTGACCTTCAGACTGGTGCTAGCCTTTGAAACTCAGACTTTTCCAAGGTTACAGAGGAAGACGGCAACAGAGTCTGCAAGAGCACTCGAATCTCCTATGTTCCCAAGGGATCGTGTCCCACGGGACAACACAACCCGCCTCTCCCTGTGCAGTTCTGCTTCTGTTCTTTGCAATTAAGGCACCATTTAATAATTTGCTAACATTTTCAAAACATTTATCCCCTGCCACTGACAGGTTTTGAGCTAACGGTGGTACAGAGAAGCTGCTTTTTTGGAAACATCTGAAGGCAGTCACAAAGCTGATGTGACAGAGTTTGCATAGCTTGCTCTTGCTGCACAAAGGTTTGCTTCCTATGACTCAGCCACTGACATAACTTGGTTACTCATCAGAAAACTGCTTGAAGAAAAGACTAATTTTGAGCTGAATTTGATTAATATCTGAGCATGGAGCTGGGGCAGAGACTCAGAGCTGGGGTTAGCAATAGGATGGGGTAAGGAAGACCGACAGCTTTCCACACTTCACTGGTGGAAGCTTCTGCTTTCGTAATAAACCCTTCCTCCTTCCAGCCACGCAAGAGCTGCACTGAGCCCCAGGGGTTTGGGTTAACCTCAGGAAGCAGTGTATTTAGTCCTGTAGCCTGCTCAAGGGAGCTGTCTGCTTGTGCTCTCGGATGTGCCTGGGCTGATGTGACCCCTCCTGCAGCAGGTGAGCTGCGTGGGGAATACGTCACATCCCCACCCTGTGCCTCTGGGGCAAGGCAGCTGAGACAGCATGAGAAAGGCTGTTATTTAACATTGCCATGGGCCAGCAGAAAATGCTTCTTTCAGTTGCAGGAGGAAACCAGAAAGGGAGTGGTGATTCTCGGTGAACCTCTGAGTCATAAGGCTTGAGAGGGTTATATTAGGGTAGGGCAGGATATACCCCTTACTTGATGTAGCCCTCCAAATCACTGTCTAGTTTCCTTGCTATTACCAGCCTGTGCTGCCTCGTGCTTGTGTAATTTGCACTGTATTGCCTTGCCCTTGGCCTGACTGTTTTGATAAAGAGTGAAAATCATGTTCCTGCCCTTGCTGTTATGCAGTGAATTGCTTCAGGCTGGACGAATCTGTTCTGTCCCCCAAGGCCAGGCTCAGAATGAAGGATGGGTCATTGCAGGGGGCTTTTGTCAGCAGCTGCAAAGCCAGAGCAGAGCAGGCACTTGTGTGCCCTGAGAAATTCATCTGTGTCTGGTCCTCTCTACCTCTTCTTTGAAAAATTTTAATTGTTCCCCATCCTCTGCATGTCTGGCAGAGAGAGACCAGAGGGGAGCTGAAGCTGGCAAACACAGGAGGGAGAAGTGTGGCTGCAGAGGTTGGCCCTGGCCTTGCAGGGCAGCAGAAGCTGGCCTGAGAGGGAAAGCTGCAAAGGGCACTTCCAGTGTGGTCTTTCCACACTTGGGTCTCACGCAGGTTTCAGAGGAATCACTGAGGGATTGCAGGGGGCTTCACAGCACTGGAGCCTGCTTTCCCAACAGGGTGTCTTGTGGCTGGAGCAAGCAAGTAAAGATGGCTCATTTCAGGCTGCCACGTCTGAAGGAAGAGTAGTCCATGTCGTGTCCCCCAGCTGCACAGCACGGATCCTGCAAAGCACAGCACTGCTGGCTGTACTTGGCTGCAGACCTGTAACTCTTTTCCAGAGCAGAGAAAGACCTGAATTCCAAAGGCCATCCTGTAGGAAGTCAGTCCAGATCCTGTAGGTGCTGCTGAAAGTTGTTGAGAACCTTGAATATTCATGTAGCCAAGTTGCTGTGACGCTCTGAGGATGTAATCCATGTGAGACATGCAGGGAGAGGGATCTTTTGTTATACTGACTTCAGTTGTCTTTTATTTATTAAGAAATCTGTGCAGGGCTTAGGAAAACTGGTCTTTAAAGCTGTCATCAGCTTTTAAAAGACAAGCACAAAAGCTTCAGCTTACCATTATCTGACGAACTTGTAAAATAAAAGCTGGGAGGCGTGTGGGTGCTGAGCTCTGTTTTCCGACTCCATGAATGAAGCTGTAAATGAATGGGGAATGGATAGCTCACGTCTCATACCTGCATCACCACCTTTGCCAGGAAAGGGCCTGTTTCTCCACTGAGCTCACCTTACTAGAGGTAATTAAACTGGTGCAGGACAATGCCAAGTCAGAACAGCAGATTTGTTCCATCTCACACGCTGGTCATGGGATTTACTCATTTGACTTCTCCTTTCCACTCCCTGCCTGTGGAGGCAGTGTGTTCATGGGCACTGTTGTAGCGTGGAAGCTTCTCTGCATTGGGATCCCATGTGTCTGGTGCAGCTGCTTTGCTTGGTCTGTGAATTCCTCATCAAACACGCAGAGGCGATCCCAGATGGGAGGATGGAGGCAGAGTCCCTACAAGCACCTTGCACTCATTTTCCCTCCAGAAACTCCAGATGAGTTAACATCAGCCATGAAGTGGTTTCTTATAAAAGCAGCATGTTGTTTGCCCTGAAAATGAAGAGCCTTTTCTCATTTCCAGAAGCAGCATGATAAATATTTTCATTTCAGTATGTTTTTTGTTGGGAATCATTTCCATTTAGTTTCTTACCACAGTGACTTGGGGGCTAAGAATAACTAGAGTCTAGCAGTTCCTAGCTGGTGAGACATGTATTTTGAGAACTAGGTTCAAACTTGCATTACTCATAAGATGTAGAATCTGCTGCTGCACCGTGCTCAGCAACATGCAACTACTCAGTCTCTTTGCACTGAAGGAGCATGAGAACAAGCAGGACAGTGATAGCTGCCCCCAGCCCTCTGGCTGGGAGTGGCTGATATTTCCCAGATAGACACTGCTGGACATACCCTCGCAGAGCTCATTAGTGCAGCACTGGCTTCTGTGCTGAGGGGTTGTGAAGGTGCTGTCACAGGTCTCTGGACTGGTGTCTCACCTCTGTTTTACAAGGATGAACTCCAGCTAGGTACCCTCAATTGGCCTTAGAGGGTTTTTGTTCTGATCTTCTGAGGAGGGAGAATGGAGATAAGGCAAATGCTTTTCAATGAGAGATGCTCAGCAGGGCTGTGTGCTCCGGGTGCTTTGAGTGCCCAGCACCAGCTTCCAACCAGGCAGTGTTATGTGTGCCCTGGAGCTCCACAGCTGGGGCATTTGCAGTCCCTTGGGACTGAAGGGAGCAAATGAGGACAGCATGGAAAGGTCTGGGTCGCCTGTAATGTGGGAGGTGAGCAGAAATGCCAGAGGAGTCAGGCACTTGGAATGGGAGGGGGCAGATAAAGCCCACGGGACTGCCTGGGAGGGGCAGGAGGGAGTGTAGGAGGCTTCACTGCCATGTCAGAGACAGGGGAACTGTAGAGTGTTCCAATTTTCAGCTTGGAGGTGGGATTGAGAACCTCAATCCTTCTTGCTTTCTTCAGGCCAAAAAAAAAGGGTTTTTTTAAATTTTTTTTTGTTGAAATGCAGGTTTTATGTGAACAGGGCATAGAAAGGAGAAGTAATTTGTGTCAAATGAGAAAAGAAAGCAGAAGCAAAGATGTGTGCTGAAGTGTCTGAAATTCGTGTGAAATGAGTGGCTAGTTGTGGTTTGGAGTTGCAGCTGGCTGAAGGCAGTGTCCTTGCACTGAGGTGAATGAAGTTTATTAGATTTCTCTGCTGTGGGATTACATCCCCGAGAAGTCAAAAAGGAAGCTGTGAAACTTGGCCACTTTTAGAATCACAAATCAGTATAGCAGAGAGGAAATTTGGGATCTGATTAAAAGCAGAGGATCACAGAGTCTCTGTGAGAGAGGACCCCTGCAAAGGAAGGTTCAGCTACACAATGCAGCAGGACCACTGCCAGCCAGCTGTGGTGCTTTCTGAGAGGGCACAGGAAGGTGCTGATACTGATCAAAAGCAGACAAGTCTAAGAAGGTTTTCAAAGTTTCCGCCTTGCATGAAGGAAGCGCTGCCACACTCCCTTCCTGTAGTAGGTGTTGGTGTGGTGCAGCCACTGGGGAAATGATGAGGGCAACCAGGAGGGCCAACATCTGGCCATACTTCTGGATAGTGGTGTGACTCTGGTTTTGGAACCCATTAAGTGTCCAAAGTCCTTTGTAGATGTTTGTCCCTATGTCCTTCCACTCAACAGGTACATCTGATTTGTCTGTGCTAAGTGCTTTGAAACCAGCTGAGCTGATAACCTCAGGGTTGTGATCGTTGCCAGTGTCTCTGTGGGATGTGCAAGGGGCCTGTTCACAGACTGTGTGGTCACTCTGCTCCAGCCAGCACTGGCCCTGGGAGGATCTGGACATCCACGCATGCCAAATCAGGCACTGATGTAAAGATCAGAGAGGGTGATGAACTTTGTTTGGACAAATGGCTGACTGTTGTTTGAAGGAAGATATAAAAGGGCTGCTGGCAGTTACAAAATAAACGGCTATGAGCTGTGGTATCAGGAGGCCTGAGAGGCTGCCTGCACAAGTTATTTATCTTTTTTTGTGTTTGCTCACATTTAGTGAATACTAGCTAGGGAGAGCTTAAACAATGCCTTCAGCCTCTGCTCTGTGCAGGTCAGATATGGAGTTGGTGGAATCAGCAGAGATTCCACTAAATTTGTCTCTGAGGATCAGCCTAAAAGTGGCAGGAACTCCAGCCATGCTGCCACAGGCCAGGTGGGAATTTCTTGCCACAAATGGAAAAGTGAGGTTGGGAAGACGTGGGCCATTGTCTCTAGCCAAGACTCAAGCACATGTGCTTGTTGTGCTTGTAACTGGATGTGAACTCCCTTTTTGAATTCATGCTGATTTAGAGGAAGAAAGCCCCTTTTCTAGCTGTCTTCAATGAACACAACAAAAACACTGATTCAGTTCTTTCATGGTACATTCATATGTCTTTTTTGGGGCTGGATCCAAATGGGACTGAGCTGGAGGTAAGGCCCCTCAGTTGTTGTGTAGGCTGGCATGGCACACTCAGGGCTCTTGTTGAGCACAGCACACCCAGTTCCAGGTTCAGAAACCTCCAGGCTGAGATGTGCAGGTGCTCATTGCCCACTCTCATCCCCATCTGTTCTGCAGTGACCACAGACTGAGTGCTTTCTGTCTACTTCCCATTTTTGCAGCTCTGGTTTGATTTCTCAGCAGGGCTGACCTTGCTGGGGGCTGGGGCTGCTCTAACAAGCTCCAGCTGCTGTTTAGGAAGGGCACCTGGAGCAGGAGCTGCAGAAGGAGGCTGTGCTTGTGCAGTTGGTGAGAAGGGCCCTGGCTCAAACCTTCACCTGTTGGGTGAAAGATCTTCTTCCTGGAGGATGAGGATGAAGGACAGGGTATCTTAGGCCTGAATGGGAATGGCTGAACCCCTGCCTGTGATGCTGGCAGCATGACAGCCCCTTCTTTGTGGCCTGGGAAGAAATGTGCATTGGCTTTCTCATCAAAATTATGTTGCATGGGGTGACATAAGCACAGAGGAGGTCCATAAAAATGATCAGAGGGCTGGAGCACCTCTCCTGAGAAGACAGGCTGAGGGAATTGGGGGTGTTCAGCCTGGAGAGGAGAAGGTTCTGGGGAGAACTTACAGCACATTCCATTGTCTAAAGGGGCTACAAGACAGCTGGAGAGGGACTTTTTATGAGGGCATATAGTGATGGAGTTAGGCTTAATAGCTTTAAATTGAAAGAGGAGAGTTTTAAATTAGATATTAGGAAGAAATTATTGACTGTGAGAGTGGTGAGGCAGTGGCACAGGCTGCCCAGAGAACTTGTATATGTCCCATCCCTGGCAGTGTTCAAGGCCAGGCAGGATGGGACTTTGAGTAAGCTGGTCTAGTGTGTCTCTGCCCATGGCAGGGACGTTGGAACGAGATGATCTTTGAGGTCCCTTCCAGCCCAAGCCAATCTGTGATTGTATGAAATAGTTTTTAGCAGCAGGAAAATAATAGTCAAATTTCTGAGTTTCAAATTTCAATCTACATGGAGAGGGAGAGGCTCAGACATTCAATTGGGTAAGAAGAAAGCCTGAGCCTTTGGGGTCCTCGTTCCTGTTTTGTGCTCTGAGTCATCACTGTCACCCTGGGGCAAAACGTGACAAACCAGTCACAGTTCTATTTAATTTCTCAATTTTCTGAGAACAGATCAAGTGAGGTCCCTGACCCTGGCGCAACAGCCAAAAAATCCCTTTTTTTCTCTGCCTCTGGCCTGCTGGGAAAGCTCTCTGCAGACCAGGCTGGGTTTTGGTTTCTTTCTTACCTAATATCTGCAATGTTGTGGCTGCACAGGCGTGAGGAGAGCCCAGAGGGATGAGAGAGCCCCAACCCCACTCACCACTGAGCTACCTGCACCAAAGGAAAGGAGGATGGCCCTTGCAGTAGTGCTCAGGATGAACACTGGACTAGAGATGTCATGAAATCACTGTCTAAATCCCACCCACTTGCTATTTGAGCACATAGAGGCTCTGTGAGGAGCCTGGGGTAGAAACTGTGACCTCCAATACATGTCCCTTCCAGGGGCTTTCCTTGGTAAAGCTGTCGAAAGAGGATGTGCCCAAATGAAGTGTGCCTCAGCTTGTCCATCCCTTCCTGGAGTCAACAAGCGGGTGCCTGCATCATTTTCCATGCTGCCTTTGTCCCTGTTGGTGTAGTGCAGCTGTGGGAATCACACTGGAGCACATCTCCCTCTCTCATTTGCAAAGGAGTTATTTATTGCCAGAGACTGCAAGATGGTGAAGTGGCTCGTGGCAGCCATGTAAAATGCCTTAACAGCTCATTGATTGCCACAGATGAGAAGACAGCAATTACACTATTTACACCACAGTTGCTTTGTTTTACAGCCTAATTCGCATCCGTTCCCCTGTAACAAACTCCGAAGGAAAAGCAGCGTTCATCGGTGTTACTCATCTGTGTAATTAAACAGTAAGTGCCTGATCTGTCAAACAGATAGAGGCTCATTCAGGTTTTGCTTGTTACGTGTTGGCTCCGTGGAAGGGTGGAGTTCCTCAGAACTGGCACAGCCCCATTAAAAACAGCTGTGTTAAAGACATGAATGGAGGTTTGGATGGTTACCCAGGCTGCTCTCACAATGGGCATAGTGCTGGTTTCAGACCACAAGCACTTGCTTAGATTTTGGGGCTGTATTAGCATCCCAAAGTTTCCCAGCTTGAGTGGGCTGAGCATGCAAACTGCTTCAGATACTTCAGAACCAAGTATGCCCCCCATCTTCAAGCCCTTTTCCAGGGTACTGGAGAGGATGGGAAGATGACCTCTTCCCTACTTAAAATCTGAACATGACGGTTTCCAAATGGGATTATCTTGTAACAGCTCTTTGCCATCGCTATCTTTTGCATCGGGATTGCAAATGGGGAGTGATTGACACTGATCACACCAGGTGGCACTGCTATTTGATTTTCTACTTTATAATTGGCTTCCATTTCCTAATTGCCTTGTGCTCTTTGCATGTTACAGGGAAATGAGGCAGTGGAGCTGTGTGGGCACAGCTCTGTCCCAGATCACTGTGTCTGTGGAACACCTCTGTGGGAAGCTGCATCATCCTGCTCTGACCACCTCTTTCTGGCTTCATTTGAATTCCAAGGAGATGCAGCTATGAGGTTCTAACCATTGCTAGCCTGGCTTGCAGGGCTCATTTATTAGTGTTGGACAAGCTTTACCTGCCTATGTTGCTTTCCTTTACCTGGTCTGCATCCCCCACTGAGAGTGAAATTTGTTTTTAGCAAAGTTTGAAACTCTTATTCTACCTCTTCTTGGGTGGTTTGGTTGCCAGTGAATTCACCACAACCATGAAAGACCTTCTAATGACCAGAGCAGTGCTCTGTCACACTGCTTTGTCTGACCACTGCTGTCTGTGTCTACCTTTTCTGCTCTTCATCCTGTTGCTGGATTTCACCAGAACAAGTTCCCTGAAGGGACACAAAAAAGGCTGAAGAATGTTTGCACTGGCAGAAGACCCAGGTTTCAGGGCAGGATGCTTGATTCCAGGATTTCAAGGGAGGCTATATGAGAAAGTTTTATCTGATGCAAAGGATGGGCTTTTTGTGGACAACCAGAGCAGTGACTACAGTGTTTGAAATTTTGCGTTTATCCAGCAATGCTAAATGAATATACACTGAATACGTGGGCCTTTGGAAAATAAGGTTTCCCTCCTAGAATATGAGGGCAGGCATATTAGGACAGGTTTGTCCGAAGAGTCCTCACTTCTTGTGGCTCAAGCTTCAGACATGATTAGGCATTGACAATCCTTGACATGGGTGAAGGAGAAGGAGATGTGCTGGGTTCTGCTCTGGGGATTTTGTGAGTCTAATGACCAGCCTTCGCTGCGGGTCAGCTTGGTGACAATGTGACACTTTCATATTGCATAGTTCTGGTTTCATGGATGGAGGTTTTTAAGGGTTCTCTTCGTGGTTTTTTTGTTTTGTTTCTTTGGGTTTTTTTTTTTGTTTTTTTTTTTTTTTTTTTTTGGGTTTTTTTTTTTGTTTTTTTTTTTTTTTTTTTTTTTTTTTTTTTTTTTTTTTTTTTTGAGAATTATGTGTCTCTTTCTATGTTTTTTTTCTGAGACACGGGACTTTAGAGAAGTGATACCTGCCGTTCCTGTGCAGGCAACACAGGAGGCAATGGGTAAGTGACCCAAAATGGATAAGAATCAGCTCGCTCTGCACTGCTGTAAACTCAGAAAGAGGAAGAAAAACCATTAGAGATGGATCAGAACTCCCAATGCTACCCACACACATCCTCCAAACTTCTGGCACCTCGGCATATGCTGCTTGCCTTGGGAACTGCTGGTGACTCAGGCAGACAAATGCAGTGCTCTCCCCCATTTAGGTGCCTGTACCCTCAGTGCAACAAGTATTTGTACTTCAGGATTTTACACGTGTGGATCTCTTTACATTTCTGTCCTTTCTACCAGGGCTTGTTTGACAGCAACAAAGCATATGTTCAGCTTTTAGTTTAGATTCCTAGTGAAATATTGGTTTGGGTGCCCAGCATGAGAAAACTAAGCTTTCAGTTGCTTGGGGAGCTAATTTTTTATTCAGAAATGTGGATTATTTGGGCAAATAAACTCCATTTTGCTGAAAGGAGACAAGAAAAATTCTGGTCACTCTCTTCTGGCTGATGACCCCGACTTTGTAGACTTTCCTGTCTCTTTGCTTCTTGGGCACCCCGAACCTCCCAGAGCTGCTTTAGGTGAGGGTGGCAGCTCACCATGGGTGCTTGAGCAATTCATTCAGATTCTCCTCTCTGCCCACAGTAATAACATTTCCCCATCTCTCTGCCATGTCTCACCTTTGAACAGAAGTAGCTCCTAATTGTATTGATATCGTAGAAGTTTCAGGTCTCTAATCTCCTTTTATTTTTGCTTTCCAGAAACTTCAGTTTCATCCACCCAGCAGTGTCTGCAGCTTCAATTAGGGTTTAGGAAGCTCTAAGGGTAAGAAAAGAGCAGTGCTGGGAAAAGGCCAGTGACCTTGAGGTTTTCCCTAGGGAATGAAGAAACCCACTGAAAGTCAGGACAAGACCTCACAAAAATCACACTACAACATCAGCCTAGGAATCCTGGTCTTGCTGATTTTTCCTTAATAACCCAGGCCACTCCATGGTCAGCTTGTGAATCTGAGAGCTTAATTTAGGCTGAAAGTCCCTCTTCCCCTGCAGTCTCAATGCCCTTCTTCAAGCAGCAGCAAAGTCAGGAGGTAACTTGTGAACTGGAGACTCTGGACAGGTTTTCATGGGCCTGGGAAAACCCATATTCATGACCCAGAATTTACTTCACTGCTTAGTTCCATGTCTTGTCCCCAAATGACACAAGAGAGGAAATTTTGGGTATTGCATGGGCAAAACAAGGTGTCCTCCCCCTTAGTCCTGTTGTTGGAAAGAGATGAATTTCTGCCAGGTTTCTGAAATCCAGATCAACTTCCCAGATATTCATCCTAAAATATGTACACAGTGGATAAAACTTCAGCCAAAACAAAAGATATTTGAAAAGATAGAGGGTAGAAAACCAAGGTAAACCAAACCTTTTTCAAACCAGTTGTACCAAACTGATCAGTCCTTGGCAAAATGTTCCCTGCTGTTCTCCCTGGTGTTCCTGTGGGTAGCCAGCACTCCATTTATGTGATTAGATAGTCTATATCTGCAAATCCTGCTAAGCACACAGTGAACCAGGGGAGGAGGTTTATCTCAGCTCTCAGGCAATCTTGTTCTTTGTGTTCTTATCCCTTTTGATTTAAGACATGACAACAGGAAAATAATCCACCAGAGTTGTGAATTTCAGTGTATTAGTACTCTGCTGTGATCCTTGAGTAGAGGAAACATAAAAAGATGTGCACATTCCTAAGAAAGGACCTCCTCAAAAACTAAAACTAAGGAAGTAGAAATTAGAATCTCCATAAAATGCATCATCTCTCTGATACAATCTCTGTATTTCTATTGTTGACGAAGTTTTTTGAAGTTGACTCAGCCTTCCACTGAAATCTCCAAAAACATTTATGTTCCTCTGAGGGATATTTGATCCAGGCCCCACATAGAAAATCAAGAAAAATAGTCCAAGACTCAGTATATACCTGCAGTATTTTGTGTGTCCCACCCTCTGAGAGGTGTCTGAGTGTGCACATACTCTGTCTCATTGCTCCAGGGTCTTGTGCCACTTGTCCACACTTGCCCTCTCTTGCAGATTTTGTCATACACGCTGGCATATTTTTTTTGTGGAAGCAGAGTGTGTTGGCAGAGGGAGGGAGGGGCTGGCACATGCCCACATCCAGCTCTGATAGCAAACTGGGAAGTGTGTGCCATCTGGGAGCTCCCAGATAACTCAGATTGGGTTTATCATAAAAGTACACATGCAAGCCAGTTTACTGCTCCTGCCCTGGGATTAAACCAACAAAGCTATGTTGACTGTACACCTTACAAACACAACCAGGAGGAGAGCATTTCTGCAGCTCAGACAGCAGTGACAGGTATTTCAGGGTGATATTTCCTATAACTGCTCAGGAGTCAATAAGAATAACTAAGTCATCTTCCTGGAGGAACTTCAGGCAGGAGTGATTTTGCTCAGACTATTCCCAAGGTGCATTTTGGAGGCACACCTGAGCAAAAGGGCTTTTTTGTGGCCACATCCTGCCCTGTGACCTGCTCATACCTCAGCCAAGACCCCAGCCTGGCTGTGTCAGCCTCCAGGATCCCCCATCCCACCCCCATCCAAGGGTGACAGAGACTGTCAGAGGAACAGGACAGGGCGATGCCCTGCAAGAAGCAGCAGAGCTGCTTTTGTGTCTCCACCAGCTGTGCCCTGATGAGTGGGACACCCTCCTGGTTTTGCAGCAGAGAAATGTTTCAGGGCAGGGAGCTGGAGTGGACCAGCACAATTAGTGGGTTGTGCTGGCACAGAGATGTGAGGAGAAGGTTCCCTTTTCTCCTTGGCTGCACACTGTGAGTGCTGGGCTGCTGTAAACACCCAAATTCCTCTTTGGCAGCTCTCAGGCAGCTGTGCCCACAGCCTAGGAAGGCAGGTGCTCTGCCTGGCTGGGCACACAAGCCCAGGGCTCTGCAGCTGAGCCTGATCTGGCAGAGCTGAGGGAGGTGCTGGGTTCAATCCTGGCAGGCACAGGCACTGAGGCTGAGTGCTGGTGCCTTGAGCTGCCGAAGAGGAAAGTCTGGGTGTTTCTGTGGTCACGTAAAAACTGAAAGAAAGCTTTTTTGAGCTGTGTCCTTGGCTTTGCACTAAGAATTGGCTTTAATTCTTTGTTGCATCAATTCCTCATTCTTGGTCACAGTGCAGCTCCCTGCCCTCGCTTCACATTGGTGTTTTCATGCTTCTTAGAAATGCATTTTTTCTTCATTATTTGTCTGGTCTGCCTGATTGCCTGGGCATTATTTTGTTCCTTGTTTGGGACCTCCCACTTTGTCCTCTCCTGTTCCAGTGTGGTGACAGCATGAATTCTTTCAGTGTGAATGTTTCTGTGAATATAAATCCTCACCAGCTTTTGCAAAGCTTCGTGTGTGCCAACATCCACAGAAAGTGTAGAGCTGGGGTAGCAAATGCTGCCACACAGTCTTCATTTGAACAAAATCATGAAGAAGATTGTGGGAGATGTCTATATCTGGCTCTAGTTTATCTGAACATCTGCTAGGAGAATGGGACTCTCCAAAAGCAGACATCATTATTAATGAAACTCAGGATTTATATGTGTTAGCTGAATTTCAGAACTCCTTCCTAGTAGTGAGGAAAAAATATTTAGGCCTGATAATAAATAATGAATCTAGATGTTTTTAAAGAAGATGAATGTATGGCCACTGGATATAGATAAATCTTCTTTTTTAACGAAGCATTTTAAAGAAGAATTTTAATTTATGAAGTATTTCAGTAGTTTTGGACTACTGGTCCTAAGACGCTGTCTGAAATTCCAGTTCACATGTGCTCCAGCAAAGCTTTTGCTTAGAGGATGCAAGAAGCAGCATCCAATGTTTGTTTTTTCTCTGACCTACTGCTGAGTAATTGAATCATCCCAAGCACCAAGCTAATGTTTTTCCTCCCTAGGAGAACATTATGTTACCGGGAAAAGGAGACAAGGGAAAAAATCAAAAAGGCAGCTGCAGGTATTTATTCCAAATGCCATACAGTGTGTATCTGAGACAAGGAAAGAACATTTTTATAGCTGAAGAAAATGTTCAAATACCCAAATGAGCATGGCTGGGTGGTGCTGAGCCCCTGAAACCTGTGCGGTCTGGGAGGATGCAGCAGGCCTGGCTGATGGCATGTAAATGCAGATAGGCAAACCTGAAAATATAGGACTTCACTTCTGGTATGTTTTTCAACACTCCCAGGGTAGATATCAGAGTTATTGATGCTCACAGCTGCCAGAACACCAGTTCAACAGGCTGGCTATTGCAAACAGGATGCTGAAAGAGGACAACCTGGGCTCATTCTGCCTCTCAGTGAGTACCCAAACAAGGATCCATCTCTCAGTGATGTGGATGGGCTAACTGCTAACTAATGCCAGTCAGTGTCTTGGTCTGCCTGCCCTCAGAAGAATATGGGCACTTACTGAAAGGCAATATTTTTTTTTTCCTAGTACTGCTGTCTCATAATAAGAGTTTCTTTGGGGAGAAGGATGGAGAGGAGGCTACCAGGCAATGGTGGGCTGCATTAGCAAGAGCAGGGGCAGCACAGTTTCCCTTCCACATGAGATTGAGAGGCTTGAGTTGTACAGAAGACCCCACAGTGCAGAGAAACAGCACTACCAAGCAGGAAGCCTGGAGACTTCAATTTCACAGATAGGGCACGCCTGTGGCTTTTGCAGCCTGTCACATGCACGTTCTCCCTTGGAGAATATAGAAGGAAAAGGAAAAATACAATTAGATAAATAAAGCAAGAGTTTCCTGCATGTCTGGTGTTTGCTGTTTCCATGGACAAGATGCTGGGCCTCCAGCAAGCATTTTTGATTTTGCAAAGAGAAATTGTGTTTTGCGCAAAATGGGTGTCTTTTGAATGTCTGGTTTCTGAAACAAAGATTCCATTTTGGTTTTCTTGGTTGATGAAATGTGTCTGTGGGGTTTCACTGAAGTGCTGCCTTTAGTTTTCCCTTTTTTTTTTTTAGCTCCACAAAAGCTTCTTTTTCCAGAATAGAAAGAAATTATATCTGTATTCAACTAGAGCACTGAGTCAGGCAGATCAATCGCTGCATTTCACCTGTCTGTCACAATCTGTATCTCTGTTACCAGTGGTCATATCAGTGTCCCTGTTCAGAGCCACCCTGGTGGGGGCTGGCTGGCAGCGATGTCATTGTGGGAGGTCCCATGTCACTGAGCTCCTCCACCCCTCACAGTGTTCAGAGGTGATCCAGGTGTCCATGTGTCTGCTCTGCTGTACCAGCTCAGCTAAAAATATTAGAGTGTCATCCCAGAAGCTGCACTGCTGTGACCACTGTGATTCCAGCTGAGCTGCAGCATCCCCAGAAAGCAGACTTGTCTGGGTACCCGGTGGTGTCAGAGCACCAGCACAGAGTGCACGTGGCAGCTGCGGTGGGGGATGCACATTACTGTCTCCATTCCGTGGGTGAGGAGCAGAAGCAGCTCTGCTGAGGCTGATGCAGTTACACGTGCACAGCTTGGAGCCAAATCCAACCCCTGACATTAAACAGCCCTGAACTCTGAGATTTATTTTAGGATAGTGTAATCAGTGCTTTAAATAAAGAGTTTTAATGGGAAAACATCGCCAAGGTGCAATTTCCTGCAATTTTGAAGTGCAAATACAGTTCAGGAGAATCTCTGCTTTAGCAGGGGTTTGGCTGTAATTTGTTCACTGGGTTGAAAACATACCTGCCTTTGCAGCAGGGACACAGGAACTTACCACTTCTTCAGACCTCTTGTGTACTGTGATTTGATGATACAGTTAATCCAGCTTTAGGGTTCTCAGAACCAGAACAAAAGTACCAAATCCTAGGGCCCAAAGTGCTGATGTTGCTGCAGAAACTCCCTCTGCTTGTCTAAGTGTTCACTGAAGGCACTGCTCGTGTAGCACTGTGCTGATGAGCTTTGTGGCACATCGGCTGTCACCTGCCTTCCTTGAGCTGGAAAAACTACCAGCCCCGAGTCTGACCTGTGCTTTATGGCCAGGTGGAGAGATCAGATGCCTCTGGCTGCTGCAGATCCCATTCACACTGCTGAGAGCTGGGGTACAGCCCTGGGGAGCTACATCCAGAGCTGCAAAGCTGCCTAAAAACAGGCAGTGCAGCTCCACGCTGTGGGGAAGGAGGGGAAGTAGACGGGTTTCTCCGCTCACTGGCGCTCAGTGCCTTCCCCTTCTGCTGGGATGCTGAGGGAGCTTTGCCGACTCCTCCTACCCCCAGGTGTCCCCTTGTCCCTTCTGTGGTGTGGGACTGGGAGCTCCCCCCTTCCACAGGCTGCTTTTCCAATCTCCCCTGAGCTGTGCTGTGACTCCTGCCACTTCACATTTTTTTCCACTTAGAGGCTTGGAAAACAACAGCAGGTACTTTGGGAGGGTATTGGACAGGGGACCAGCAAAGCCCCATGGAGGACTTTGCTTGCTATCTTCGAAGGTGTGTTTCTGCCCACAGGGGATGTCTGTGGCAAAATTCCCTCTGCTTCCATGGGCACCAGCCCGGAGCAGGGGTTAATGTCCAACTGCTTTGCCGCTGCTGCCAAAACCACTTCTCAGAGGTGACTGTCCCAGCTTTTAAGAGGGATTGCCCCACTGCTCATGCGGCACATGGAGATCTCCAGTACTGTGCTGTCAGGGCTGGCTCTCCCCTGACTAACACTCACTGAGGTGCTGGTAAGGTCCTGAGCATCCATGGCTCTGGAAGAGCACCAGCTGAGAGTGGGGTAAGCCCTTTCCTCAGGGGCCAGCTGCTGGTGGCCAGGCAGTCTATGGTGCCACAGTAAGGCTGGTGATGAAACCAGGCTGCCTGTGCCAGGGCTGCCAGCTGGGGGAGATGGCTGAGCACTGCCAAAAGACATGTCTGATGCAATATTCCTGGGAAATGTGGCAAAGGGACACACCTTGTGGGATCAGTCAGGCTTGGCTTCAGCAGGGATAACTCACAAGACTGAACCAAACAAGTTGCTGCTCCATGTGACCCATTGAGTGGCAAGTGCTGAGGGTGTTTTGGGGCATCCAGCAATGGTTAGCAGCTGGTTTCATCTTGAATGGTTTTGCTCTGGTTCGAACTTCTCCCAGGCTGCCCTTGGAAGATCACCAAGTGATCAGTGCAACAACACACAGTTTCAGCTTGGTATTGTCAAATGGGTCCAATTGCTTTCCTATTATTTTGGCTGACAAAGCCAGTTGTACCCTGTCACTGTCACAGCTTCCAGCGAGCTGTCTGTTCATCTCTACCCCTAAATGTCATCAGCAGTGACATGGATCCCTGAGAGTCTTGTTAGTGTGTCTTGCTGGCAGCATCTCTGCTTTTGATCCCAAATGACAGTCTCAGCCATCTGCACTTGGATCCTGGTACTCCTAGCAAGGCAGGGAGTCCACTTTCCTTGCTTAGGAGCTTATACCGATCTCCAACATTTCTATCCAACACTGGGGATATACTTTTCTCCCTTTTGCCAAGTCAGGTAAGGTTTCTTTGGTGGTTGACACTTGGATGGAGGTGTGTTCAGTGCACTATTTAGCTTGCTTGGGTCTGTTCAAGTGTAGCTTGTCTGCTGCTCTAATAACGGTGCAATGGCGGGAGGCTGCCTTGAGCTGCCTTTGGCATTTGTTGTGCTGCTTTTATTATATTTTCTCCTAACATGCTGCACACTCAGGGAGGTGCCTGCTGACTGCTCATGTGCTTGAAAACTGGAGTATTTTAGCAGCTTGGATGTGAGGAGATTGGGGATGTAGACTGCTTTGGCCGCATGCTTTTATTCTGCTCATGTTTTCATCATATGAATATTTCATCCCAGGTCTGGATTGCAAAGTTACACAATTTTCCTGAAGCTGCTGCATCCAATACTGATGGCAGCCCTATTGCTTCTTCTTCCTGTCTCAGGATTATCGCGTCCCAGATCTGGGATTCAGCTGTGCAGAGTCCACTTGTGGCAGCTGTCTCTCAGGCAGCTCTGCAGTGTGTCGTGACACCTCTCCAGGCCCCTCTCACCCGTGGGGACATCTCCAGTTCTGTCACGTGCTGCCAAGGAAGGCACTTTTAGAAGGCCTGAACATCTTGTGTGTAATTTAGAATCTCCTCAGGGGTATTTGGATCCTGCCAAGCTTTAATTTTGCTTTGCTTAATTGCAGGTTTGGTGTGTTTTCTGTGTGATGCTGTGAAATGCCTGGGAACTCACCCTGCTTACCATCAGTCCCTGTGCCTGTTTGCCTTCTGCTTTCTTCTGAATTCATATCACTTCAAATCTGTACTACCTTTCCCCCCCTCTTTCTTGAAGCTTTGGCCTAATGATTTCTCTTGCAGTACTTACTGATCTGTGTTGATCTGTGTGTCATTTGCTGATAAACCCTGCCCTTCACCATTCAGAAGTAAAGCATTTGCAGTGCATTTTTTTTTTCCACCAGATTTTCCTCCTCTGCTTTGTCCTTTGTCCTCCTCTGCATTTCCTTGTAAATAACTTCTGGTGCTGTTTTTCCATGCATTTCTGGGCTTTTCCAGGCCTGTTTAGTGAACCAGCTCTGTGTCTGTTTCATGCAGGCTGGCTTTGGAGAGGGTCTTCTTAGTTATGTCTGTGCACGTTTCCAGCTCTTGTGTGGCAAATGGAGCTCCTTTGAGCATTTCTGGACACTACCCTGGCATCTTGGTGTTGTCTCTGCTGCCTGTTGAGTACAGGCTCCTTCCCCTCTGCTGTGAGCCCACAGATCCTTAAACAAATGACTCTCTGAAGCAAGTGACTGTGTATGTCCTGGCTGTGTTGTGCCCCTGCCTTACCCAGGAGGTCCCAGGAGCACATTTTCATGGTGCTGGCTGTGTGTGTGCAGCAGAGGAGCTGCAGGGTGTCCCTCTGCACGTAGGCACACACAGCTGGCAGCTGCTGCCCCTCCTCCTCGACGTGACTCCAAGCAGCAGCTTTGGGCACTGGCCCCAGGAGAGAGCAGGGATGGCTGGGGAGAGGCACGGAGCTCTCCAGAGCACCAGGACGCTGATGGGAGCAGGGTTGCAGTGCTGGAAAGTGAACACAGTGGTTGCAGAGCTCCTGAGGTGTACAATCAGGGCTATAAGTGAGCAGGAGCTGACAGCCACTGGTCACTCTCACAGGTGGTGGGAGGCTGGGTCATGGTGTGTGCAGAACTGTGTGATGGGACTGGAGCTCAGCTCTGCTGCCACCTTGCTGAGTGCCCTCAGTCTTGTCACTGTGCTCCCCAGGCTGAAATGTCTCTGCCCATTACTGGGGGATTTTGTGGCTTTTTTGTGGTGTGTTTTAAGAGTGGCGGATTGTCAGCTGTACAAAAGAAAGCTCTTATTCTTTCATCAACATTTCCTTCAGCAGGGCTAACCCTAAGCTAACCACTGATCCAGATGCTCTTGGAATCGACTGGGAGTTTATGCATCAGTTCCTTGCTGACTTGCTGTCACATCCAAATTGTGATTTATGATTCTAATGCTCTCTCAACACCTTTCTAATTTTTTAAATAAAGATACTTTACTGAAGTATTCCACTTCAAGCCCAGCATTATTCATGTGTTTAAGATATAAACAGAGTAATCGGTGAAGCAACAACTTCATTCAATTTAACAGTTTAACAGACCAGCATGGCTGAGAAAGAAAACCCTGGAGCTATCCCCAGGTGGGGAGTCAGGAAGGCAGAACAGCAGATTAGTAACTGCTCCGCTGGTGTCTTCTTACTACACCAAGATTATATTGGCAAGGAAATTGCAGGCTTCCCTCTCTGACATAGTTATGGTGATAAATTAGGTACACAGAAGAACTAATGATGAAATTAAATGGAGTTATGAATATATATGAGATCTCTTCCCCAAGGTCAGCTCTGGATGACACAGCAAAGACATCATAATAGCAGGTAAGTGTCAGTCAGTGGTGGGCAGCTTGTTGCTGGAGCCTGAGTGCAAACCTTTGTTCAGGGAGTACAAAGAGAAGGAAGAAGATGGGAGCTTTGAAGTTCATGGTATCTCCCTCTGTTCTCAGAGGAGCCCTGTTTTTAATAGGGAATTTGGCCTCTTGCCACCCTGGTGCTGAAGCCCTGTACCACTCACATAAGGTGCTTTGTTAAGGAGCCATGCAGCACTCTAGAGCTGACCTCTGGGTGCCACAGACATACATCCTGTGGGGACATCTACTGTTTCAAAGCATGGAACTTGGGCTTTTTGGATGCTACTGAGCATTTCAGGAGGCAGTTCAGCCTACTTGGCCCCATCGCAATCTCCCCTGTATAACCTGGGGCAAGTAATTTGGGTCAACGTTTCAACAGTGTCTGGTGATTTTTTTATTCTTTTTTTAAGCACCTCCATGTTTGATGGTTTAGCTTTGGGCAGCTAAACTGGATTCAAGCCAAAGCTGCTAACCTCAACTCTGCAAGTAGAGCTCTCTAAAGCAGTATATCCTAAGTACAGGACTCAAAATTGCCAGTCACTTCTGAAACGCCTGGTCTCACATCCTCTGTCTCCCAGTTCTCTGTGGTGCACAAAGAGATAACAGTGCTTCCTTTGCCTCCAGGAATGCTGAGGGCATGGACACAGTAAAATGAGAAGGGCACTCTCAGACTCAATGGATCAAAAAAAGTCTTAGGTAGATTTTTTTTCTTTTTTTCAGATTTGATTCCATTTCCAAAGTCCCTGTAATTACTACCATACAGAAGTTATACAGCTCTGCAGGCTTTGCTCCACAAGTGTCTCCTACGTCATTGCAGAGGAGCTGCACACCCTGCAGGGAAATGCTTTGTGAAGTGGTTCTTGAGAGACGTCCCTGTGCTTTCTAAGGGATATGAGAAGTTTCATCCACATTTCACCAAATGACCTTGCCCAGAGCTGCAGCTCTGAAGTAAAGTCCCTGCAAGTTGTGTGTATGCAGCAGATTTTTGTCTGTACTATTTTTTCCAGTAAGGATGTCCTTTTCTAAGGTGAGGGTATGAAGCTGATCAGCTTCCATTGCACTTTCGTTTGCAGTTTGTAGAATAAATGGAAAGGAGCTGCATTTGCTTTTTTATTGGTGAGTGAGTGGGTCTGGTTTCTACCCCATAGCAAAGAGAGGGGAGATGCTCTCAGAGGAGTGCCTGGGCTGTCCCAGCTCTGCAGGAACTGGGAGCTGCTGCTTCTCAGAAAGGAAACGTGTTACAAGCCAGTGTCCCCTGTGTCCGGGCAGCGAAGTCCAGCCCTGTGGGGGTCAGGGGTGGGCAGAGCTGGCGGTGGGGTGGGACTGAGCTGTGAACATGCCCTTGAGGATGAGCTCTGCTTCTCCAGGCTGAGACCATGCTGTCCCCGCACCGTGGGCAGGTGGAGTGGGTCTTGCAGCCACCGACCCACGGGGACATCGCAGTTCCGTGAGCTGCATCGGACACTGACCCTGTTTGTCTTATCCTCATCCTCCCGAGAAATGAGCTAAGATATGGGGATTTTTATTCCCCGTAGTTCCCAGCCCTTGGAAAGCGCTTCCCGGCGGGAATGCGGCTCTCCCGGCCCGTCTGTGCCCCGTGTCCCCGCGGTCCTGTCCCAGGCGCAGGGCAGCAGTAGCCGGCTCCTGGCAGCAGAGGGAGACGCAAGCCCGGCCTCGGGCTGGGGCTCCGCTCCCCGCGCTCCTCCCGCCCCTCCGCTCACTCCTAAACCACAAACCATCACCAGAAGTATGCAGACGGACCTAATTTTTCAGGCATGAGCTGCCTTTGTCTCTAGTGCCAAGCATCACGTACGTGGGACTTTTACCAGGTAGGGAAACACGATGTTAACAATATTGTGTATAGTTTTGGAATTTCCATCTCAGTGGGAGGCAGATTCTGAGGTGGAGGAGATTTCCAGCATGCTGTTTCCAGGAGGCAGCACTCCCCTGAGAGAGAGAGAAGAAAAAAAAAAAAGAAGAAGAAGAAGAAGAAAAAAAAGAAAAAGAATGGGAAAATGTAGAGAGAAAAGTAGTAGGAAGAAGCCAGTAGCTGCTGATGAAGGACCACAGCACAACTGAGAAAGCACAGCTTTGCAGGGCTGGCTTTGGACTCAAGCAGGAACGAGGTGCCTTGGTGCTTTCTGCCTACTCCCCTGTCCCCTAGAAAGAGTTTTGCATCCACTCCAAAATTCCAGCTGTCAGGTGCATGCTGCTGCAGGCCGGGGTACCCCCTGTCCTTGGAGCATGCTGCTGGTGTGAGATGAAGCTGGAACTGTTGTCAGCCCACATCAAAAACCAGATGAATGTGGGTTCTCTGCAGTAATGGGGGATATTACTTTAAATGGCTCAATAGCACTACAGCTTTGCTATCTCCTACACCATAATATATAAACTCTTTTACGGATCTAGATGGAATTTCTTCAACGTTTCCTCAAATTGCATTGTTTTAAGGTACCTTTGCATTTTTATTGGCAACCCAGTTGTAATAGATGGAACCCATACTGCATAGATTCTGCTTTCTAGGAGATGCCTAGTAGCTGTGAAATATAAACCAATAAGGTCTTGGACTATAGCTTAATCTTATCAGCAGAATTCAGGTAGTGTGGGGCTGAAATTGTGCTGCTAGCAAGTGTTTGCAGCCCTCGCTGCTGTGATGAAGTGGGATGGAAAAATCAGGAAATAGAGCTGTGTCTGGATCCACACAGCTCCTGAATGCAGCAGCACAGAGAAAGGAGCTGGCTGTGCCTGGCAGCAGCCTTGTGATTAAAATAAACACTTCTGTGCTCCTTGCACGCTGTAACCCCAGTCCTGCCTCGGTGAGTCTCCCAGGCCAGGAGACATAAATCCTCTTCAAATGCAGAAACAAACTGCAAGTGAGTGCAAGAAAATGTGGATAGTTTGCTGATATTTTTAGGAACGCTCTCCTTCTAGGTTAAGAATGAAGTGAGGGCTGTCAGTGCCTTGGGGACTGCTGTAGGTAGAAGCCAGCACCTCAATTTATTTCACTTCCTCTAGGAGCAGAGATACAACATTGCAGCTGCTGGGATCTTGATCTGGATGTGCAAAATCCACCCTAAAGGCTTGCCAATATAATCTCTTAATGCCCCCATCTCTCCTGTCTAATGTTCTACCCCATGGTGCTGTGTGATTATTAGGCAGCTTATACAGTGCTGGTTAAACTGGAAAAACCTCTGTTTCTTAGCAATTTATAGCCCACAATTATTGGGGTCTTAAGGTCACACAAGCCTATGTGCATAAGGTAGCTCATTGGAGAGCGGGAGGTGACTACTTGGAAATTACTGCATTTAGCTCAGAAATTTAGCTCAGAAAGAACAGCAGAGAGATGCTTAAAGGACTCAATCCTTGAAGCAGGACAGCTGGAAAATTTTAAGATGTATGTAGCCTCTTTGCTTCCTCTGACCTTTTGAGGGCTGAGTTGTGTTCACTTCACTGGTCTGGCTCTAAACAGCTGCCTTAATGGTCGTGCCCATGGCCAGATATCCGTGCTAAGGGAAACCAAATCTGCTGGTTTTCAGTACCTAAAGGGTTTTGCCTTCTTGCCTGACATTTGTGCATCTTCGACCCTAAGATTTCCTTGCATCCCAGTCTGATAGAGCCAGGCTGCAGCAGTCCTTCAACCCCTAATCCAGCAAGGACAGAGGCAATGCCCACACATGTGCAAAAATGGTCTCCCAGATATTGTCTCCAAACCTTTTGTCCAAGTCTTTTTGTGTTGCATTGCTGTTAAGCAAACATCCCTGCTGTCCAGATGTACGTGCTATAGTGCTGTTCCTTTCCTCTGCTCCTCTCGTGGTCCTGGAGCTGTGAGATGAGGTCAACAGTGTCACTGGGGCACTTGTACATCCCTTGCATCGTTATTTGTTCCCAAGGACTGTTCTCTAACAGTTTAATTAGTCCCTTCAGTAATGAACCATATACTGTTTGTTGTTCTCTTTCAGTTGGTATTTACCCTGTGGGAGTCAGGGGCTCCTGAGAGCTGTCACACATCAGATTGTTATGGGGACCCTGGGGAGAGCAATCACGTGTGGACTTTGATAATGGCCCAGGCAAGCAGGGCAATAAACCAGTCCCAAACCCCTGCTCTTAAATACTGAGAGAGAGAGACCGGAGCTGGTCTAGGATTGTGCTTTTTAGCTGGTGCCCCTCTCCCTCTCTCCAGTGATGCCAGGACCTGTGCATGCACCTCCCCTCAGCTGTCACAGCTGCAGGCTGCCAGGCAAAGCACAGCAAGAGTTGTTTGCCAAAATATGTCCAGCCAGAGACAGTAGGATGGTGGAGAGGTGACAACCAGGGCCCCACAACCAGCAGCAATGTGGCTGAGGCTGGGCTACCAAGCACGTGTGTGGCACTCGGGATGATGGGCTGCTCTCAACAGCCTGAATTTCCCAGTCAGGTATTTGTGGGATGAGAAGGCCTTGAAGTTTTGATGGCTTTCCAGAAATTAAGAGCAAACTAACCCCTATGAAGGTGCTCCTTTCATATTTTTGTTACTTGATATTCAGAAGCTTGCTGCAGCCTCAGTCTCTGAATTTTCCTCTGACCCATACGTTGGGGCAAGTGAAGCACCCACTGATCTCGGTGAGAGCATGGATGCAGGGACTCCTTCACTGGCCAAAAGAATGGCATAAAAGGTGGTTGTTCTGCTCATGTGCTTCATATTGCTCTCAACTTGTACCATTATATACCTAAAGAAATGCCAGTTCTTGCAGACTGATGGATTTGAACACACCAGCATTGCTAAACACTCTGTTTAGGATTTTAAACATTTAATTTGTAGCAATGGAGACTAAATTGAGAATTAAAACCATGCACATCAGTCCCAAGGGAGTTTCCCTCTTCCCTCCCACTCCATCTGGAATGAAGAGGAGTTGGAATTATACATGAATTAATGAATAAGTAATAGAGAGTCACACAAATAAATTACAGATGCAAGGATTTTTTTTTAAATCATCCACAAGTTAATATTTATTTATGTAACTTGCAGAATTCCAGCCAATGGCTGCATAAATATTAATTACTAATTAATTTTTAATAGCAAAGCAAAACTCCTGTATTTGCTGAATGTATGTATTAAAGCCATCATTATTTGTTTGGACAATTAGGTTTGTTTGGGACTTTGGTCAAGCAGTGACAAGAATACAATTTTAGAGCAAGGGACCTCCTGGATTAATCATGTTTTTTGCTTTGATTGCAATTGCTCGAAGAGAGGATGAATTAATTATTTTTTTTCCATCCCATGAGGAGATTATAACAAATTTAAAAAGAGCCCTCAGCAAAACAGGGGCATTGCTGTACTCCCAGTTGTGCATCCATGCTACATATTTGACGGATTTCCAATACAAAGAGGAGGAGAAGGAGGCGGAGGAGGAGGAGGAGGAAGAGGATGGCTTCTCAGCCATCAGCCTGCAGTGGCTGTCCCCATTTAGAGCAGCTGATTATGTGGTCTGTGGTGGCACTTTTCCATTTATGTGTCTCCTGGCAGCCCAAAGGCTCCCCTGCCATTGCTGGGTTTGCAGGTTACCGTGAGACATTTTGCATTTTTGTATCTCTTTTTGGTGCACATTGCTAAACCCACCTGAGAAGGATGTTTTCAGGGATGCGCTTTCCTCTTCTGAAAAAAAAAGGGAAGTTGGAAATCTGGTGAGTCCTGGCAGTGCCGTGGCTGAAATCTGAGGCTTCCCTGTGGGGTCTCGCACTGCTTCACTGGTTGCTCTGGTTCTGCTGTTTTCTCTGTGTGTTGTCCTCCTGCTCTGGGGAGCTTGTGAGGGTTTCTCAGTGCTGTGGTTAAATCAGGCACTGTTCCCTATGATCCAGGATGGCTGCAACCTTCCTGGTTCCCAAGTGGCTCTTGGTGGTGCCTTGCCATGATTTGGGGTCCCTGGGCTGTGACTCCCTTGGGCTCAGGAGAGGGAAGCAGGTGAAGCAACTCTGACTGCCAGAGACCTGAGACTAAACACAGGCTGGTGGTACAGCTGGGAAAGGAGTGATTCTGCTGAGCTGGGGCTTCAGCAGCACTTGAGCTCAGGTGGTGTAACATGAGGTGGAATTGCCACATGGTGCCACAAACATCTGAGGGGTAAATCATCCTAAAATGCTCTGAGGACTGGACGCACCTATGCGTAAAGGGTGGTTTATAGGTATCTGTGAATTTTTAAATGGAAAAGAAAAAATCCCAGCCAAAAAGGGAGTGCTGGAATTTTGTGTAATCTCATGCAAAGAGCTGGTGGTTGTGCCTGTGGTCTGTCCCTGCTCTGGGGGAGTCAGGGACGTGCAGTTGCCCTGTGGTTTGGGTTTGGATTTGTGCTCTGCAGCTTTCTTCTGTAAAGTCAGTAATTATGGACTTAAGCTGATGAGAGAAACCCTGAGCAAAGCACATCAGCCCATTTCGTCCTGGTGGGGAGTCAGGGTCTGCCTCCCAGTCCCACCCCACTGTGATTCCCCAGGCCCATGGTCTGTTGTGGGTAAGGTCTTGGAAGTCAGAGAGGTGAGACCCAGGGCTCCCTGGGACACACCTGGGAAAGCTTTTGAAAACTCAGGGCTTTAATAAGGATGAGGAGCAGATAAAACATTTATTGCAGTGCTTTTTAATTTGCCCTCATTTAATTACAGGGACACTACCGGTTAAAGAATTTATTAAGCAATTTTCTTACCCACTTTGAGATTGATGGAGCATACAAAGACATGAGTTGATTAAACCCAGCCAGGTTTCACCCAACTTTCTGAAATTAGTAATCTCTAAGGTCTGAAAAGACAAGTACACGACTCAGGGTTCTGTGCAATAGCCCTAGGTACCTCCCCAATGAACTCTCCTGGATCCTGTGTGCTCTTCGGTTCAATAATGTTGGATGGCCATTGAGCATGTCCATTTTAAGTAGAAGGAAGATACAGAGACAGGAAATAAATGAAGCTGGTTACGAGCACAATAAAACAAAGTGCACAAATTTAAATGTAAAACACTGAAAATGTACCAGAAGTAATAAAGACAAACCAGTGATAGGAGTCCAAGCTGAAGCCCTGGCTAATTCTGTACTGCAAAGATATAAAAGAAAATCAATGTTAAAAAAAATGGGACCTTTACCACAGAACCTGTTAAATGGTGTATGCAACAATTTAAAAGAAATTACTTGGGAACTAGAAGTGCAGCAAAGAAACATCTGAATAATTGACATTTAAAGAATTAACATAAAATTATTCCAAGATAGCGAGGAAAGTAGTCAAGCACTCTTCTAATGCACATGTAAAACCAGGCAGCTTTTACAGTGCACCCTCAACCTTGAATGCATCTGCTTAACCATTAGCCTTGTGTCCCAGCTCTCTACAGGCAATACAAGCATTCACTAATGCATGGACCAGCCTGTTTAAATCAGGTTTTTTTTGTCTTGTCCTTGACCTTGCTATTAGGTTATGAAATGACAGGCAAACGTGGGGCTTGCTCTATCTCTGCTCCTCCTGATACCATGGGCAAAATTCCTGATGGACAGAGAATTAAATCAGCATCCCCTGAGTAAGCCACTGCTCCTTTGGAAAATGGATTTCTCTGTCAGCTGTTGACATCAACAAATACAAGATGTTGTGGTGCTGCCATGCATCCTCCATTGATCTAATGTTTATTTCAGTATGGTGCTCCCCTTTTAATGGGATGTCGCAGATGTTCGTTAAACAAATACTCATTATTTAAGCAAGAAAAGGTCTGTCCTTAATTTCTTCTCAGTTAACTCTTCTTTTCACAGCTACTGCAGGTAAAAGTCAGGAGACAATACTAATGCTAGTGTGCAAAATTCAAAATATTTTGGTGTTTTAATGACTATGCAGTGATCTTGTGTTGGATTTTGGGCTCTCCAGGCAGTTTTGGACTGGCAGAGCCCAACAAGGACCTTTGAACAGACAATAAGTGAAGGTGCCCTAGTGCAATGAAACCCTGATGGCCAAGCTGATGGCTGTGCAGCCAGTCCAGCTGGGAGCAGGTGCTCACAGACCAAGCCCTCCATCCTTCAGGCAATGAGACTGAGGTTCTCTCTTTACTATGTGATTCCCAGCAAGGCTCAGAGCAACGACAGCACTGCCAGCTTCTGCTGTCTCCTTTCCTGTGTGCATGCGGAGCAGCTGGCGTTGGCTGGCACAGGCAGCCCAGGGAGCACAGGATGGGAACTTCTTTTAGCTGCTTTGATCAGCACGGAAGAGGTTTTGTCCCTCACCCAGAGGAAGATTCCCAAGTGGCTGAGGCTTAACATCCCTCAGACCTTCTCTCTCTTTAATAAAATATACAGATATACCCAGATGCTGTCCCACAGCTGCTGAGCTGGCACTTTGCTGTGTAGCAGCGCAGGCAGCACAACATCTGAGCATGGAGCATACCCAAGAGTCAGCTCCTGACATTTGGGATTCAGGCTATTTGCAAACTCTGTCATGCCTCGAGGACTCTTTTACACAGGCTTTACATTCCCAGAGTTATCTTCAGAATGAGTGGGATGTCACTAGTCAGGAGATGGGGGGTTTGTTATAGATCTGTGGAACAAGGCTGAAAGCTGATTGACATGAACCCAGCACCCAGTCATGCCTGAACCAGAGTCCCTCACTCACATGGATTATGCAGCTTCTCCAGCTGATGTGTCCCAAATGCAGCTCAGCCTTTGCATTTGGGACACATCAGCTCTCTTTCCTCTGCTTGTCCCTGTATTTTCCATGACAGTTTCAGGAACTTGCTTTTTTTTTTTTTTT
>VWZT01012005.1:408593-462708 GCA_013397055.1 Pachycephala philippinensis
TTTTTTTGAGATCTTACAGTTTTATGAAATGTAAACTTGGCTCCTGGGTTTACAGGCTACCATGAGGAGACCTATATGCAGTGGTAGGATTGCAGATGCCCTATTTCTGTGAGAAAGCAGGCTAAAAAGGAAGTCAGGAGCACAGTGATCCCCAGAGGAGTCAGGAAATGTCCCACAGTTTTGCTTACATGTAGAAGGGTGTCTAACTCTGGAAAGAGCCACGTGCCTGGAGCCTGGATGTGTGTGCCCTGCTGGAAGCTGGGGCTGCACTGCAAAGCCCCTTGCAAAGCCCAGACACAGCTCTGCTGTGAGGGATGGGGCTGGAAAATCCCGAACCGTGAGCACTGTACTCCATTTTCCATTTCTTAGAACTCAGATAACATATTCAAAGATGTTCATACCAACATTTTTGTCTGCTTCCATTTCCTTTTTTTTTTCCCCATCTACAATTATGATACATGTTCAGGGCTATTTTTTCCCAGGCATGAGATTTTTGTCCCATTTTTTTCCTTTTTATAAGTACAGTTTCTCTAACAATATTTTAAAACAAGATGGATTCATCCATGTCTTCTGTTTTACTCCATTTTACTTGAAGTTTTGTGAGTGCTCGTTCTCTGTTTCACGGTATAGCTAACTTGGGGGCTGGGATGTGTTAATTATTCAATGATTTAAATGAAATATCAAAGGAGTTTTTATTGATTTGCATATAAAAGTTATGAAACCAAATATATAGCACAACAGACAAATTAGTAGGCCATAAAAAGCATGAGTGAATTACTGTTTTATTAAAGCTTTAAGATAACATGCTGTAGTATCTGAAAAGAAAGGTCAAAAGGAAAAAAAAAAGGGGAAAATTTAAATGTGTGCACATTAATGGACTGGGGAATGTGGCTTTACTAATAACTTCTGTGCATAAAAATTTATATTTTTCAACACAGCAATCATTTCTTTCACCCTGTTGGGTATTTTAAATGTGCTCCTGTGTATATAATATTAATTTAGTCATAAAATAAAAGGCAGTAATTCAGACAGTAGCCCGTGTGAGCTATTAAATTCAAAGTACCGTGTGAAGTATTTGTGGTTATGGTTCCTCGCAGTTCTGTATGAGACACAAACAAACCACTCCTGACAAGATTAAAGTGTTTGCTTTCAACATACCTGTCTGTGCTCAGTTCGGCTTCCTGCATTTCCTTATTGAGACCTGACACCATCTCTGATTAGATAGTTTGGGTATAAATTATAAGAATGTTCCTTGGGAAAAAAAAAGGCACAAAAGGAGAATTTGTGCGAAAGACAAGCTTTTAAAGGGGGAATGTACATTCTGTGTGTCTATCTAAACTAGCTAATGTTACAGTTCACTTCTTTTTATGCCAGACCATCGAGCTTTGCTGCCTTAGGAGGTGAAAAGATGTTTTTACTTGTCCTGCTCATTCACTAACGTGGGGCTGAAAGTTAACCAACAGCAAATGGGCTTGACTGTGAGGCCAGTGAGCTGTGTAAAACATTTCCATGTTGTCTCTCTTGGAAAAGCTTGAAGCAAATATTCCATCCACTGCAGAAGCAAATTAATACACAGCAATTAATCAAAATTCTTCTCACTTGCTTTCCCTGTGCATGTACTCTTGCATTAAACCTTGGAGTGCCTGGTTGCTCTCCTGTTAAATGTGTCTGTGCTAAGACCCAGCTCAAGCACTTCTCAGCAAGAAGAAATTAAGCCCAGACTCGGGATGAATCCTTCAGAGACTTGGCTCAGTGCCTGCAGCTCAGCTCATGTGTCAGTGTCCAGCTCTTAATGGTCCTGGTGCAAACACTCAGAGACCTGGTAAAACCGTCTCTATGAATTCTCTCTATATTAGGATATATCATCACGCAGCATTTCAAAGCCATCTCTCACCTTTTAATATGAGTGTCTTGGAGAGAGATTTCATCCTTGCCTCCCTTCCAGCCTGCCCTCCCACCTCTCTTTACAGACAATCCAAATCTGCTGCCGGGAATAGCCCCTGACACGAGAATGCAAGGAAAAATAAGATTTCCATGGATCCTGCTTCCTGCAACACACGCAGCTCAGAGGCCACACAGCAGAATGTCCTCTAAAGCCATGTCTAGACAAAGTGCAGTCGTGTGGGGCAGAGGGTGAGCATTTGCCACAGCTGAGACACAGCAGCAGCTGCTTACACAGCATCTCAGGCCCACAGTTCCCCAAAATAACTGTGTGGTATAAATCAAAGACAGCCACTAAAGCAGTAAGAATTACTTCCTTCCTCCAGCACTTCCCCTTGCCATCTAAGGGCAGTTTAAATGCAGTTGGTGAGTTCAGTGCATGCTTTGGGTGTTTGATTCCAAGTCAAGGCACAGCTGCCTAAAGAGGTTGATGGCTCCTGTTTGCTTCCTGCCCCTCTGTGTGCTGGCTGTAGGGGATGAGTGGGCTCCTGCTGGTGCCACAACAGGATGGATAATGGGTGAGCTTCCTGGTAGCCTCAGAAGAGCCCCAGCCATGTGTCTCAGTCTTCCACAGTCATAGCCTGGGCTGGTGGCTTGGCCCAGGCTCCTTGTGGTGTGTCAGCCCAGCTCCAGCTCCTCTGCAGTGCCCCAGGCTTACTCTGAAAGCCTCTGCTCTGTGCTGCCTGGGGGTCTTGGGGTCCCTTGGACCAGCCTGCATCTGACATCACAGCTGTCTTCAGTGTCCCCTGCACCTCGTTGTCACCCTCACGGATACCAAATTGTCTTGCAGGGTGTGAAAGATGCTTCCACCCAAATTCATCCCTCTTGTAAATCAGACAGTAGAAGGATGACTATCCATGACAGAACACTGGGATTCCTCAGCCAGCAGAGTTCCCAGACAATGGATCCTGTTTGTCCTGAGACTACCATCCTGTAGAGAAGCATGGGAAAGCCATCACCAGCATGCGGTAGGTGGTCTGAGGGCAGTCGTTTAAGGAATTTGTTGGCTTCGGCGAGGAAGAGATCACAGCTTGGCAGGGGAAATTGCTGCAGGCCACCCCCATACCTCAAATGAAGGGTTAATTTGCCGCCAGGAGAGAGGAGATGTGTGTGGGCAGGCACAGCATCCCCACATCTGTGGTGAGTCAGACACCCCAGAGGCTCAGCCGGCAGACATGAAAGGGAGAAGTAGGTCAGGGCAGACAAAGACACCGAGGGATCCATCTGCCGGATCAGAGGAGCGGGGAGCGGCAGCAGAGAGGGGATCTGACCTCCTGAGCGTTGATATGCAGAGCAGCGGGGAGAGCATTCATCATCCCCCAGCCTGGCAGAGGGGGGACGGGCAGGATGGCAGCTGGAAAAGCAGGGAGCTGGTGAGGGGCAGGCACGTGGCCGGGCTCCACCTGGACAAATAGCCAGAAAAGATTGTGAAGCCATGGGGAGTCCTTTAATTGTGTGCTTGCTGCATCAATTAATAAAGACAATGGTATTGGGCTGTCTAGTTTAATTGGCAGAGCCGGGGAGGAGGGCATCTGACATGGGCACCCTCAGCCTCTCTGGGGCAGGGCAAACCCAAATGACCCTGAAATCCAGGAGAGGAGCCACAGCACAGCCTCTGCCTTCCCAGTGCTGCCTTACTGCACTGAGCAGCTCCTGCCCTGGGAGCAGATGAGGTCCATGCAGGCCTTGGCCATGAGCTCTGGAAAGGCTCACCTGAAGCTGTGACTATGCACAGAGTGAAATATGGGATTTAGAAACCAAGGCTCCAGAAGGGAAAGGTCAGTCTTTTAAACAAAAGGCATTTCCCTTTCCCCAGCAATGTTAGTGCAAGTGTAGGTTGTTGTATCACTGATTTTTTTATTTTGTCTTTTTGGCAGACTTGGGGTATTCCAAGCCTCAAATAATGATATACTTCCCCCTACCTCTGAACCTGACCTTTATTTCCCAGCCTGTTCAAGTGCTAACCACCAGTGGTGGTCCTAAGGATGTGTCTGGTGGTGATGGCTGCATCTGGCTCAAAGTGGATTTGGGGGAGCCAGATAAGAACACAATAGCCAAGGACTATTTTGAGCAATGCATCCACCTAACTACAGTGCTGGTCTAGGTCCAACTCAAGCCAAGCTTGGAAGAAACGAACATCTGTAGTCTGTATGCAAATATGACTATGACTCCATTATCTCACTCCACAAATAGTGGACAGCCCAGGGCCTGTTGAGCTCTCATGCACAGGAGCAGAGTGTGTTCCAGGATCTCCCCTTGAGTAGGGGCATCTTTCAAAGTGCCTTCCCGAGGCCGAGAGATTCCTTATCACATCAGATACTCAGTCAGTGGGTTGGGAATATGTGCACTGAAAGTTTGAAATCTTAACTGATACAAAGGATAGAATGTGCTCATATAATCCTTTAGACATAAACTGTTGACAAAGTATGGATCCAGCTGCACACAAACTCTCCTTTGAGAAGCTGTTTGTAACATAAGAGGGTCCTTTCTGAACCCCATGATGCGATGGGAGTACATGACAGTTTTGTCTGACCCTGTCCTCTATGCAGTAAATGCGCAAATGTACCTTGCCATCAAATTTTGTTAAACCCCTGTTGCATTTACCATTGAACTTTCTTTACTCACTGCTTTATATCAATAAAATATGTTCTTGCTTCTCTCCTGAGAGTAAAGTGCATTATTCCACCCACAACAAAAAGGAAGCAGATACTTCTCTGCGGAGGATGCAGCCTCTGGGGTTTGTCAGTGCTCAGCAAAGTGAAGATGAGTCAGGTCTGAAACAGGTGCACATCATTTCAGGCCGTCTCTGTGGAGATGTTCTAGCCAGGCTCCAAGTGACATATTTTCTTGCCACTTCATTTTCTTCACGGGATTAAAGTCATTCTTGCTGTGAATCTGTTGTGATTCTTCTGGCTGCCCCCAGAGCCATTGCCTTAAGTGGCAGGAAGGAGGTCTGGTTGCTTCAGGCATGTTTGAGTCTGTACCTTCAGCAAGTTCCCAGACAGCTTGGGAGTGATACACCATTATATCCTCCTCTCTGGGGTATGCTAGAAACCAGCAGAGGCATTTGAAGCTGGTCCCAGTGGCAGGATGGGTGGGAGCTTGGTGCAGGAGTCAGCATGGCTGGAAGAGCCAGGAGGAAAGCAGGGGCTGTTTGAGGAGCTGCAGACAAAGCTGCTCATCAGACAGAGCTGCCCATCAGACAGGGCTGCCCATCAGACAGAGCTGTCCAGACACAGCACTGGGGTCAAGTGGCAAGCCTGGCATCGAGGTGAAAATAATTGTCAAGACATCATACCAGAAAAGTGACAAATACAGGAATGTGTCTTTCAGGAACCCTGCCTACATGGAAGGGGGATTAAATCAGAGAGCAAGGAGTTGCTAGCCTTGCCTTATGTCCATTGGGGAAGGGAAGATGAGACTGGGAGGTTGGGAAGGAGACCAAGATAATTTCTTCATCCCTGGATCATGAAGTTTAACTAGAAATCCTTTAAAAACGTTTTTCAGAGTTCAAGTCCACTGGTGATTTCTGCCTCTTCTGTGAAACTCTCACTCTGTCACTTTGGATAAATTGCCATAAAAAGGTCATGTTGGTGGAAAATTTTAGCCTGTGTAGAAATGCTCACTGGTAAAGAAGAATGAGGAAACTGATTGCCAGTATCAATCAATGTGCACCCAAAATTTTGCAGATCCCTAAAGGATCTCTCCACCCATGATCTCATGTGGTGGTGGGCTCTTGGCAACAATAACAGTTTGTCTTGATTCTGTGACTTCATTTTGTGTACATTATGTTTGATAGTACCAGAGCAAAAACAGTGTAAAATGCATCTTTTCCCACCTGAGAAGCTCTAGTTGCCCATTCCATGTAGATTTAAAATGATGGCCTGCAATCAGCACAGTGAAGAATGTTCTGAAAACCCATCACCCCAAAGAGCGGATCTCTTTAAGTAAGAGAGTGAAAATAAAAGTGCATTTTCTAAGTGCTGAGACCTCTCAGGAGAGCAAACAGTGGCAGTGGTGGATGGAAGGCAGCTCACTCCCTTTGGTGTCTGGTGCTCTGAAAAATCCTGACCAAAGAAGATGGAAATATCAACATACCTGCCCTGTAGCAGCAGGAACCAGGGTTTCTCCAGTACAGACACCCCTGCAGAACAGAGAAAGGGGCAGGTTTGCTGAGGGATGCTGGATTTATGGCTGCAGAAGGGGATGGTGATGTTCTTGGGGCTGGGCTGTTGTGAGGCTCCACTCGTGTTTGCTCTGTGTGTGCCTATGCAGGATGAGCCAGCACAGCAGCACCTGACTGCAGCTGATGGAAGCTGTGGTGACTTCTCAGCATCTCCAGGCCCAAAAAAGAGTAGCACTGCTCTCCAGAGTGCCAGAAGAACCATAGATGAAATGCCCATTTCCTATCCCTTCCCAAGGTACTGAGCTTGCTGCTTTGTATAAAAAAAATTAAAAACCACCAAAATTTGCCAGTGGTTGCATAAACCTCCCAGCTCTGCTTGGAGCCAACGCATGCAATCCATTGTGTTGTGTGGCTTTTTCTGAGGGTGCTCAGCTGCTGGGGTGACCAGTGTCCTCTCTGGGCTTGGCTGGAGATGGTGGGGAGGGCTGTGCTGGGCTGGCAGCAGCAGAGGCGCCCGTCACACCGCTTGCAGCTCTTGGGTAACCACATCTCACAGCCCCATCTCGCATCTGCATAATCCATCACTTTTAAAGACGTTTCCTTATATGGGTTAATATAAAATGTTGCTCATTGTGTCAGCCAGCAGGAGGTTTCATAGGTCCTTTAGGCAACTTAAACAGTGATTAATCAAAAAAAGCCTCCACCTTCTTCATGCTGTTAATGCTGTTGTTAGGTTGCAAGCAGCATAATTTATGGCGTTTTCTGATCCTGTTAGCTAGGATGTCTGATTAATTTTGGCTCTGGGATTAAGTCAGCAAAAGAAATTTGACTTCCACAAGCAAGTGATATATATCATCCACCCGAGTGCAGGAGGGACACAACAGTATCTTTCTGCCAGTGCTTTTATAGTGTCCTCGACTATAGCCAGGAGGTGGCATTATGTACTCATTTTATTGCTGCTGCTGACTGGGGACTGAATTGGTTTTAAAGCCCAGGACATGGTCAGCTTCTTGATCTTGACATGGAATGAAGAGCACTAACATATGATGCTGGAGACCCTGCCCCTGCTCCCCAACATGGACCACAGTGTGCAAACTGGCACATTTCTCATCCTTTTTCCTCCTGGATAATTCAGAAAATGACATATCAATGATGTAATTATTAGCCAGGATTTTGCTTTTTACACATTTTTCATTCTTGGTACTCAGGAGGCTTTTTGATACTTGTTTCATTTTGTCTTACGGCTTATATCTTGTCTGTTCTTCTTGGGGCTAGAGACCAAGGTTGGGGGATAATACAAAATACTCATTTTATCCCTGCTTTTCTTTCGTATAGAATGCTTTTCTTTCATTTTGCTTTTTTCGTTATTATAGAACCCTTTATCAAGCAAGCAAGAGATTCTTTATTAGCTCAAGGAATTTGTCAGCTGATGAAACAATCTTGTCTAGGTGGGTTTCTAGGAGGTTATTTAAGCCACTCTCAAGTACAGATATAACAGGAGTGCCTTCATCTGGGAGTACTTGGTCTTTTTAGGTGGGATCCTTGCTGTGGGAGGCCTGGAAATAGCCATGCTGCTCTCCATGGGTGCAAACAAGGCATGGCCATGAGAAACACCACCCTCCTTTTCCTTTGCATGCCAGTCACCTCCATTCCTTCATTTTGGGTAGCAATGTGCAGTTTACAGACTAGAGAACTCTTCTTGATTTCATGCTGGATGAAACATAACAAGGAAGGTCAGCCAAACCCCAGGTTGCTGCAAATTATTCAGCCTTTTGATGCAAAATTCAACAAGAAATCTGTGCCCCACCTTGGCCCTGCAGTCCCTAAGGAAAGGCAGTTCCACATCACAGCTGGGGGTGTGACTGCAGCCTGGACAAAAGCAGCAGAGACCTGGATCTGTAACTGTCAGGAGGTCACTATCGAGAGGTGACTGTAACCCTAAGATGCTGCAGTTTATGTTCTTGCTCCATTAATTCTGGCAACAGACTTCAGAGACGAGAGTTTTCTCAACCTGGCTTATAAATCATGCTGGTAAAAATGCACTGGGATTTACTTGTGCATCCCAGGGAGCTCTGCAAGTAAAATTAACCCTTTGAACGAGAACTGAGGTGAGTGTGAAGCAGATGCTGGGCACTTACCTGAGGCTGCTCAGGTTTTGGGCTGGATTTGTGGAAGCTCGGGAGTGGGTACTGGACACCTTGAGCTTTAGATATTCATCTTGTCCTCAGCCAGACCCAGACAGCTGAGAGGTCAGAGCTGGTGGGATGAGACCAGCCCCAGCCTGGAAGCTGTTACAGGCATATCAATGCTGGACTATCCCCTTTGCTTCCCAGCAACCAATGATGTGCAGCAGCTTCCAAGCCTCAGGCTGGGCTTACACCAACCTGCTCAGAGTGGTGGAGCTTAACAGTTTTTGTACCCAAAGATTTCCTCTGCCCTTGGAAAGATCTGCTTTCCAGAAGCCACCAAAACCTCTTCAGTTCTTTGTGAAAATACGAGCCTTTAAAAATAGCTCAAATGGTCACCCAGGAAGAGACTCACTTGAAATCATGAACTGTTTTACAAAACCTCAACTTTAGTCTCTGAAAGGATTCTGCCTTCTGCATAACCAGGCAATCCTACCAGGTGTATGTGGCTCGAAGCTGTGCAAGTCTCTGGTGCACACGAGCTTTGTGTGGCACTGTGTGACAGGGTCACGGTGGCTCTGCAAGAGTGAACTGGGTCACCTCCTCACTCATGCATCAGCAGCAAAATTGGGAGCTCAGTGCTGGTGGCAGGACCTTTATCAGCAGTGATGAATGGCAGGGGGGATTTTCATCTCTTTGATTAATTTTGTGGGGCTGACAGTTAGAAAGATCACATCTTGGCTCCTGCGCCGGGAGGTTTGATAAGGGAGTCCTTGGGAGGTCTGAATGAACTAACTTTACTTCTGCAATCCCAGAACCTCGAGGCCTCACAGCTCCTGCATGCCTGAGGGTGGGAAGTGCTGGTGGGCTTGGGGAAACACTTGTGCTGTCAGGCTGGGAAGAGGAACAGAGATGAGTCTGAAGGCATTGCCTTTGTAAAGGAAACACTGAGGCAGGAACAATCCACTTTGCTTACAGGAAGAATATCCCTTCCTTCTGTGGATGTTTGGAAAATAAAGGCAGGATGAATTTGACCTCTGTTTTGTTTGATGTTTACTGATTTGAGAGATGGAGGCTTGCAATCCAGGGGCTGCTGTGGCTGTGCTGTGGCTGGGGAGGAGGGAGTCAGACTGCAGCACCTAGAGAGTGTCACAAGTGCCACAGGGGGGATGAACCTTCCTGGACAGAGGCTTGGGGTGAGAGTTTTAAGCAGCTGGAGCTTTTCCTTTGCTCATCACCTCTTCCTTGCTGCCTTGATTCACTCATTCTCCTCACCTCTCCCCCAACACTGCTCCTGAGCATCTCTGTCCTCCGTGACCTGGGTCACCTATAGAGGGCAATTCCTTGCTTTTCCTTCTGCCAAAACCAGTTATTCCTCACTCAGCTAATTCCTGTCTCACCCTCATGCCCTCCTCTACAGCCACAATAAGGATCTGGATACCTCCTCTTGAGATAGCTACCTACAGCCTGAGTCTGAACATTTTTTTTATTAGGGCAATGCAAATCTAATGTTGCTTCACTGCTCAAGAGAAACTCGTTCCTGCCTCCCCTTACAGCACTGTGATCTACTTCCTTGTGCTTCAAGGGTGTAAGATGTGATATTTCAGGTGGGATCATGAACTCAACAGATGAAGGAGCCTTCAACAGTTGCACAAACACAGAGTATTTTTCTCTCCTTTGTTGTTACAAACAACATAGCACGCTAAGCAAAAGGAGGGAATATACTGGTTTTTTTCCCCAGTCCGACGGGATGCTCTAGTCTCCCTAGGGGTCTTCAGATACTAAGTGATCTTGCACTTAATCTATTATTAGACTGCGGAGTCCCAGGCACAAATCCTAAAGAGGGCAGCAGAATCAAACCCAGACCTTTGCCTATGGCCAGCTGAAGCAGTGCTGGTGCTGCTGAAGCAATGCTGGTGCTGCTAATTGAATGTGCTTTATGTGCAGGAGCAGCTCAGCACACACCCCCAGAACATGCTGCACATCGTTTGGTGATATACAAACCGAGTGGGACAATTTACAATGGTGATTTTTCCACTGACGGGTAAATTAATGCTCTCTATTATAAGCATTTAATCAATGCCAGCTCCCTAAGGCTCTAAACAGGCCACCAAGATAGAAGATTGATTGGTCTGAATGCATCATGTATAAAACAGGGATACTTCATAAGAGCATAAATGACGTGTTTGTTTCCCAAAGCCACAAAGACTGCTCTGGGGTGAGGAGAGTTGACAGCCACTTGCTGAGGCACAGGGAAGGGGCAAGACCTGGGTTTAATGTGGGGTTTTCGTCTTGGTTTCTACTTGGGTTTTTCAAGGCAAGGCTGAAATGAGCTAGAGATGGGGAGGAAGATCCTTCCAGCTCTGCACCTGGGCACGGCTGTTTGCTTGGGAGGGATCCTGGTGATCCCTGCACTGCCTGTGTGGCTTCTGGAGGTGCTTCTCCCAGGTGCTGCTGACCTTTGCAGTAAAATTTGCAGTTAATCACAAAGCACTGAAATTTGGCTTCATCCTTACACAAGTGGCCAAAACTTCAGAGGTGTTGGTACCCCACTCCATCCCCTTTTTGATGTTATTTTTCATTTTATTCAGAGCAATATAATTACTTGCTTCTTAGCTCAAGGAGGCTTAGCTTCATTTCCAAGCTGTGGTTTGGACACCCAGGGGCTGTGGGTGGAAAGGATGGTGCTGGGACCATGGGAATCCGGGGTCTATCTGAGTGCTTCAGTGCTCTTAACTGGAACAAATCTAAAATAAAATATATGAACAAAGGTGCCCCCAAAAGGTAAAAAAAGTGTCTAATTGTATCTCATGTGAGAAATGGGTTGAAGCACAAAGAGGGTCAGTTTGCATTACTTCTAACCTTTGCAAAGTCATCAAGCTGAAGTACAGAGCACTGATTTGATTTGCAAACTGAGACCCAACATCCTAAATCAATGGGATAAAGTATAGCATTTGTTAATATGGCTAAACACCTCTAGTTACATAAGTTAAAGGAGAACTCATAAAGTCATGGCCACTCTGTCACGATCCTGAACCCCAACTGCCTGTGAAAGCCAGTGAGGCCAGGGAGGCTCAGACACTTAAACCTTAACCGAGCTTAAAATGGGATTTAAGTGTCCATGTGCCTTAGAATTACATTTCCTTTGGCGTCTGTCAGGTCTGTGAGATTGTGATTAGAAAATCAGTCTAACTTCACAGCTGGAAAGATTGTCACCATATTCCTCCCAAGTGGATGGCCAGGGCCACTCTCGATTTCTGATGGAAAGACAGAGAGCTCAATAAATAAAACCTGGCATATTGAAACTTCATTACTTTACATCCACAGAGTATTTGGCGTTTACTACTGAAAAAGGCATAAAACAGGAGCTTGTGGTAATGTTTCTGGGCTAGCAGGGAAGCAGTAGTATCCTTTTAATATATTCTGACTATTTGTGCAGTGCTCCAGAGTTTACCCCAGGGATCAGTGCAGGTTTTCATCCTTAGTCCTGAAGAGTTCTGCTTTGTGAGCTGGTTTATCTTCTCAATAAGACACACGAGGGTATCATTTACAGCCCAGTAAATTCATACTTCCCACATTTGGTGGCACACGGCCCTTGGACTCCTGGTTAAGAACACAAAAGCAGGTGTTCTTAAGGTGCTGTGTTGTAACTCATGCTTTCTCACAGCTCGTGGATTAATTACAAAGCACTAAAAATGTGAAATAACAAAAATAATTACTGTAATAAACCAATGAAGTGAAATATGTTTTGTTGAAATTAAAAAAGTCACTGTCCAGGCTGAGAATTCCTGTGTGTGGGGACCAATTACAGTGCGAGGTATGTGATGGTGATGATGACTTCTGCTGTACTGCCCTGCTTCTGAGATCAGACCTTAGTTGTATGACGAATACATCCTTATGTTTGCGTAACACTTCCAACAGACTTGTCTCTGTGAAAAACTGAAATTCCACACTGCTGTGGGATATTGGCCCAGTTGGATTGGATTTCAATGGTCCCTGTGGGCCCCTTCCCTCTCAAGATATTCTTGGATTCTAGGATTTTATGGTTCAGTTTACAGTGAGCCAGACCTGGGAAAGAGCAGAGACTACATGCAAACTCTCCTGTTGCATGGGGACAAGATCCAGTGGAAGGCAACAAAGATGATGAAGGGACTGGAGCATCTCTCTTATAAAAAAAGGCTGAGGGAGCTGGGCCTGCTCAGTCTCGAGAGGAGATGACTGAGAGGGGCCCTCATCAATGTTTATCAGTATCTGAAGGGAGGTGTCAGGGGATGGACCAGGCTCTGCTCTGTGGTGCCCAGCAACGGGACAAGAGGCAGTGGGCAGAAACTGATGCACAGGAACTTCCACCTGGATATGAGGAAGAACTTTCCTGTGTGGGTGACGGTGGATGGGAACAGACTGCCCAAAGCGGGTGTGGACTCTCCCTCACTGGAGAGATCCCAGAACTGTCTGGATGCAATCCTGTGCTGTGTGCTCTGGGACAACCCTGCTTGAGCAGGGAGGCTGGGCTGGCTGACCTCCTGTAGCCCCTTCCAACCTGACCCAGTCTGTGATTCTGTGATTCTGTATCCAGTACTCTCAGGGCTGACTCATCCTCTTCTGTTGTGTTCTTGAAACGAGCCACGTGCTGTGAGATCTTTGGAACCGAGCTCTGCAGTGACAGTGACCATGGGGCACTGCGTGGGACCCATTCCCCAAGTCACTTGTAGCACATGTCATCACTGTCACTGTACGGCCACAGGAGCAGGTCCATGCAGAGAACCACATCATCCACCCTGCAAGGACCTTCTCTTGTAGCAGCCATGTGGAGCTTATGAATTGGTCAGTGCTGCCATTGCTATGCTGTGAACACAAATGAGAAATATTCAGGTGTGTTGGAGATAGTGATGATTTCTGTATGCAAATCATGAAATGCAGTTTCCTTCTATCTTTCAGTTCTTTGTTTTTTGAAGGAGACACCCTGTGAGTTGCTTTGTTCCACACCTCACACCTGTGCAAAAGGCTGGAGAGTTGGAAAAAGGAGGAATGGGGAATATACCTGTGTATGCAAAGATAACATGGACACCCAGGCACCTGAAATGCTTTTATTTGGGATTTGTGATGGGGTTTTTTTTTTTTCTTGTTTGTTTGTTTGGGTTGGGTTTTTTGTTTATTTGTTTGTTTGCTTGTTTTTTGTCTGTGAAATACAGGCTTTAATACATCAGTCTCATGCATTTGACTTCTAAAATCAGTGTTTAGACTTCTGAAATTGGCACCTGTTGGAGCAACAAAATAGGATGCTTGGTGTCTCTTCTTCATCAATTGGGTGTATTATAAATGTCACGAGAACAGCAGTTTTCATTGATAATGCAGTCAGGCAGAGTCAGATTTGCCCTGTTGACAGGAGCTAATGTGTTTGGGGAAACAAAGCTACGAGCTGACAGGGCACTGACAGTCTCCATCCAAGAGGTGTGCCATGAAGAAACATAAATTGGATCTGTAACAGGCAAATAGTGTCTTTAAAACCACACTTAGGAGTTCCTGTGGCATCAACCTTTTTGTTAAAACTACATGTGGAGCAATATCCCGAATCCAAAACCTAGAGCACTCTGGAAACAGGCAGCTCTACAGAACTGTGGCCTTAACTGGCAAAGCACCAAGAGGAGAGAGACCCCCACTGTCTGCCCATCTGACGGACCCACTGCAGCAGTGCTTGGGAATTTTTAACACTGCTCTCACAGATATGAATCCTTTTTCCTTCAGATTTTTGTGTTCTAAAGGGTTACACATGATCCCAATTGTCAGGGCCCAGTTCACCCAGCACAGAAGGAACTTGTGCTTTTCCCTTGGTGTTACCTGGCTATAAAATGGCACCTGGGCATGGCAGCTACTCACCAACCTGTGAAACCAAGAATGAGAATTGTGTTTAATGGGCCTGTTCAGTAATGCCTGTAGTCAGGATTTCAGTGTCTGGGGTTGCTGCTGATTGTGGGCTGCCATGCAGAGAACTGGGATTTGCAAAGGTGCCCAGTTGTTATTAGGATTGACTCTAGCTATTATTCCTGTTTGTAAGAATACATTTACAGTAAGAGCAGGTTTTAAAATTCTAATTAAGGGGAAAGCTTCAGAGTTTTGCCCTGCTCTCATTCTTCACCATCGAAGTTAAAATAAGCTATAGCCACCAATTGCTATATCAGGTCTCAGCACAGGAGCAGGTTCATGAGAAAGCAAGAGTTTGACAGCGCTAATGCCCTGGTAAACTCCAGGAGCACATTTCTTCTAAACCTGGGCTGAGGGGAGCAGAATTCAATCTTCTTCACACAGCCCTGTGTCTGCTTTCCATCCCTGCTCACATGCACCCTCTGAGTGCTTGCAACTGTGGGTCTTCACTGCAAAATAAATCCAGCTGTAGGTTTGTGCTTAATTCCACTGTCCCTTACAGCCTGAGTGGACATGGGTTCATTAAGGACAGAGCACATTGACTTATTCCCACCCATGATAACCAGGACTCAGTGAAAGGAAAGTTTTTGTAAGTATTCCAGAGGCCTCAGAACTTTTATGGAGTCTCCACATCAATCATATGTCTTCCCTCGGTTCATTTTGGCAGAATCCTTCAGCCTAGATGCTTTCTGATGCTTCCAATAAATAAAACCATGGAGTATGAAAAACACCCTTTGGGGACCAAAAGTGCCTCTCCATATATCCTAGAATCTTAAAACGGTGTGGATTGGAAGGGACCTTTTAATTCCATCCCACTCTGCCATGTCCAGGGACACGTGCTAATTGACCAGGTCCCTCAAAGCCCCACCCAGCCTGACCTTGAATATTTCCAGGTATGGGGCATCCACAGCTTCTCTGGGAGAAGTTTGCCAGTGTCTCACCTCCCTCACAGTAAAGAATTTTTTTGTAATATCTAATCTAAACCTACTCTCTTTCAGTTTAAAACCATTATGTCTTGTCCTATCACTCCATATCCTTGCCAAAAGTCTGTCTCTGGTTCTTTTTTAGCCCCTTTAGGTACTGGAAGGCTGCTATAAGTGTGACCTTGTAGGAGACAGCCCTGGTGCAGCTGTGTCCAGCTGTGTGTTCTCGGGGAGGTGCTGAAGGAGATGTCCAGGTGTAGCTGGCAGCATTTACTCAAAACTGCAGATTGTCCTTTAGGGTCATATTAGAGGCTGGCACTTGCCCTCACACAGCTAACAAGAAATTTCATGTTTAGGATTATCAGATTTCCAGCTACTCTGCAGAAACAGCTGTCAGCAAATCTGTGACAGCAGATGCTGGGATGTTATTCAGTGTGCTGTGTGCTAATCTGCTGCTCTGCCCTCCCCAATTACAGTAGTTTTTTGCTATCACAGGAGGAAGCTTGGACAAATACTGTGATAAGAATGTGCATCAAAGTAGTCTGGGTCCTTCCAGAGTGAGGAGCCTTAGGCAGATACTCACTTTTCCAGTCAATTGACTTTATTTAAAGAGTTCTGTCAAGACAATCCATGCTTTGCTTTCCCACTACTCCATGGGCATTGTCAGGGTGGATTGCCTCAAAAGAGCAGGAAAGAAACCTGTGGGGACAGGGACTGCTTGGAGGTGACAGCAAAAGGAACACACAGCCTGAACTGCACTCCAGTAACCTCCAGCTACCGAGGCCTCCAGTTTGCAGGGAGATTGGTGTAAATTGTGACATAACTTGCAAATACCATCTTTTTGTATGCGAGATGTGCTTTATGCCTTTGGGTACATGTGAAAGGATCCACCAGCCAATCCACAGGGCCAGCTGCTAATGAAATCTTTTGACATCCCAGCTGGAATTTTAGCTACAGCAACTGTGAATGCTCAGCCACTAAAACTCAGGCTCAGAAGAAGCACCTAATGTAATCCAGTTTTGTTTGCCTTTCTCAGAAGTGGTGCTGGTTTGAGCAGATCTCCCATTTCAGGCTTTGGAAGTTAAAAACTCACCATTTGTAAGAGCATCTTCTCTCTTTCATTTCTGGAAACACACAGAGCTGGTCTTGCTGAGAGAAACTCACTGGTGGTCTTTGGGACTAATGCCCCCTTGGACACGAGGCACCTTTTTTCTCTGTTAGATGAATGTAACTCCTGAGTGAAATCATCCATGGGCAAACTCAACATAATTTCTGCTTGCTGACCTGCTTACTTGACCACATCATTGGACAGCCTGAATTTGAGAACAAACCACCTTAGAAACCTCAGATTATTTTTTATGTCTGCATTTTTTGAATAAAAGCCAAAATGAGCAGAAAGAAAAGCAATTATGGATTTTTACTCAAATTAATATCCTGTATTGTGGGAAACCCAGCCATTAGAGAACTGACATGACAGATGCGAAATAAGAAGCAACAATGAAGCTGGTTCCTGGATTTTCTCTGTCCAGTAAATACTTTTAGAAAAAGTTGCCTGACACCTGGCCTGTAATGTGTGTGTCTTCCTCACAGCTGGTCATGCAAGGCCACAGTGAATGGAAAGCAGATATTTAAGACCAACGTTCATATAATCTATTTTAGAATGAGATGAATGATGTCTTAAAAATGTTTCTGTGCCTGTAGACAGAGTCAAGGCTACTTGCTTAGATACGAAATTCACATTGCTGATTTTTTTGGTAAGAAAAATCCTGTTTGTGATGATGATGTAACTGGATTTAGAAAAACACTGTAGCAAAACACAAAACAGAGAAGGAAAGTCTGTGTTTATATTGCATTGCATTTTGTGGTCAGTTATTATTAAAGGCAAATGCACATTTTGAAAAGCAACTCAGGTTTCTCAAAAGAATCATCTGTGTGATCTGACAGGAAGGGTTTACAAAGCAGCATTTCATCATGTTTTCATTGTGTCTGGTGAGGATGCTGTGCAAACTCGTTGTTTGCCTTGATCTGGAAAGACCTACCCCTGGAGAGGAAGAGGAGGAAGCAAGGCACAATAACTATGGTTTCTGAGAAACTTTGCAAGGAAATTAAACAATAACAGAGTAGAGGATCGACAATTACAGGTAAACAAAATGTCAATATGTTGATTTGACACGTATGGGAATTTTCATCTGTATGTTATTAAACTCCCACGGCTAATGCTGTGATTTGTTTTCTCCTTTCAAAGCAAGTTAAAGATTAGCTGTAGTGTCTGTGGAAGGGATTTATCAGAATACCCATATTAAATACAAAAAAAAAAATGATTCTCATGGTGACATTCTGTATAGAAAATTCATTTCTTTTCAATTTCCATGTGCAAACATACCAACATGTTTTTTTTTTCAGTAACACCCGGGATAAGTCTATACCAGAGAGCAAAGATGTTGGCTACCCCAAAATTAACTCCTTTGCTTGTTGGAGTAACTACTGAACTTCTACCGACTCTTGCAGTTTTTTCCCACCTTCACATTTTCCTTGATTCAAAAAGTTTTCAGCTCCAGAGGAAAACAAAAATCTATAGTTTCAGCTTCTACCCCCTTCCTGCTTTGTGATCATTGTGGCCAAAATGGTGATTTCCTGCTTGGTTTCTACCCTTGGTAGAATTTAGGTCTAGAAAAATAGTTTTGCTGAGGCCACAAACAGATGTTGCTCTGCTGCATCATGGTTGTCATGGTCCTGACCACCTCCTGTTTCAGACAGGGGCATCGAGTTGCGATCCCATGTCTCTAAGATAAGCTGTGAGTCTACAACAAATGACCATCGCAGCCCATGAATGCACAGAGTGCTCATAAAATCGGAGCTGGAATTCATAAATTGGCCATAGGTGGTCCCCAGACTGCTGCGATGTGCTCATCTGTCTGACATCATGGATATACTCCTTAAACCTCTCCCTTGGACAATCACTTCTTCCAGGATCCACAGAGCAGCACTTGCACTGAAATTTGTTCTATTTCATTCTGCTAAGCTCACTCAATGCTCTCTCTTGCACAGAATACAAGATTACCCTGAAGAATAAAATAAAGGAATTAATTGACATTTTAATTAATTGCAAGTTTTAATTAATATTCACCAGGGTGACAAGTGTTCTGGAATGCAAAACAGGAGTAGTTTCTGAGGAGAAGGGGGAAAGGCCCTGCAGTTTTTGTTGAGGTTAAATGAAGACCTTGTAGCTGAATATGTATCAGGTATCTGCTGATTCCATTCAATGCCTGAAGTTTCACTCATTTTGAAACAGCACAGACAGATCTTTTTTAACAATATCAGGGGCTGTGAGCAGGGCTCAGGGATGGAGGACACTGAGTAGAAAGCACGATCCGTAACTTAATCAACTCCATGTTTAAAAACCTTGGTTGAGCTCAGGCACCACAGAGAGAGAGGTCAGGGGATGGACATGGCAGGTGCCATCACCTTCTCCCACTTTTTGCAGCCTGTCTTCTCCCATGAGCTGAAGTTGTTCCTTGTAGGAACACACTGGAGACCTGTAGCCTGTCGATGACTCTGCAGGATCTGAGGCTGTTGTAAAGTGTTACATGGATGTGTTGTGTTTTATTTGCATGGTGGGGATCCCTTTCCTGAATTGCTGTAAAAACTGTCCTGTAATTTTCTCCCAGGTGTGAACTACAGCCTATGACAAACCTGTGAAAGATGGGCTCCTTTTACTTACTGGTGGTGAAGAGAGGGGAGTGGAAATTATCCCTCTGTATAATTTAATATTCACTCTGTAATGCAGTATTTATGCTAACATTACTCCCCTGATTGCAAGGGATTTTGTGCCTACGGGCTGTGACCCTAAAGGATAGGACAGGGATGTACTACAGGCAGGATCAAGTGTTTGACAAAATAATGAAAACATCCTTTTTTTTTTTTTTTTCCCCCCAGTGTTTAAGCAGCTGTAGATCTTCCTGGAAAGAGATGAACTAAGAGCAGTGAAGAGTTCCCTGTTCTGCCTTTGAAGTATAAATATCTGTGTCTTTTGTAGAGATAAGTGGAGTATTCCCCAAAATTATCTTACTGCCAAGAAATAGTTCTTAGCTCATTTGACTTCACAGTAGGTTTGAAAGCATGAAGGTAAAAAAGACTTTGCATTCCTTGGCTGTTCTCTGAGACAGAAATTTCCCTTCCCCAATGGAGGCCGTGGTCACACAACACAGTCAAGCTGACCCAATTATATCTTTTCACTAAAAAAAGAGCTCTCCCTTCTTCCTCTCTCTTCCTTTCTTCCTCATGCTTACCTGCACTCCAGCAGCACACCTGATCTGCCAGCCTGACTCTTGCACGAGTCAACACAACTTTTTTTCTGCATTAATTTTCTGCCAGGTTGGTGGGTTCACTCAGTCCAGCAAGGACCAGGAAAGCCACACCAGTCACAAAGAAGCAGGAGCACACAGCTGGGAGAATGGGAAAAAGAAAGCAGGTGGGCTGCAGGGACAAGGACTGACCTCTCTCAATGCAGTGACCATTAGAATCAGACAGTGATACTGTAACATTTTATCTGGAAAAACCCTCCTGGGCTGCCAGTGATCTGTTGCAGCACCAAAGCAGTCCTGGAAGATGCTGAACTGGCTTCTTTGGAGAGCATTGTTCAGTCATGTTCTTCCACTGATGGTGGTGATAGCTTCTAAGATGCTTGTGAATTGTCCCAGTCCTCTGGTGACCTCCAGGTGATAAGAACCCTATTTGTTTAGAGTTATGTCTACATTCATGTGCTTTGGAAATGGTTTGGATGAAGCTGGGGACCATTCTCGAGCCTTTCTGCTGTTGTTTGTGTGATGTTACAGTGGAGGAGGAATAGATGGAGTGAGACTTCTCTGTCCATCTGGCAGCTAAGCTGTAGGTTATGCTCGGAGGCAAAGAAGACTTCTTGACTCCTCCACCGGGAGGAAAAGATGAAGCTGAAATCACTGAGGAAGTGAACAAGGAAAACAGTAACCAAACCTGATCTTTTGGCCACTGCAGCACTCCAGAAATCAAGAAAACCAACTGACTTCAGGATGAACACACAGTTCCCTCTGTGCATCAGCTATGCAAAATCAGACCCTAAATAGCAAAAGAATTTACTGTAATCCCATCTTTGCCAATTAAGTGTCTTCTGCTTTTAAATGGAAAGAAACTTCAATGTTAATTTTAAAATATAGCTGGCATTTATCATAGTAATTACTTTAGCCATGTAAAACTCCAGACACCATAAATACTGTTGATACTATAGATTAAATGCTCCCAAGGCACGTGTTACTGATGCTACAAAACACACATGGAGACAAGGATATTCTCCAAGCTCAGCATTTGTTGGGCTCATGCAAAGCCTTTTGAGCACACAGTTGCCTCATCAGATTTCTGAAAATGACTGATGTTCCTTGTCAAAAGCCATCTATCTTTATCAGTGACTGTATTTTGGAGGAGCACACCTGGGCAAACATGCTCATGAGCTCTGATATGAACACATGCTTCACTGCAGTTAAGTTTTCCAATCAGTAACTTTTAAAGATGGGAAAAGTTTATTTTGGGGACACTGAATTGCCATGATCTTCACTTTCCAAATTCTCGGACTCTGAAAATCAGATCTCTGTGATCTCTTACAGATATAGTGGGTATACAACCCATAAATGAATCATTCTGAATTACAAATCAGCTTAGAAAATGTCCATCCTAATCTACTTCTGTGGGCCTCTGCACCCAAAAGCAATGAATGGTGTCTGTGTAGGTAGGAAAAAAGAGAGTAATGCCTGTCTACAGTTCTCTAGTAGACAGGCTTGGAAAGCTGGAGAGGGCAAGAATTTAGGGATATCAGCAATCAGCTGGAATATGGTACCATATCAAACTGTGAGGTACTCGAAACCAGAAATTGTCCAAGTTTACACAGGTAAAATATGATGATTTTTTTAATAATCTGATGTCAATATTATCTATAATACTACTGATTGTAGGCACACCTGACAGGGGAAGATACGCTGCCTTTCTGTGAACATTACTGAAGAGTAATGTCTCCAAAGAAGTGAAAGAGGTTTCTGTTAATTTGGCTCTGGTCTCTCCCTGCAGAGAACGTGCCCCTTCGCCTGGTGATGGCACTGACAAAGGGGTTTTGGGGTTATGCTTCCAGCAGGTTTTCCTGCTGACAGGAGGAGGCTGAGTAGAGCCTGCATGCAGCAGGAGCTGGCTGAGCCCTTGGAAGCAGCAAGATACATGCACAGTGATGTGTATTGAGTAAAAGACACATTTATCACTCCATTGCTTTTTATTAATAGGAGGAAAGATACTAAAAAATAACTCAACCCCAAGACACAAAATGGAGATAAAGCTGTTTTATGGCATCTGAAAGCATGTGGAAAAATTGTTGCATAGCTGGAACTTATTTGGCACTAGGGAAAATATTTGTTGAGCTGCCAGTAAAACTGTAGAAGAGGAAATGCTTATAAGAAGACATCCAAACAAGCACTTAGCTTCCTCCCCATGAAAATCAAGGTCAAATAGAGCATTTGAAATCATTAGAAACATGTGCAAAATGAGCTCATATTGTCACTGGGAGTGACTCAGACATCAGTTAGAAATACAAAGTGTTTGTAAGGACCCAAAAGCTTCCTACCACCCATGGAGCTGCCCAGGATTCATTTCTTGAGCATTCTGACTGGCATAGCTTGGGCAGAGTTCCCAAAATTCTGCTTGTGTGGCCTGAAGGTTGAGCTCTGCCTGCACTGCTGTCACTCTTGCTCATGTTTAACTCAAGGGGAGATTTCCTTGCCTGTCACCTTGCATCCAGGAGATGTGGCAGCATGCTCTGGCACAAACTTGGCCAGAAGAATTCATCTTCTGTTGCAGAAAACTGCATCCAGTTTGCTTTCATATGGAAGCATTGGCTTAACGTTCATATTTTGTGTCCTGTGGCCACAGTGGCTTTGTTATAAATATAATATACAAGTCTAGTTGCTTATAACCTTGATATAGAAAATATTCAGTGGCAGTAAGAAATCCCAGGCAGTCAGCACTCTAGAAAGTTTAGTGTTGTAGGCGTCTTTTGATTTTTACTGGAGTTACATTGGGGTTTTTTTCAGATGACAAGCTGACTTCAGGAGCAGAAAAAAGCCCTATACATTTTGGTATTATTTAAAACCTTCCTTTACTTTGTGTTGCACTTCACACAAGAGAAATGAGGGTTTTCTTTGTTGTTTACAAAGCAAAATATGTATTTTGCTCTGTTTCCATGGGCTCTAACTAAGAGTGTTCTGTGATCATCTTTTGCAGCCAGTGTGTTGCTGGTTGTTTAAGAACTTGTGGTCATTATGGAAGATAAATGACAGTCCTTGGAGCCCGTGGCTGAAGCACACATTAGTCACTAGTAAATGATGTATAAAAAATATTCAGCTTGCAAAAAGATAATGGTGGTTCCTATTTGAAAATGCAGAAAAATGCACATATCTGGAGCACAAAAGTGTCTCATCAATATCTCTGTGGGTAGAAAACTAACCTGTCAAGAAGAAAATGTTGAAGAGATGGGGATATTTATGCACTTGCAGCACTGATCATAATGATCTAAAGGACTATTAAAGCAAACTTAAAACATTAGATGCTGTAAGTAGACCACTTAATTGTTTTTTCCATGCAACCTAGGAATGCTCTAAAAAACTTCAGTAAGGAATTGTTCATTCCACATCTTTGACCTCCAGTGATCCTGCCTTTCTCCATTTCGTTGTTATCTGTAAATTTAATAGCCATTCCTGATTTGACCTTTTGCTAATATCAAAGTCCTTCACCCCCCCAGTGCTGGAGCTAAGGACTGGGGCTGGCAGGGAGGGAAGCCCAGATGTCAGAAGCCTGTCTGGGTGACTCTGTGCCCTGGCCAGGGCTGTAGCAGCACCCAAAATGCAGGGCTGTGGTGGCCTCATGGCTGCACTGTTCTCTGTCCCTCTTCCCCCAGATGGCAACTCCCAGATTGTGGGAAACAGAGGAGTAAAAACCACAAACACTAATGAGTTTAATTTACAACCCTGGAAAGAGCTGGGATTGCTGTAGTGATAAAGGTATACAGACCTTAAGCAGAAGAATTATAAACATATGTTTTTCTAGTTATAAGTAAGAAAATTTATTGGGCGATATGGTGAAGGGTTTTAAGTATGATAATATGATTTTATAGTTTATAGTTAAGAATTTAGACATTACAACAGAAGTATATGTGTGTACGTGAGCTAACAAGTTATTGGTCAAGAAACAGACGCAATGCAGTAAAAAGTACCAAAGGTGATAGGTTATAAAATCAAAACAAAGTTTCGTGTTAACTGTTTATTGGACCAAAAAGTTATAAATTGCCATGTAACATTGAAACTCGTGACTTTCTTTAGTTATGGCGACTTGCTATTAAACCTGTAACTTCTGAGACTGGTGCCTTGTTTGATTTTTCAAGTGGCAAGTCGTAAATAACAGAGTTGGTCCCGTGTCTTGGATAAGGCTCTGACACCAGATGAGACATCAGCCCTGCATTACACAGAAAATCTCATTGCTTTCCCAGAAGAGGGCAATTTTGTCTTTTCCCCTGGTGCGGAAATTGGGTGCAGTTATCCCACGGCAGGGCTCCAGCCCCCAGGCTGGGGGTGGCACCAGGCTTTGTTGTGTGAGTCACATCGCAGGGCCAGGCTGTTGGTGTGTGGTGGGAGAGGCAGCTGCCTGCCAAGAGAGGGGAATCCACTTTTAGCCAGTGGCTTAAGGACTTGGGGACCTGATTTTCTCACCTTCCACTCCTGTCTCTGTTAGCCAACCTAATGGAGAACCTTTTCTCTATGGGTTACCAGTAGGGCTGAACTGGCTTGCTGTTGTTGCTGCTGCTGCTGCTGGCAGACCCAGAGCCTACTTGATCCACTCATCTAAAAACCCCCAAATATGGATGTATATTTATAAATTAACCAGCTCAATTTTCTGCTGGTTGTCTGAGATCAGCAAGAGATCCTCAGTGGACCAGGGCAGCTCAGGCAGCAGGAGAATGGGAGGAAAGAAGTGATGGGGTGGACACTGCAGGACCCAAGTCAGTGAACCATTAAAGCAGCCCATCTGTGCCTTTGAACTATCATTTACCCACTTGGAGGGCTGGGACTCAGATCTAGAAGGAAAAGTCAGTTGATGAGGTTAATTTTAATTTTCTTTTTCATTCGTAACTACAAAATCTGCAGAAACAGAGAAAAGTGGCACTACAAACTCCTTCACAGGAGGCCTTTCTGCATGTGCAATGCTCTCTTGTCACTCTGTGCCTCTATTGACTGGTCTCAGAGATAGATATTCACATTTAGTTCCTTCCTGGCACGCTTTGCTGTAAAAGGGGTGATCCGACACCACAACCTGAAGGGTTATATATTTCTTCTTTTACAGGAAAAGCCTGTAAGGTGCAAAATAAAAATTGTTCTGTGGCTCTGGACATCAGTAAGTGATGTATGTCAGTCAGTCATATGCTGCCCAACTGCTCAAAACGGGACCTGGTGTATTCAGCTGCTCTCAGCCATGCTTGAACAGTCTGTCACAGCTGTCCTGTTGCAGCAGAGATAACACTGACTCTGAGTGCTTCTCTTCATCCTTTAATGCTGTAAAGTCTCTTAGAGCTTTGAAATTATGATTTTCAGTTCTTTTTCCAACTTTTATAACCCATGAAATTCAGGAGATATTTTACATGAAGGGAAGCCTGGAGAATTGGCCTGCCCTCTGCCAAACCTGGCCCGTGTGGTCTGCGCTTGTGGAGGCTGAAGGTTTAACTCCCTCAGCAGAACAGAAAGAAGCTCGCTGGCACTTGCACATCGAAACAACAAATGGAACCTGCCCACCCTCTGACCTGTTCAGCTCTGCTGTAATGAGAAGCAGTCAAATTCAGCACGCTGCAACTTTATTATCAGAAAAGAGAAAGAAATCTCTTTAGCAACACGTTATTTACTTCAGAAATAACCTTGAGTTGTCAGCTGGAGAGAAATATGCTGCCGTTCTGTATCCACTTCACATTTCCCTGGCTTCCAAGGTTCAAATCTGAGGCAGTTTCTGCTGCTGTGGGAGGAACAATAGCATGTGCTGAGTGCCTCGTAAAGGTGTTTATAGGTGTACATTTAGAGTCAAAGAAAATGCTGTAGCATTATGTTTTCTAGACACAAAGAACAGCTCCGTGTTTTCGGCTAAAATGTTTTTTATTTGAAATGAAGACAGCACCACAAAAAGTACAAAATCCAGCTCACACTGAGGAAGCTTGCTGAGCATTTTTCTTATGAACCCTGCTGCAGGAACAATGACAACAAAATTGTTTCTTCGCCAGGGGTACAGGAAGATACTTTAGGAGCTCAGTCCCCGACTAGCAAAGGTAGTTACCTCATAGCTGCTTATTAGAGCAGGCTGGAAAAGGGTACTTGCTTTCACTAACAACATTTCTATTCTGAAACAGTGGGTAACAAAGACCCTCAAGTTTTCACTGAAAATGGGGAAGGTGGGAGGGATTCTGGAAATGCCATCCTCTTGTTCATATCTCTTCCCCTTCTCTGTCTCCCCACTCCCACACTGCTGGGGTATCTGGGGTGGAAACAGCTTCCAGGTTGTCTCACTTTGCATGAAAGGTTTTATATTCGTGCCCTGCATCCTATAGAGTAAGGCACATTTATACAAAGAAAAGGTGAGTAGAAAAACAACTAAATAGACTGGAACCTGCCTGGATTACCTTATATAAAACAAACAAAAGCCCCAGATGCGTCAACTGGGAACCTTTTAAATTTAATGCATCCTTGTGGTTTGAGTAATGTGGTCTCTTCCACAAGCAGTTGACTATGGAGATTAAAAAACTTGTAAAACACAAAGCTCAGCTAACAGAAATCATCACTGAAATTGTTTTGAATGTTCCATATGTAGGGCTGAAGTGCAGCTATGTACTGTTATGGGGAAAATAAAAACACAATGAGGCAGGATGCTAAGGGAAGTCTAGTATGGTTTTATAGTCTCTGTCTATGGCCAATATGATTTTATGAGGCAAATTTTCTGTTGCACATCTCAACGAGTTGGTCCTTAGCCACTGACAGTCCTTGTAGCTTACGTATTTTTCTCTCTTTCCACTTTCTTCCCCCCTAATGAAGAGAAAAAGTGACCTCTGAAAAGATGAGTCGAGAAGACAACATTTGGGATGCTGGGAGGCAGCCTCGTGGTGGAGTTGGTTTGATGGCCAAGGAAATACACCGGGAAAAGATGCTTTACTGAGGCTTGTGGCCCTTCCCAGTCATCGTGAATCTCTCCTGGAAAGGCTTGGAAGAGAAGAACAAACTGTGCCCTAAGGGAACTCTATGGGACCCTGCCCAACCTTCTCTAGATACACTGGGGAAAAGTAAAAGTTTCTGAGCTAAGGCAAATGGCTTCTAGCCTATGATCATTGCCTGGAAATTTAAAGGTTACAAGACAGACAGTGGCTTTCAGAAAATAATGTCCTCTAAAATACTAAAAATTGAGGCTAATTAAAGTTACACCCTCTTTTGGGAATGGGTCATTTGTATGTTTGTTCCAAGACTAAATTTGGATTTTGGTGGATGTTTGCCAGCAGTGATGAGTAGGTTATATATTTGTTTTAAAACATCTCCAGGATTACAGCTTAGAAATGGAAATGGAGAAAGGAGATAGACTTTACTGGAATAAATAAAACCCTGCGGTCTAATGTGTCATTTGAATAAATTATATTAATTGCATAATGTCTTGGATTTTTTTGTGCTGGGTTTTGGCAGGGTTGGCCTCCAAATTATAACCTGCATTGGAGAAGTTATCACTAGATTTAAGACCCTGAGTCACATCAGCAAAGCAACACTACTGGCATCACATTTTTGTTAATTTCTGTAGCAAAGTCAAACAAAGCAGTAAAATTGCAGCATGGCAGGGGAAAGAAAGGCAATGGGGACAGCCTCTGCAGTACTCACGCTGTCCATTTAGAAAAATACCATCAGGGAGGTGGGAAGTGTTTAGCATGCCAGGTAATTCTTCTAGTCGTCAGGAATTAACACAACAGCAAAGAAATGCAGGGTGTTTTCATTCATTCAAACAGCTCCTCACTCAATGCTCTCAGCTTTCAGGCATCCCATCCCTCCCTCCTCAGAGGCAGCACGGGCTTTCCTGTGGGATAGGTAATCCCACTGATGCTGGGCATCCAACACCTCCCTCACAGTGCCTGGATGACTGGAACACTTTAGGTCCTTCACTTGATTTCTTTTAAAAAAAGTATTGACAACCTGAAATCCTGAATCACTTTAACAGAACAAGAAAGAAGGTGAGGCTGCTTTTGTTTGAAGCTGCTTTCCTGGTGCACTGAGGGATGGCAGATGGCAATTCATGCAGGGAGAGCATCCTTACCCATGTAACTCTCAGAGAGCAGAGACTGAATTAGAGAATCCTAATTGCAGAGTGTCATCAAATATCCATGGAGGTAGACCTGTTTTGTGCTTGCCATGTCTTAAGACTTTCCTGCCTCCATCCTGGCAGCCAAGTTGTGATGATGCTGTGTGCTGGGAGACTGGCAACCAGCTCTGGGAGTGGGGCTGGCAGTATCCCCCATGCTCCGGGGCGATGAGAGTGGAGGCCTTGTCATGGGATAATAAAATATTCACGTGTTTGAGATGTGTATTTCCCTCACACTTGGGCACTGCAGGCCAGAGCTTGTTCTCAGTGGCTGAGGCACAAATCCCAAATAGCTGCTTTGCCTGTGAACGTGTGTATGAGATTCTTTTTGCACCAGTGTGAGGGGTATCAGGGAATCTGATGCCGTCTGCAAACTATTTGGAAGCTGTTGGTTCAGGAGGACGCTAGCATTGTCAGGCTTTAGGGATTGCTATTTATACATGTATTTTAAACAGCAGTTGTTCTCGGAAAATCTGATTTAAAAATAGCATTATGCCTTTGTATTGCTCTGATTGCAAGATGAGATGCTGTGTGTTCCCAAGGATTTGTTTGGGTTTATTCCTCTCTAAGTGCCAACACTAGAAATTCAGTCTCAGTTCTGAGAGCAAACAACATCCTTGTCTTCTCACATATCCTCACCAGTAACAAAACCCTGAAGATCAAAGCATGCCCTTGGTGACACCTCTACAACCTCTTTATTTGCCAGTGATCAGCTCTCAGCTGGAATCCTGTCAGCACTTCTGTCCTGGGTGCCTGAGAGGGCTGGACCCAGATTGCTCCTTGTATTGTGTCTTCCTCGACAGCAAAAGAAAACCAAGTGCAAGACAATTTCAAAATGACAGGGATGGGGATGTGATTACATGTGATATTACCTCGCTGTTACTAGATGTAATATTATATCAGTGTTTTTCATCTGCTGGGAGGGTGCTGATTTTGTCTTTAGGGACAAATTTTGCATTTCAGTGCATCTGGCCTGACAAATGCCAAAGTTGCTGTTCCCAACGATTGTCTTTTAAGCCCAGGGAGTAGAGGAAACTAGATCTGAAGCCTCTAATCCATGGCTTTAAACCTGAGGAATTTAAGCTCCAGTGACACTCCTTCAGGCTGCAACTCATTCTTTCTCCTCACACAATTTTCCTGGCCCCAAAAAGACATCTCCCCACAGAAAACAGGCTAAGACACCCCATTACATAGACTGCTCAAGCAGGTCTTGAACATTTGAGACACGATGTGCTCAAATTTAACAACTTATTGAAACAGGTCCTACGGGCATCCAGGTCGTGCTTTCTGCCCTGGAGGTGGCAGAGGGGGCTTGCAGTGCCCTGTGGCTCTGATCCATGCTTGGAAAACCTTGCAGCTCACAGGGATGCCCATGCTGTGCTGGCTGCAGGTTTCAGCCCTCATCTTGCTGGCACCAAAGCTGTGCCCAGCCTTGGATGTAAATTTAATCTTGTTGGGAGCTAATGGAGTGAGGAATTTGACACACCTTTTCCTTCTCTGTGGATGGGAGCCATATGGCTCCCGACTCTTACAGCGTTCCTCAATCTGAAGATGAATGAGCATTAACATATGTTCCCTGGAGTAATTAAAAATGTGATCATAAACAGAGTCTGACTCACTGAAGGCAAGATGTTATTATCAGGGGAAAATTGAAGTCAAGCCAGTGTTTAAGAGGTGAGCATCTACCTGGGGTCCCAGGTGCAGGTAACAGTGCAGCAGTTTGCATTCAGCATCAGTAATGAGGACACCGGGAGGAAGGAAGGGGACGAGTTTGATATAAAACGCATTAGCTGAAAGCACTCTCAGGGAAATTTGAATTAAAACATTTCAAGCGGGTGGTATGGACAGAAATGGCTGCTGCAGCTTAGCTTGGTGAGGCAACTCACTGAGCCAGAGGAACTCAGTCATGTGTCCAAACCCTAAGAAATTCCAGTTGCTGAACTAGAGCTAAATTCAAGGGATGTTTGAGAATTTCTCTGGAAAGCACCTGAGGACTAGATAGCTCTGGAGACAGAGAAGCAACCTCTAAAGCTGGGGGAAGAGCTTTTATTCATCCCTTAAAAGAGCTGGATTCCACAGCCTCATGCTACCAGCAATAGAGAGACACAGTATTTCCTTAGGGAAGTCCAAGTAACCCATCGTGGAAAGCTCTGTGAAAAAGGAGGAAATTTCCTGTTTCCTGTTTCCCATCTCTCCTGCGAGGAAGAAGTGACTGGGTGTGTGTGAGAAACCAAAATGGTTAATGGCTTAAACATTGGAGGACTTTAGAGCAGAAGACAGATTTTAGGAAACTAAACTATGAAAGGCTAATTGGAACCCCAAGCAGAGGTTTGGCAGTGCTGGGTTAATGGTTGGACTTCATGAACTTAGAGGTCTTTTCCAGCCTAAACTCTTCTGTGATTCTGTGAAGCTGGTGGGAAAACTAATAATATCAAATGTAGGATAACTTCACCTCAGGAATTACAATATTTATAAGGTTATAGGGTATTTTAAAGGTTCCAACATGGAAATTTCCAGTTGATGTTCATGAATATTAGAAAAGAGATGTTAAAGTGATTCAAGGCTCTTCTTGCTTATGACTGGGAAATTACAGACAAGGTATGTTGACTTCTCCAAATTAATATGTACATTAATAGGGAAAAAAGAAAGAAATAAGCTGTTAAAAATCAAGTTAACATCATTAAAATCCCCCCATGATCAAACACATCCCTTTGAATTCTGCATTTGGTCTGATGGCATCAGCTACTTCAAGTTATTTTCTGTTTTAGAGAGCAGACATTTTTATTTAAATTACTTTTGTAGAGAATTTCCAAATGTATCATAGGTCAAAAGGCAAGCAGAATAAAAGGCAAATTTGATATAAATCATTTATTGCAAATACTTTGCTTAGTGAGTGATGAACCAGAATAACAGAACAGATTTAGATCTTCTGCCCCTCTAGGTCATGATATATTACTGCCTGCAGGTCCTTTCCCATTCTTCACCCACTCACATCTCCATAAAATGTCTTGAAAAAAAAGTGAGTAATATCCCAAGTCCTGTTGTCCAAGGACTGTCAAATGGATGGAGAAAAAAATGCATCAAATGTAAACTCCACACTGCAATGTAATGGTAGGGCATAATTTGCATAAATATTGTTTGCAAAGAGCAATTAGCACTTCATTTACATTCAGTGAAGTAGCAATTTGCACATTTTCAAGAAACAATTTCTTTACCCATATGTGCAAATTTTGTGCACTGCAATTGACACGCTAATAAAAAGATGTTAATAGACCAATTTTTTTTTATTTTATATCACAGTGTTCTGAAATATTGATTCACTCTCCTGAAATATTGATTCGGGTGGGCTATTTGTAAAAACAGAAAAATGCAGATTTGAATTTTTAAAACTTGCCTTCTAAAAAAAATCAGAATTAATTTCAGATGTCTGCAGTCTTCATGCTATTTAAGTGGTATTTTAATGGGTATTTTTGTCAGAGAAATATAATAAGCATTATTAAAAAGCATTAGCAAATTCAGTCTCCTAATCTGCAATAACAATGAGTATATTTGCATATTGCAGTATGGAAATAATACAGTCCATTTCCTAGTGTCAATATCACACTCAATTCTCTATTAAATGTTAATAAAAATATTTCACATTTATATAGCGTTTTCTCTAGAATGAAGAAACTTCCTAATTAAGAGACGAATTTCCTATTTACAGCAAGTACAGAGAATTTTTATAAACAACAAAAATTTACTTGGGAGTTGGACAGGAAAAGAACAGCACAGTGAGTTCAGCCAGCTGTTGTCAGTGGACATTTCTGGCCTTTGCAGCAGGAGAAATTGATGTTAAGTGATTTATTTAGACCTCCTGCAGCTCTGTCACCAACAGTTGCTCTGTTTGTTTAGTTTCCTTCACTGTTTTGTCACTTCTCCTGTGACATGCACATTTTGGGAGAGGTAGGGATTGGCGTTCCCACAGAGGTTGGGTTGTGTTGTGCTTGGTAGCTTTCAAAGGAGAGAAATCCTTTGGGCTAAGATTATTGATATTTGGAACATTGCATTTTTCTGTTCTCAGTCTGAGTTTCCTGGGAGGGGTTATTTCTGGAGGTTGTTCCGTTGCCCATTCTGGAAGGGTAAGCATTAGGACACAGCAGCAAAGGATGCAGATATTTATGAATCTCTCTGCCAAGCAGGCTGGACACAGGCTGCCTCTGCCCTGCAAGCCATCTCCTGCCTAGTAGGTCCAAGCAGGAGACTCTCAAATGGAAATATTTGCTAAATTTGCCCTAGCTATGGCAAGTCCAGAGTGCAGGCAGTCAAATGCTCAAAATTCTGCCTGTTACTGTTTAGAGGCAGTGCAAATGAAACATCCAAACATCACAAGGCACTTCTGAAAACCTTCCTCATATTGTGCGTTTTAATAAAAGGCATTATTTATCAATTTTTCAACAATCACAAGGAAAATGAATACCAAATATGACAACAAACAGCAAAGCTCCGACTGAATCCCAGTTTTACATGCTTTTAAAAGTAACTGTTACAATAATGATCTTGTATTCCTTGCCTTTTCATCTCTGTCACAAGAGAAGGTATCATTATGGTTGCACCCAGGAGTGTGACATTCAGCTCTATTTTGATGTCTCATTATTGTTGGTGTTGTCTTTTTACTTCGCAAATCACGTATTTATATTTCATCTCCTATGTCAGGTATTCAAAGCTCTGCTTTGATCAGTGTAAATTGCACGTGCCCCTCACATAAGCTGGGAACTCTGTTTGAACCTACAAAGTAGTTAATTTTGAGATCTCATGTGAATCTCTGAGATACTCATCATAGGTTTACTCTGTTTTTATTTAACCCTTTTTTTCTTATTTTTCTGGTTTTTCTTCTTTTTCTGGTTTTTCTTCTTTTATTTCTTCCTTTTCTTTTTCTTCTTTTTCTTACTTTTTTCCTAGCATCCTACAGAACCTCTGAGGCCTTTGGCAATATTGACTCCTAATACAGATGTGTCCCAGTTGTGCAGTAACTTCTGGGGTGCTCAGGATTCACCCAAGCAGTGGGTGTTTTCCTCCCTGTACAGACCTTTAAACTAAAAGTCCACCACATCATTTTGTACATTACAGACAAATAATACCCTAATGAGAAGAGGAATAAATATCTGAACCTTTAATGTTTCTATTGCTTCAGTGGGACCACATTTTGCAAATGCCTAGTAACATTACAAGAGAGGTTAATGACAAGAAAGCACTAATGACATGAGATATTTAGGAGTCCTCTGACCTTCAGAAAGCCCATGGGTTTATTGTTAAAATAAATAGATCTATCCAATTTTCTGTTGACTAACAATAACTAAATCCAGTGATAGCAACTGATCCATGTGCAGCATCCATGAGCAGGAAAAGCTGTGGCCAGCCCATGTGAGTTAGCAGGCAGGTACTGTGGGCTGGCTTAGGCTGAAATATGGACACAGATCTCTGCAAAACCACCTGGATTATGTGGTTTCATCTGTTGAGTTGCAAACTGCACCAAGTCAGGAATATGATGATCTGGGGCTCTTTTTTAAAAAAAAAAAAAATTTCCCTTTCTTTCTCAGTAACCTGGAGTGATGATGCACCAGGTCAGACCTCCTGGTGGCTAAAATTAGGTTGATACCAGCACCTTCAGCTGAGAAGCTGAGCGGAGGAACGTCTATCTCGCATTTGAGCAATGCGAGTAATGAAGCCACAATATGACAGAGCTGTTTGAGGGCCATACTCATCTAATTTCCCACTAAGTCTTCATATTCTGTGTTTTGCTGGGGCTGGCTCTCAGCTTTCACAGCTACCTGCCCAATGTGTGTTTTGGTGGCAGGACTGAAGTTGACAGTCTTTAGGATGCTGAGCGGGGGCTGTGACATGATTGTATGATAAAGAAGCCGCAAGACCTTTGTACTTTATCCTTTATCTATGGCTCCACAATCAGTTTAAGTCTCGTTTCCCACATTACAGCTGCATTGCCCCATCTGCAGCCAATAGCAAAGTCACATCCTAATGTTTTGAGTTTTATCCTCTCCTCCTCGTCAGAGGTAAACAGTCACTGTGAAGTTCCTCCTGTCTCCAGGAATTAAGGATGTGCTTCTGTCCTGATTTATTCACTTTTGAGGCAGAGTTTAATTTTGCAAAACGTCTCTCTCCTCAGTCTTTGCATTTATTTTTGGCAGGAGCAGTTGCCTGTGGCACGAGCACTGAAGACTGGTTCAGTGTTAATAGTTGTCAGGGAAAATGAAGAGGCTATTTCTCACACCAGACTTTCGCCCTGCATGACAAATGCTAGCATGAGCAGATTAAAAATCAGTGCATGGTACAATATGTCACACATAAAGCAACTCCATGTTATTAATTGGCACGCTACCCATTAGCTGCTCTCAGTATGTGCCTCTGTGAGTGGAACAGGAACTGGTGAAGTCAGGTGGGTCAGAACCTCCTTTGGTATGAAGTTGTGCAGCAGTGATGGAACTAATTGAGGTATGCTGATTCGTAGCACCCAGTTGCTTGGATAAGGGTTTGAGATGCTTTTTTTCCCCCTAAGATGTGATTCAACATGCATTTCATTAGAATGAACAGCAGAGACACTCTGTGATATGTCTTCTCCTGTACCCTAAACCCTTTTTAATCACAATAGCTCATTTAAAACCATGATGTGATTTAGAGAGGTATTTTTTCTTCTTCTTTTCTGCTGTCTTTGTGACGTATCCTTAATTATTGACCTTGAAAATTTCCCAAGGAAATGACTCGATCTTAGGATACAAATTAGTTGCTGCACATAAAAACGTGTTTACAAAGAAAACCAAATCAGCAAATGCTGAAGTTCATTTTCCAAGTCATATTAGGGCTGGGAATTTTTTCAGTAATCTTCAGGAAAAAACAAACCCTGAACATAATTTTCCACAAAGGTTCAGAGTTGGAGTAGCAGTGTTGCAAGCGCTGGGCTTTCCCTACACCAGACTCTGGGGCCAGACTCCCTTGTGCAAAGTGTCCATCACCAGTAAAGGCCTGGATAAAACAGCTTGGAGGTCTTCCCCAAAACTGCTGCTAGATTTGTGCATGTCTTAAGAGCTACTCTGGTTAAACACACTTTTCTCCCAGTGGTAGAAACAGAGAAAGGCACAGGGGCAGCCCAAGGGACTTTGTTGCTGGTGATGCACAGCCTTACCTGCCTGTTCTGCTCAGTGCCTCTCATGCCTCAGAGCAGGCAGGGACAATAGGAAGAGGCACAGCACAGCCTTTTTACCAAGGGAAGCCTTCCAGTAATTGTACAGGTAGAAAATAGCAGTTCAAATAGAGCAGAACACTGTAACAAACTTCGGTGCAGCACGCAAGGGGCTTTTGGGTGTGAATGTCTGCAGGTACAGAAGGCTCTGAAGAGTTTTAAGCAGACACAGGGCTGTTCAGATACACAGGAGCTCAGTGACTGCTTGACTTGTGGATTGGTGATATTGCAGTCTTTGGCAGTCACAGGTTAAGCTGCAGATGTAAGACATTGATGTCATGTGTAATGACCCCATTTAATCCAAAGTGGGGCAGAGTTACATTTACCCTCAGGCTGGGTTTTGATTGCTTGGACACTGTGGGTTCCTAATTTGCTGATCTCCCTGCTGTCACCTTTTTTCCCTCCTTTCATTCCTTTTGTTCTTTTAAGTAGTTTCCAACTCTCCCATGCTTTTTCTAACATCTCTTTGGTGCCAGAAGAAAATACATATTCACTCCCTAAGCCTGTTTTTCCTATACACTCTTCAGCTGTGCAGAACCTGGGATCAGAACCTTACTAGAGCTTGTCCTACCCTTTTCATTACCTCTATTATCCTCAAGAGAGGACAGCAGAAGAAGCTGATCAACTAATGTGCCCTTTTGGGACCACATTCCTGCCAGCTGTTACAGCTCTTACAGGCTGTAAGGTGCTGTGGAGTCTGACATTGTCACTCAGAGATTTGTGTTAATGATGCTCTGAAAAGCTCAAGAACCTTTCAAAAATTATTATTATTATTATTTTATTTTATTTTTAAAATTTACATCTGAGCCACAGCCTGGGCTTGTTCAGTTCAGAAGGCGAATATGTTTTTTTTTCCTTGGATATCAAAATAGAGAGGTTATTCTATCTGGACACATTAATGATATTCAGTTGCTTGCTGATAACTGCTCCATTAATGTCTGTCAGCATGGCACCCTCTCTGCTCATAACCTCCTCACAGACCAGACAGCTTTCCTAGCAGAAGGGAGATACTTATAAAAAAATAGAAGACAAAATGTCAGCATGTTCCCAGATGAGATGCCCTGAGAGGTTCATGACGCAGTGGTAGCTGTGAAGAAATGCAGATGTGACAGGTGGCTGACAGTTTGGTACTTTGCCTCTAATCCTTCTGAACTAGGGGCAGAGGCTTCCTTAAATATAGTGATTACCATGAGAAACCTCTCCCAAAAAGTGTTATTTACATCAGCTATCACAAGATGATATGTGACATGCCTGGGTCCTTTCCATTAGTTTCAGAGGACAAATACCATAGGTCAAGACTTCTGGAATAATAATAATAACAACAATGGATTAATATAATAATAAAACAGACCAGAGAGCCTGAATAAAATAGAAGAGAATCTGAATAAAATAGACTCCAAAGCCTGGGGCAAACAGCATTTGCTAAACCATGTGGTAAAATGGGCTGAGGCAGATGTATGAGCTAAAGTAAATCACGGAGAAGTTGCCTTTGGGTGACTGAAGGGCTGGCTCAAAAGCAGCCATTTGGGCTGCCCAGAATACAGACATATTGCTCCCTGGGCATCCTTCTGCAGAGGTACTGCTGTGACTCTGTGCCTGTTCTCCAGAAATAAGCAGTGCATTACTGGTAGCAAGGTGGTAGCCACCTTCTAGACATGCTGCTGCTATTTTTCTTGGACCACAGAAATGATATATCCAAGGTAGAATAAATATAAAAAAAAAATAAAACTGCTCCCCAAAATGTTTTTGTCTGAATAATTAATTCCTCAGCAAATTTTCTCATAATAAAACATGTCCTAATGAGCTATCAGGAGGAGAGGAAATTCATCACTTACCTCACAAATATCAACTTGAGAGCACTGCTCATGTCAGATGGCATAATTAATGACTTGAGAGGGAGCGTGGAGCGGCACAGCCAAAAACACAGTCCCCATCAGTCATTCCACATCAGCTCAACTCATACGTGTTACTTGATCTACAGAGGATTAGCCAGGCAGCTAGAAGGAGATATGGGGCTGAAGGGAATACAGGCAAATATGGTATATCTAATCTTGATTTATTCTGGTTGGTTTTCTGCTTATCACTGAGGTGCAGTGGCAGTTGGTCGTGCATCGTGTTTTATTTTTGTGGCTTTTCTTTTTTTCCCCGTGAAATAGAATTTACAAACTTTGAACTTCACCCTCCCTGATGCTGAGCAAGCCACCTTCAGTCCCGTGTCAGAACATGGTCCTCTTGGGGGTTCAATTTCTGTGCAGCAGGCCTGGGTGGGTGCCCTGGAGTGGGTGAGACCCCTCTGTGCTGTGGAGACAAGGGGTGTTGTGGTCACGATGATGTTGTTCTTGGTGGGGCTGCAGTAGGAACACACCTGAACTGTTCTTCTGGTGGTGGCACCAGCAGAGCTGGGGGAACGTGCAGCCTCCTCTCATCACACATCCTTCTCTCTCAGTGCTGCAGTTGCAAGAAGAGCTCCACTGGCTTCCTCCACGTGTCTGCTCCAGGGGGAATTCCCTCCTAAGGACACTCACAGAGGCTGAGGCATGGGGAGAGCTTTGGAGGAACAGCTCTCCCCACCTGGATGGGAAAGCTGAGACACCAGGCTGGTGCTGCCAGCTGTTGTAATGAGAACCTGAAATGGCCAAAGAGGGTCAGACCAAAGGGTCATCTCTCTGGGGATCCCATCTCCAAGGACAGCCAGGAGCAGGAGCTTGGTTTAGGGAAGAATAGAGGATTCTGGCACATGTAGAGGGATCATTCTGTGACTCTACCTTCCTGTAGTTGTAAGGGACCTCCTGAGCTGAAGCTTACTTCCCTAGCTCTGTATTTTGCAGGTCCTTATGGACTTCTTTTTCCTATTAATTTCTCTAATATGTTTTGGCACCATCATTTATTTTTGGCCCCTGCTGTGTCCCGTGATATGTGCCACAGAACAATTATGTGCTGTGTGAAAAATGTGCATCTTTTCCTCTGTTTCAGAGTTTCTGCCTGGCCTCTATATTTAATGTCCTCCATTCCCTGTGATATGAGAATGAATGAATCATCATTCACCTTGCCTTTCTCCCCCAGTTTCAACATGTTGAGAAAAGTAAGCCTATCAAATTTACTCCACTGAAACAACTCTATGTTTCTGAGACCAAGTTCTAGCCTAGCATGATTTTTTTTTTAGGATCTACATGAGAGAAGAGTATGAGAAATCCAGGCATCTGCCAAAGTGACGGCTGACAGGTTTTATTTCTGTCCCTTTGCTCACTCCAGTGTGTGGTCGCTGCATCTGACCCAGTCCTGTGCTTCAGTAGCTGTCAGCCTGCTAAGTGCAGCTGTTTTACACGTCTGCTCACATTTGTAAATGCCTGGCTGTACTTTCTGAAACTCTCCAATAAAAGCTCGCTTGAGTTAGTTTGTCAGCAAAGACAACTTTATCTGCTCCACAAGTGACTCCCACATTCACCACTGCAAAACCCTGGTGCAGCAGAGCCCTATGGTTGCTGCTGTAAGATCTGAGCACGGGGATTGCCCGAGGCAAAGCGCCCTTGGCATCTGCTGGCCCCTTCTGAGGGCTCCAGTGTAAGCAATAACTGGGCTTTTATGTGGTGCTGACCTCCCAAGTTAACTTCAGAAAACATTATCTGGCAAATCTGATGTGTCACATTTCAAAGAAAAGAGTCTTCCAGCTCAATCCAGGTCTGATTTCTTTACAGATAAAGGACAAAACCCTTTGGGAACCAATCACTTCTTGGAAGCAAGGTTAAGAGAAATAAACTTTCCTCCTTACCAATAGACAGAACTACCAGCGAAATCTTTTCTGTTAGGAGCACATGTGTATCCCCACAGGGTCAGGTTCATGCTCTGTAACTCATCTTGCAAAACTGAAATACAATGTTTGATGATCAGAGGTGGGTAAGGATCAGAAGACTGGCCTGACACATTTCATTTATACTGACAAAAGTTTTTATTCAAGAAATACTTCCCTTGCATGGATAGAGCAAGGTTTCAAGATAATATGCATTACAAATGATTTGCAATGAAGCTGAATTTATGTCTTTGAGATTTCCCCCGGTTCCCGCCTCAGGACTGCATCTGTAACCTCTTAACAGCATAGAAAAATAATTGTTTGGTTGCCCAACAGAAATACCAGCCCAAATTCCCATGTGCACTATATTTGGGGTCCCTGTCCCTCATCTGCTTCTCTAAACACTGCCTGGGAAGTGGCACAGTGATAAAATAAGCGTAAACATCCCTGGGATTAAGAAGTGATTTGAGATCTGCAGCTGATCCCTGACCGGATATGGTTATGAAATTGGATTAGGAAACTACTTTACCTGGAATTGGACATTAATTGTGGTGTCTTGTGCTGGAAAGAGGATTCATGCTGAGATGGAAAAATGAAATTGGGATTGTGGAGAAACTATAACTTGAAGTCAGTTTAATTTGGATTTTTGTGCCAGAGTTATCTAAGCACAACTCACATCCCTCTCTCTGATACTTTTTGCTTTCTGGCATTCTGGCCTTGCAGTTTTGGGGCCTACAGCTGAGGGGATGCTCTGATGTCTTCCCAAGGATGGTGTGGGGCAGGGATCTGCTCACTGGCAGAGCAGAGCAGGGTGGATGCTCACCCCTGGGAATCAAACGCCATCTGTTCCTGCCATGCATGTACCATTGCTGTGCTGGCCTGTTCTCAGCTTGATGTCCAGCAGGAGCTTGCTTTGGGCTATTTTCCTTCAGCTCTGCTCCACCTGCCAGCCAGGGGATAATGCAGCTGATCCCAACCCCACGCAGTCCCTAAATGACACCAAGGCTCAAGAAAAGTTGTTCCACTTCTGGTGAGCCCTTGCTTGCCTTGCAATATCTTGGTAGGGGGGTGACCACCTGGGCTAGGAACAAAACCACCGGGTCTGTAGGCCCTGGGATGGCTGTGCACCCTGTCTATTATTGCCACCGTCTGAGGCTGGTGAGATTTTTAGAAACTTGGGTCAAAATTTCCTGGGATCCAGCAGCCAGGATGAAGCCAGTTTGCTGGTTTGAGGGTTTTGTGTGTGTGTGTATGCAATGGCCATCCCCAGGGGTGACATCAGTGTCCGTGTCATTAGGGGGATCCCCCACTGGCGGTACCCAGCCCTGCTGGGGGCCCACGAACTGATTTAACCCCCTGGGCGCCAGGATGTAGTAGCAGCCAGATTTTCCCGAGGAGGGATACCCCACAACAGCTCTTCCTCTCTTCGCTCCCCCCTTCCCCTACAAGCCCCGAAGCCATCCCCAGGGGCAGCTCGGGCTGCGGGAGAGGGAGCAGCCGTGTCCGGAGGAGGCATCGGACTGCACTGCATCTCATCGCATTGCACTGCGCATCCTCCCTCCCTCCCCACCGCCTACTGCTGCAGCCTTCCTCCCTCCATCCCTCCNCTCCCTCTGCCAGCGCAGAGCCGCGGACATGGCGCTCAGCAATTTCCTCTTCGCTCAGTGCATCTGCTATTTCCTGGCCTTCCTCTTCAGCTTCATCGTCGTGGTGCCACTCTCCGAGAATGGCAACGACTTCCACGGCCGGTGCCTGCTCTTCACCGAGGGCATGTGGCTCAACGCCAACCTGACGGTGGAGCGGCAGCGCTTCACGGTGCAGGAGTGGGGGCCCGAGGCCGCCTGCCGCTTTAGCATCTTCACCGGGCTCCTCTCCCTGCTGCTGGCCACAGTGCAGGCCTGGAGGACCCTCTTCTTCCTCTGCAAAGGGCACGAGGAGTAAGTATCCCTGGGGACAAGCCCATCCCTCCCGCAGGCTGGGGCACGTGGGAGCAGTCTGGGGGTGAAGCGCTGGGCTTTGCCCCGTCCAGGTCATCCTGCTCCCCAGAGGGGTTTGGGGAGAGGTGGTGTATTGCCTGTGCCTGTCTGCACACTCACCATGCACTCCCCCAGCTGTGTCCAGAGCCTCTCTGGAGGATGCTCCTGTGCAGAGGTTTGGGGTGGGGGGTCAGATCCACTGCCATGCACCCTTTGGCAGTCCTGGTGCAGCATGTGGCCACTCAGCTGCAGTGGGCATGGAAGGATTTGGGGGTCATGGGCTGATGCTGGAGGCTGGGGCTTTCAGGTGCCCCTTGACCATGGTCCCACTACACATCTGTGCCAAGGAAGGCCTTCCCCAGGTGTGCACTGGGCGTGTGAAAAACCCTGAAACAACATGGTTGTGCGTGGGGGGCCAGAAGGGAGAGGTTGGTGACTGCCCTCTATTTTTTGTGCTGCTTTTGTTGTGTACGTGGCAGCTATTGCAGACAACTACTATTGCTTGGTTACAGCATGAGAGCAATGCTGAGTGCTCCCTGCAGCAGCTCAGGGCGGCACTGACAGCTGGTTCCTGGGCTCACACAAACCAAAGGGCATCCGACCCCAGCACGTGTAGTGAGAGGCTTGGTGGGCCAGGCAGCAGCTGTGCTGTTCTGTGCTTGCCTCTCTGGTGGCCTGAGAGGGCAGAGACCCTGGCATGGGTAACCCTGCCTCTGGGTGCTGCAGGGCTGGGGCTGGACAATGAACTTGTGCCTGTCTAAATTAGGAAAATATTTTTCTCATGGTTTAGGAACCGTGCCAAGGGTAAATCACTCCTGTCCAGGTCTATTTGGACTAGAGGTTTCTTGAGTAAGGGGCTGTTACATCTGGGCTTGGTACTCCTGGAGACTGGGTAGCAGTGTTGTCTCTCTGGCTCGTTCCAGCCACTCTCAAGCTGCCTAACACTCAAACATGCTGTAGTAAGTATAGACCAGAAACTTATTCTATATTTAAGCTTACCTTACACTAAATACAACCACATACTTCTTAATGTCTTTGAATTCAGATTCCTCAGGTGATCCAATATCTGCAGAGGGTTGATTGAGTCTCAACACTTTGCAGTTCAGAGCTAGCTAATTTTTAGATGAAACCAGCAATAAAAACCCTGTAATGGTGACATTTGGATTAGATGTTTGGCCTGCTTCCAAAAGTGGCTATTAACTTCAAAACTGTTGGGCAGGCACCTGAAACATGTCCCTTTAGGAGCTGCTTTCAGGCTCCTTTGAGAGTTGTATAACGTTGTTCATAGTTGCTCCAGGCAAGAAAGGCAGAAGGCTGTGGGGTGATGGGGAACAAAGATGGAGCAAGCTGGGATAACGAGATAACCACGGAAGACCACAGAAGAGTAAAACATGGCAAGATGCTTGGGAACATCAGTTTCTTGGAAAGAAGGAAGGTCTGTCCTGTACCACATCAGCCACTGTATGGAAAGCAGGCACACGCTGTCCCGATTTTAGACAGCCATTTGTTAATGCTTCAAATGGGTGTGAAAACATTTCTGTTTGGATGGAGAGACAATTGTGAGCTCCTCACCATAGATGATAATTGTCTGTTCTGATTAGAGGTAGCCGAGGAAGAACCAGAATGTCACAACTGATGATCCCATTGAGGAGGATCACTGCTACTGGGCCAGCTCCAGGGTGAGCCAGCCGAGGCAGTCAGGATTAGTTAGCACCCTTTGCATCTTTCATGTGCAATGGCTTTGAGGGATTACTGACAGATAGTTATGACTGCTAAAAACCCTTCTTAAATGGGTCTCAGCACGCTTTGCCTCAGGGGCTTGGGGCTCTTCAGCTCAGATGAAGGGTAGAGGTATAACTCAGATACTTCATTGCTAGTATTGCAAAGCAACTTTAAGTGTAAACATTTATTGTTAAAGGGCATTCACTCAATCTGCAATGCATAGCTTGAAGTTCTAATCTAAGGAGGAAAAATCAGGTGAGCTAGAGGGCCAAATAAGCAGTTTTCTATCAGGATGCCCTGGCCCGAGGAATCCCCAGCACAGGGTGATGGTTACTCTTGCCAGCTGCAAATCAAGTGCAAGGCTGAGCCCTGCTTTGTCAGTGGAAGGTCAGATCCTGGACCATGGAACTTCTCTTGCTGCAGGGTAGGAAACAGAGGCAGGACTAGAGATCCTGGGCTGGTGATGACCCACTGAATAGTCCTGGTAACTGCTCCTTTTCTAGAGCTGTCACTAATTCTGGTGCCAAGTCTGTTTTATTCTGTGAAGAACTCAAGTTTTTTCTGCCTCTCAGGCCAGCAAACCACACTAAGGTGCACACAGAGGATATGATGTGACTTTAGCAACACTTGGGATGAAATCCAGGCTAGGTGTGGTCAGGGCAGGGAACATGCAAACACCTGGGATGCTCATAGCAGCTCTCTCTGTGTGGGAGACCCCAGCACACAGCAGAGGTGAGCTGGTCTACTTCACCAAGTCCAGCTAAACCAGAGAAGGATTCAGCCTATTATTCATCCAGAAATCAGGTGTTCTGGCATCCAGAACCCACTACAGTCTATAGGGCCACTTCTTGCCAGTGGTTTATTTCACTTCTTTTCAGTCTTGGGGTGGGACAACTGTCACTTTGGAGAGAGCCTAGACAGCCCCTCTAAAGCCACATCAACCCAGGAGCAACCACCCTAACTCTGCTGGTAATTTCTTCCTCATCTCATTTTAAAGAAGTCTTCCTGAGGTCACAAATATATCATGTATAACCTGCAGAAATTAGGATTGTCCAGTCCAGAACCTTCCAGGATTAAAACACTGATTTAAAAAGCCTCTCGGCTTTTCATTTAACAAGCAACCAGGGAAAAGAAGTGACTGAGGGGTTTTTTTTGTTCTCTGGGGTGAATAGATTCCTTCTATCAATAGCCTAATGAGTGCAACTGGTGAGAAATTTGTCATATTCATCTTTACCACATACTCGGAATAGGATGACCTGCCTCCTGGAGCTGCCAGTCTTTCTCCAACCTGGAGCAGATGTCCAGTTTTTAGATAATATGACATTCCAAGGTGTCCTCTTCTAAACAGCCACTTAGAGCAGTTTCAAGTAGAGAAGGGCTTTGCCAGATGACTGGGACTAGAAACTTTTCACAGCTAGAATTCAGGTGAGGAGTTAAACAGTGAGGCTGGAAAATGAGTGAATGATTCCATGGCCTTATGGGAAATCTGTAAGCATCCCACCCCATCCCACTCCAAACACAGCACGTGCTGAGGGCAGGCCCTGGTTGGGCAGACTTAATGGTGCTGAGGTAAATTGATATTCAGCTGGCAGACATAGCATACTGACTCCAAAGCCAGAGAAATCCCAGGAGAAACTGGCCTGCTCTGCAAATTGCCCATAAAACTGAGATTCGTGTCCTATGATGGCAGTACCTTGTGTTACATAGCTTAAAATGATTATAGCTATCAGTACTGTGTTTTTATTTTTAGTTTCCCTCTCCTAAGCAATTTTTGTCCCAATTATCACTTAAGTCACAAAATAATTTTAGCTCCAGTTACTACATAATTTGAGCTAATGACATTTATTTGAACAATGGTGATTTTCATCATTACAGCTTAATGAAAGCCACACTGTGTATGAACAATCACCACTTAGTATATAAAGCTTCTTATGGTTAAAAAAGAAATCAAAATCAAAAGCATTTGCAAACGAAGGTAATGTGACTCAAAACCAAGTCCATAGTGTTTCAATGTATTAGGTGTTCTTAATTAAAGAAGACGTGTTTCAAATGGAAGATGATATCTTCGTGCCCACTCTGTGCTGCTTACAGAGACTGCTGATGTTGTGTTTCAGCTGTTTATGAGTTACATTTTTCTTCCCTTTTATTACAGCTCTTTCTTTTACGCCTTCCTGAATCTGCTGATCAGCGCCTTTGTGGTGTTCATCACATTTATTGCCAGCACTATAGTGAGTGTAGGATTTAACATGTGGTGTGATGCAATTACCGAAAAAGGAAGCATGCCAAATAGGTTGGTATTGAAGAATACAATTTCTTCCTTTTATTTTTTTTCAAATAGGCACAATTGAGCTGTGGTGTTACCAAGTGTAGTTATTACACGCAAGGTGAGCAAGGAGGAGAAGGCATCTGTAATATGAAAATCCTAAGGTTTTTCATGCGGAACAAAAAAAGCAAATCAAGCTTTTCTTCGTTTATTTAGAAGCCCACAAAGAAAAGTGTGTTTCCGTTGTGTTTCGTGGTCTCTTTGAATCATGATCATATGAAAAAGAAATCCAGTATGTTAAAATTTTTTATTTCCAAAGGGATGCTAGATTTGGTGTTTTTCTAATAATGGGGGGACTATGGCCTCGTGAACAAGGCAGGGGGCTGGGGGTCAGGGCTCCTGGCTTGCAGTCCTGGTTCTGCCCCCAGCCTACTGTGTGACACCAGGCAAGTCACTTATCCTGTCTGTGCCACAACGCATCATCAGACAAAAAATTTGGGGTAGAGATCCTTGCCTTGTAGTGGTGCTGTGGATGTCCTGAGAGCCACAGAATGGAAGTCACTTTGTAAGTGCAAAGTACAGATGGCTGATGCTTTCTTCCAGTCACAAAATGTACAGCTCCTAAAATGGTCCACTGTATCCCACGATGCTTATGCTCCTTATAGGAAACATGATAAATTGAGGAAGGTTTGCTCCTGTCAAACAAATAATGATGAAGAGAGAGGAAAGGGTGACATTTTATGTCATATGATATTGAATAAATGTACTACTTAAAGCATACATTTATGTTGCACATTGTCATATGTTGTAAAATGCCATAGTGAATGTTCTGTTTAGGGCTGCAACGATTAATCGAATTATTCGAATATTCGGTTAAAAGTTCAATTACAAAAACTATCTAATCGAATATTCGGGTAAGAACCCAAGATGACCGACAGCACTGAAAAGGAGAGAGAAGAGGCTGCAGAAATCAACCAAGAGATAGAATGACAACCTCAAAATCCTGGGATTTTTTTCACACCAGTAATGGTCCAAGTTATTTGTAAAATCTGTAGGCAGCCTCTATCTTACCATCAGAGTATCATCTCCTTGCTGGAGCATCCGAAACAAAAACACAATTCCTTCTTCTGAGGCTTTTCCTGATGAAGTCAAAAGGTAACAGAGGATCATACACTTTGTTTCATTGAGGGGTGAAAAAACCAGTCTGGGGTGATGCCAGGGGCAAACCTATGGGAGGCGAGGGGGTAGTGGGAAAGAGGGGTTTAAGGATGCTGTGTTCATAATAACTATTACATTTCCACTTATGGAAGATTCGTGTTATCACTTACATAATTGTCCACCTTTTTTAAAAGAAAGTAATTATATGCCCTTTTTAGCTTAGTTTTAGAGAAGCAACCTGGTTATTGCAATAACCTAAATATCCTTTGATAGAATGTGCCACTGTGACTGTTCAAAATACATTTAAAGTGTTGTTTCATTTTATATTTGGTTTACCTGGAATCCCTTAAATAATTTTCTTCTTTTGTTTTGCCCTTCCAAATGCCTTTCTGGGTAGCTGTGAAGAATTGCAGGATATAGATCTTGAGCTCAACTTGGAAAACTCTGCTTTCTATGACCAGTTTGCTATTGCACAGGTGGGTCAGACTAAGTCATGGTTCTATTCCAGTTCATTTGCCATTTGCTTATTGACCTGGGGTTGCTGGAGCTGAACTACCATTCCTCAGAAATCAATGGGAATGTTTCCACTGACTTCATTAAGTGCTGAATCAGAATTATAGTGATGGGCACATTAGCATTTTAAATTCGAGATAGACAGTTTTGAATACAGACATGTCAAAGCCTCACCATGTTCTTGTTAATCGTGACAGAAAACTCATTGCTTATGCAAAGGATGAGGTCTGCAAAAGTTGCAGCACTCTGGTGTCCTGGATCTCTTCAGTACTGTTCAAAATAATTTCTGACCTGCACCACATCATGGGGTTCCTCGTTTTGTCTTCCTTGAGTTCAACTGAGATCACTTGAGCTATATAAATATCAGACCATTGGAAATAATCAAAGATTAATTCATTTAGATAGGGCTGTTTTCTGATAAATCCATGAGAATTAGACCGCTAAGGCTGTCAGACCTTTCTATTGAATATTTGAGCTCTAAGTCAATGATCAGAGTCAGTGAACACTGGGATGTGAGCACATACTAATTTTTCAGGGACAATAGTCCCATCCCTGCAGGGCTGCAGCCTTACCAAGGCTTATGTTGTCCCACATGGAAAGAGGCATTAGCTTGCCTGGAGCATTCCTTGGAGGTATCTGTGCCTCTTGAACATGAGCCAGTTGTGTCTTCATTGCCCATACTGGCATCTAGATGCCCAGCTCAGGCATATCTGCATTTAGGACAGAAATATGCCATAAAAGTGACTTCTTTACATGGCGAACCCGGGACCTCCCTGGGTCTAACTTGGCATGACTCCATGGGTTTTGGTCCAGCTGAGGTTTCGGTAATCACCTGGACAGCTGACTTTGTTTTTACAATGCTGTACTGACCTCTTTATGATTTCTTTCCTTCTCTAGTTTGGTCTCTGGGCTGCCTGGCTGACTTGGCTGGCAATTACCATTCTGGCTTTCCTGAAGGTTTATCACAACTACAGACAGGAGGACCTGCTAGATAGCCTGATCCATGAGAAGGAGCTGTTGCTAGGAAGATCCCCTTCACGGTCCTCTTTGCAAGATGACAAAAGTGGCATGATCTAAAGTGTAAGAAAACTTCCAGGGCAGGATCTGGATTTTATTGTTTAGTAGTGTGAGCTGAAGTTGAGTCAGGGTATTGAGCGTGTGAGACCTTTTCTTTTCCTGAAATGAAATGTACTTGTGAATCACTCACTTCCCCCATGAGAAATTGTTGGCAGAAATACTTAGGATAAAGAGAATGAACTGCCCTACATAGGGCACAGCAAACTTTCTGTCCTGTGCAGGCACCATCTGTAACCTGCCCTTGCCAGCAGAGCTCCCACGTGCCATCGCTGGCTTTTGGGACAGGGGTGATTTTTGAGGACTGAGCTGGCAAGACCAGGCTACAGTGCCCACGCTATTTCTTCAAACTATTCTTCAACAGTAGTTGTGACTGGAGCTGCATTCAGTCCCTCCTCTCTCCCTCTCCTCCCTTTTGCCAGTGAAGCTGCCCCTGTTCTCTCTTTATCCTGGGAAGTTGCAGCCCTGGGTTGGGTGCAGCCTCTCACTGCCTCTGCTTCTGCTGTCTATGGGCACAGTACTGACAAACATGTTGCTCCTGCTCTGGTTTTATTTAGAACATAGAGACCTGTGTTCCAGACTTGATATTTAATATTGGACAGTGTTAATGAATTCCATGAAACCCGTATATTATTACAGCATCTGTCAAAAACTGTGTATAATATGGAAGGATGGTGGAGAGCTTTTGTGGTTTTGTTTTTTCTTAGATTTTGGCATGACCAGCATTTATTATGACTCCTGAAGTGAAGTGTAGCTAGCAATTGCTGAAGCTTGCATACTAAGAAATTAAGCTGAATAGATAGTATTAATGCTTGTGTGTTTATAAATGTAACTTGGTCCCTAACATTGTATACTATTCTGTTTTGAGTATTAGAATTTTATTTGCGATATTTATTTCATAACGGATATGCAAAATTACTGTAAGCATTTGCATTGTAGGTTTCTATATATAAACATAACAAGGAGTTCAACAGCTGAGTTATTTTGTAGGTAGTTCAGTGCTGAATGGGTCCATTCTCCCCACTCACGGGCAGGAGTTCCAGGGCAGATGAATTTTGCTGTGAAAAGGAAGAAGAATTGCTATTTACACAAAGCTCACTGGCGACTGTGTTGTTGCTTTCAGTTTTGCTTGGCCAGTGCTTCAACAAATCAGATGGATGTTGAGATCAGAGGTAGATCTGATAATTGAGAAGAGTCACTCAGAGGAGTGTGGGATTTGCATGGCAGAGAAGTTGCACTAGAATTAAGCATTTATCCCCAGGTACACATTACATTGAAGACCCCAAATCAGAAGAAACCTTAAGCAAAAAACTAAGTTTGGACTGAAGAAGATTTTTTTGGGAGTACACTGACACTGTCTGCGTGAGTTGAGGCTGAATTTATTGCAACAGAAGTGCAAACCACACATGATTATATGACCTGGTAAATCAGAATAAGGGGAGAGAAGACAGCAGGCTTCTACCACATCAGAGCTCAAGCCTGGGGTTAGCACAGCCGTGCAGATTTACTGTTGTCTTCTGGGGACTCTCTGATGCTTAGTTAAGTACCAGCTTAACCATTTCATTTAAACAGAATTTGATGTCATGACAAATCCCTCAATTATTAAGCATTTTAGGGAATAAAATCTGACATTGTATTTAACTGCCAAAATGTTCTCATAGGTTTAGAGAGAAAACCCTTCACGGGCCCTAAGCAGTGAGCCAGCCCTGTGAACATTGCTTAGAGGCCCAGCGGGCCACAGCTCTCTGGAGAGAGGTCTTGCTCTTCAGCATGATTTCTGCCCACTAGAGAATGCAATTGCTTTGAAAGCTTTGCAGCGGTGGCTTTTTTCTAGCTGAGGGTTGACATCAGAGGAGGACTCCTGGAGAGGGAATCAGAGATCAAGTTAATTAATACCAATTTAAAATTCAGATATCAGGACTGTCAGAGTGCCTTTTTTTTTTATTCATTTGGTCTAATAGTTTGGATATTAAGAAAAATCTCTTCACTGAAAGGGCTATCAAGCCCTGGCACAGGCTGCCCAGGGAAATGGTGGAGTCACCATCCCTGGACCTATTTAAAAGAAGTATACATGTGGCACTGAGCAACATGTTTTAGCGGTGGCCTTGGCAGTGCCAGGTTAATGGTTTGACTGGATGATCCTAGTGATCTTTTTCGACCTAAATTGCTCTGTCTCTAGTAGGAGATAGACTCTTGCAAGTACCTGAGCACATTGCCAGGGAATGGCCTTCTTCATACCCTGAAGGAGAGCTTGGGTCTTGTAAATTCGACTGTTTCCTACATTTCCCCAGTTTCTCCAGCTGTAAAAGGCAGTCTCACTGATTCAGCAGTGATGTCTCTTCCCACAAATTACTTCAGTGCATGCCTTTCTCCTCATGTGGAACCATGCTGCTGCTTTGTATAATATACTTTATGTGTAGGCCAAATCAGGCTTAGGCTGAAGTAACATGTGGGTTGGGACCACTGTTCCTGGTGTTGCCTGAGGGTTTGAAGAACCACGAGACAGAAGATAACAAATGTCTTCTTGTGATTCTTGCTCTGAGGTACCAGGGCACAAGCCTTGTCTCTGGTTCTGAAAGAGAGGATGCTGCTTTATGGATGAGGTTGTTTGGAGCTCATGCTCCCTTCTGCCTCTCCTGTCTCAAGGTCTTTTTCCTCCTTTCCACTTCCATGGGAAGCAGCAAACACGGGTCCTGGGGTTGGAGTTGCCATGCAAAATGAAAAGAGGCTGAGGTTCCTCTATGAGCCCCATGTGAATCTCAGTCTGTTTTTCACAGCTTCCCTGCCTTGACCAGGTGGGGGTGAGGCTGGTACCCACTTGCAAGCATCAGTGATGCTTAAAAACAAAGCTATTTTAAATGGAAGCCCCTGTGTGAGGCAGAAGGCAGAGCATGTAGTGAGAAGCTCTCTGGCTGACCCAAGGGGAGGAAGGGTATCCTGCAACTCCCAGTTATTGGGCCCACTTGGTTTTTTATTTGCACTAAGTTTTCTGTAACTCCTTCTCCTCCTCCTAAAGCTTGGACACTCAGGGCAACCTGGTGATGCCAGGCTGAAAATGTGTTAGAATCGTGGTATAATTTATGCACACATACATACCTACCTATGCTCTCTGTCACTCACTTGTCTCTTTTGTACATTTCTGACGTCTGGTTTTAGTCATCCATTGCCAGCCAGCACATCGTGGAGCTGAGTCAAATGTTGCATTTCTGTGACATTTCAGTACTTTTTTCAGGCCTCTGGGAACACTCCGGCAAGAGCTGTATTCAAAGAATTAGAACACTGTGTGGTACTTGTACTTGTATTTATTTATTGTCACATGGTGGAAGGGGAAAAAGCTTTGTGGCCTTTCCAAGGCACTGGGCTGTTGCCACACCATTATTCTGTTCTACCAAATATATTCTCTGGCTACCATCTGTGGTTAAATTCCCCACCAATTCCCGGCCAGCAGACCTCATTGGGTTAGAACAATCTAAGCTAGGAAGTGTCATCTGAGCTTTTAGATCAATGCTGTTGATTACTATTTTTTTTTATAATGGAGAAACAATTGCAGCCACCCTTTGGAACAGAACTTCCTCATGAGTGCATTAATGCTCAAAACATCTTATACCACTAACTCATGAGGCATCTTTGAGCTGGGAAATTTCAATAAGAATCACAAAAATAAGAGCATGATGATTTACTGTAAAGACTGAAGGACACATTTGTGCTATAGCAGTGATTCTGTGATCCCTTAAAAAAGGGGTTGTTAGAATAACCAGTGATGGATGACTGAGTGTACAGACCTTGTCATGAAAGCATTCTGTGTGTACAACGTACACAGGTAAGTGCCAGAAATAGTTTCACTGCTCCTCTGTGATGTGGGTATAGGCTCCTTTCTCAACAGGCAGCTTAGGCTGGAGTAGTTGTTAGGATGCCTTAAATTTCTACACTTCCTTTTACTTACTTAGCATTCAGACTCATGCAATGACAATGGTTATGATGTGTCCGGATCCTAAATTTGTGCCTCTGACTATTTCCTTTGCTGATGGAAATATCCCATTTTTATCTCTTGGAATGTTTTCTTTGGAGATCACAAATGCCCTTTCTTTCTGGTTAGGCAATCTGGGAGGAGAGGAAGGTTTTACCTGCAGTGACAAAATGCTCATGTAACTTCAAAACCACAGAAATTGTTTCAGAACAATTTCTGTTCATGGCACTAATGCCTTGAAGTACATGTTTCTATTTTTGTCCTCCATAAGAAGGAGGAAAACTGTCCTGAATTGTATTTTAGTACTCACAGATACGCACCTAATGGTGGCTTTTTATGTTTTGTTTTTTTTTTTTTAATGGCAAAACTCAACTCAGTGATTTATGAAGCTAAGAACTGCATAGAAGACAGCACTTTGATGGTCTCCTGATGTAGAAGGGAGCTGCACTCTCTCAGAAAACTTAATGTTTGTTTCTCAGAGGTTAGAATAAAATGTACTTAATATATAGGAAGTGCTGCTTATTTCAGTGCAGGCACTTAATGAATAGTGTCTTTCCATTCTGTTACTGGAAAGTATTAACATAGCCATGCTTTCTCTTTAGTTTTTTTTTTGTTCATGCCAAAGAGTGTAATTGATCTGCTATTGCAAACATAGATTACTGTGAATGTATTCATCTGAGTGCTTAAAGTTGTCTACCTCTCATAGCTGCTATAACTGCTCGAACTGTTATTCCAGACAGTAGAGAAAAAAACCTGAATCCTTGTGAGAGTCTAAATCCCATTTCCATAGACAGCTAGAGGATTTAGGGTTTAATGCTTATTAGCTGCCTGTAAGATCCTCATTGCTAAAAAATGGGCATAAGTACCCAAGAAGTGCTGTGTGAATAGCCCTTTGCATTGGTCAAATAATTATTTCATTTTGGTTTGGGACATTTTAATTTATTTTTTTCTCACCAAAATAAAAAGCCAACAACTGCAATTTGTTAGACATGAAAAGGTATCCTTGATCCCCCTCAAATCCTCCTGCTGGAGCTCTTCTACTTGGCTCGAAATTCCTAAATAATAATGATTTAGCGTGGTGGCTCTGGTGTTTATTAAGGAGATAAACTACTTGGAAGCAAGAGCTGCTCACTGAAATAGCGGGAATTATTTGTAGATGGTGGAAACCCAGTGTGAGAAGGTTTTGTTCCCCCTTTCCACTCAACTGTGTTGTAAAGTGAGGGTTGAGACAACCTGCCAGGAGCTGAGAATGATGATTTGTAAGGACTGTTGTTATCCTGGATGATTTCTCACACAAGTGAGTAAACAGTCCTGAGACTAAACTATTCTTCATCTCCTCCTTATTTCCCCCCACATTTGGGCAAGTTTGACTCCAGTGTGTATACAGGCTCTGAACATTATTTATGAATCTGAGGAAAATTGCAGTCTCTATGGCAAATTTTGTCATAGAATAAGAAAAGCAGTCAAGGATTTTCCCTGTTCTTATTCAGCCTCTCTGGATCGTGACATTGAACCTTCTCTTTACATAAGCCAGGCCTGATTTAGATGATGTGTAGCTCTGGGAGGTTTCCAAGGCTGGTGCCAGCAGTCTCTCCAGGAACCTGGTGGAGTTAAACGAGTGCTATGCTAAACCATAGATTTTAAGGCAGGGAAATGTTTGAAAACTGTAATGGTATCCCAAATAACACAGTCCAGAACTCTTCACCCCATCTCTCCTGCAGCAGAGAGAATTATTTTTCCCTGTTAACAGTGAAGTCCAACAGTTTGTGTCTGAAACACAGCACATCTTCCTGCAACACGCTGGATCTGGATTGCATCAGTTAATCCATTCTGCTTTCTAGGCTGCTGCAACATTTTTAACCATGGTTGTTGAAGCAGGGTCCAGCATTTGACTTCATAAGGTGCTGGCAGTCTCCTTATTAAACCACAGTCTTTGAGAGCAGCAGGCAGCCCCTGTGCTCAATGATGCTGAGAAGCTCTGTGCTGAACAGCATCCTTCCAGGGGGAACCTCTGCATCGGGATCCACAGCCAGTGCAGACTGATGGTGTCAGAGCAATTCTGGTCAAACACTCTCTGATTAAAACGGCCCAAGCTACACAACTGAGAAATCAATATATTGTGATCTGAAGTACACTCCCAAGAGGTTTTTGAGGGTTTGTAAACAAAACAAAGCAACAAAAACAAAAAAAACCCAACAGTTGCACTGAAATCTCCTCCCTCTGGATCCTTTCATCTTCAAAAACATTCCTGCAAACTTCAGAGAGATTTTGCTGCTATCAGGCTGATTGGGCCTTATTTCTCACATCTCTTCCTACCAGAGACAAGGACAGCTGAGGTGTGCAGGACAGTGGCATCAACCTGAACAGAAATAGGTAATGAGGAATTAGTGCATTTCCTGTGAGGGATTTCAGCTTTCAGGCTGTGATGTGAGGGAGTGGCACTGACACCAATTTCAGCCTTTGCTTGGCCTGCTCAGCCCCTACCTGCTCGTGTGGCCTCACAAACTGCAGAGCATCCTCTTGAGGCATGTGCTGACCTAAAGGCAGCTTCTGTAGAGAGCCACCTGTGCCAGCTGTGCAGGTATCTGGTGTAAAGGTGCTGACATTCTACCAGATTTGGAGGAAAGCAGATCCAGATATCTTACACTGGCCTTTTATCCAGTGCAGCTCGTGAGTTGCATGGGGAAGGACTGTAGACTTGATATTTGTGAAAGTAGCTCATTAGCACCCATAGTTTTAAAAGCTTTAGTGTTTTTGTTTGGTACCACCTGCAAAGATCTGAATCAGACCTTTCTTTCTTGTAAGCCAGTGCAGAGCCTGAAAGCATTTCAGCTTCTCTGAAATATGTGTCCTCTGATGTAGGTATTCATGAGCTACTGTCTCTTGTAGCCACCTGGGAAAAGCTTTATAAGAGCCTAGATTAGCTACTTTTTTTTTTTTTTTTTTTTTTT
>VWZT01012005.1:462713-547778 GCA_013397055.1 Pachycephala philippinensis
TTTTTTTTTTTTTTTCTGCTAAAGAGGTTCCTGTAATGGGTATTTGGGGAAAAAATGGAACACTTTTTCCTAATTTGTTTAACCACTGAAAGCAGTGGAGGAACAGATCCCTCACCAGTGTATATGGATTATCCTGTGAGCAGCCACACCAGTCCACACAAGCTGAGGGTAGAGCCTGGCCTGTTTTGAATATTATCTCTGTTGATTTGTATGGTCTTTTGCAGTGCAATGACTGCTGATTTGGAGCTTTAATTGCTTGTGTTTGACAAAACCAGAAAGGGAGTGAGGTTTGTTATTGTTTTGATACAGTCTCAAAAGGGAAGCTTTTTACTAGCATTTTAATACAGCCCTTTGTAAACAGCCAGCAGAGAAAAATGCCGAGTCCAATCCTTCTGCTAGTGGAGTCACTGAGTTTCCTCTGGCTTTAGTAGGAGCTGGACTGGGTTCAGTGTATGTGGTACACTCCAGCATTACTGATAACCAGTTAATGTGTTTTATATATTGATGCTTTTTGCTGAACAGTGCATCGGCTTTTTATGATTTGGTGAAATATAAAAATAAATTATTTGAAAAGTCAATAATTCTGTGCCTGTTCTTTGAAGGTGAGTTTAAGTTGTTACAATGTAAGACAAAAAAAAAGAGTTCTCAAAGTCAGTGGTAGAGTCTTTCTACTCACTCCTCAACAACTCTGTTCCACAACTTGTGTAGTCCAGGGTATGCCAAACCATCCTAAGCTGCCTGAGCCCTTTTGGTATCCTCTTGCAGCAGTTCACCCTAATGCCATTGGAGACAAGAAGAAAATGATCCTATGTCATCCTGCAGCTGAAAGGCACTTTGTTACCAAATGTAAAGGGGGAACACAGGCTGCATGGACAGGCTAATTTTCTAAATGCCAGCTGGTTAATTTTCTGCATGTAGCATCAGTCTTTCTCTTCAGAGGTGGGCCTGAAGGTTCCCAACAGCTGTCTTGGAGCAAGGAATTAATAAATACTATTAGAGGTTCCTGAGTTATTCCTTTCGGGCAGCTGGTAACACCCTTTTTATAGTCCCCAGCTCTTCTGCTTGCTTCTAAGTGGCAAAAGGCAGAAATGACAATTACAAATGCTGCTATGGGCTCATTTCCAGACTATCAGGGTTGGAGAGATGAGGGGAAGGAGGGGGACTTGAGGCAGTCTTTGGGTCTGCCTTTTACTGGTGCTAATGCTGAGTGCATCAAAAGGTTAATGCAAAAACATCCAGTGTCATCTCACTGTGTCCTTTTCTATCTCCTCTAATCATATGGGTATGGATACGCCTGCTGCTGCAATCAGGTGCTGTTGGTGTGCCTGAAGAGGGTGTTGGCAGCTGCCCTCCATCCGTTCACACTGCAGGAATGTGCTGAACACTGTCAAAACAACACTTTCCCTTCTGCTGGGGTCTGCCTGTTTCTGTTGTGTATTAGTTACAAACTCACTGCATGAGGGATTCTAAGCAGCACTTCTACCCTTCAGGGCTGCCATCAGTCCTGTGTCATGCACAGACCTTCTACTCTCCCCTGGCTCTTTGGGTCCTGCCATCCCAGACACTGCTGCTGGGAATCCCTCCTACCCACTGTCTGCTTCAAAAACTGCTCCAAGGGTCCTGTCCTACATCACTCCCTCTTTCACTCTTTTATATCCAAAACATGGCCATTTCCAAGCTAGATTAAATAACTGCCCAGAGCTGGTTGGCTGCAGGATTTCTGACTTCTGAAGCAATTCACAAAGCTGATTCCAGTGTGAATTCAGGTGAGCATCTCCACTGTTTGCAATAAATTATGTAATCCCTCTCCTTTTTACCTCTATTGAGAAATTCTCAGGAGTACTGAAGGGAAATATCACCCAGCATGGCCAGCAAGGGGATTATTACCCAACACAGTATCATGTAACTTTAGAGCTCCAAACTCATAAAGGTGTCACACCCAGGAAAACACCATTGAACAAGAATAAGGAGAAATCACATCCAGCTCACAGTGGTGAGGATAAAGCTGTGATGGTTAAAGAACAGAATGAAGGGGCAGAGAGGGAAAAGGGGTTGTGTGCGTTTAAGCAGGATGGATAAATGGAAAAAGATCTTCAGAAGGAAATAAAGCAGGTAAGTCCAGAGCGAAGTTTTGCAGCAGTAAAGAAATGCAGGCCCAGGAGCTGGAATTTTTTCTCCTATTCCCAGTCATGCTATTGACCTACTTCATTCACTCCCACGTGCAATGGCTTTCTTAGCTTCAGTTTCTTCACCTACAAGATGCCACTGCTCTGCCAGGAACAGGTTTTAGCTTTTGTTTATTTCAAACCTTCTGGCTTCGAGGCAAATTTAATTTGGCTTTCTGCAGCCTGCCAAGTATCTGACTGCAGTAAACAATCCTGACCTGGGAGACCTTGTAAAGCCATGGTGAGACCTCAGCAGTGGTCTCAAGATAACTCAAGTGCTGCCTTTTCCCATGCCCAAAACAGTCCCAAACAAAGCCAAGAATAGCTGTTCCTCTGCTAAATATCCCTGACAGCCCAGATGAGATGGCAGTTCTCACTCACCGCAATAAATTGGGCCCCAACAAGAGGAACGTGGACATTTTCCATTTAAAGGAGGCTCAGTGGAAAGGTGGCGTTATGTCCACCTCCTGGGGAGCTGTGCAGGAAGGTGAGCACACATATGGTCTTCACACCACCTCCACATTTTCCCTCCTAAGTCGTAAGAGAAGTCAGTCCAGAGCGAAAAAGGAACACCACTGATTCACCAAAGAGTTTCAACACGGACATTAAAAAGATCATAAACATTAAAAGATGCGAAGAGAAGTTGCAATGACCCCCTTGCCCCATGCAGGTACCAAGCTAAAAACCTTTTCCCCAGAGATTCATCACCAGACAAGTTTAAAACCTTTCTTCTTTATTACCTAAACAGCAGGGCTGAGACAGTGATGAGGGGGGGAAGCAGTGGTGGGACTCACCCTCTGATCTGGGGTACCCGGGGGGTTTGCACACAGACCCCTGAGCCAAACACTGTCCTGCAGCACCTTCTGCTTCCCAGGCCAGCTTGTGTCCAATGCAATGCCTGTGGCTTTGACAGCTTAGGAGGGGCATGAGAGTAGCCACTGAAGGCACTTCTTTCTCTCTTGGGATGCAATTTTTCTGACTTGCTCTCAATCAAGTTGCTGCCCCCTCTTCTCCTGAGAGAAGGTTGCATGTTTTGTTTCAGTTTATCCTCTCCTGGTTAAAGTCCTTGGACTGCTTGGGAGAAGGCTGCTGGGGGAGATGTATGGCCCTCTTTTTAAAAAATAACAAAAATAAAGCACCGTTTTTTCTTTTTGATGGTTGCAATGGCAGGGGAATTCCAGCCAAGGTCTTGCAGACATCTCTTCATCTTCTCTGCAGTGTTTTCCGCCCACTTTTTTTCCTTTCTCCTTTACTTCAGCTCTTACAGGTTCTGATGTCAATCTTACCATACAAAATAACCCCAAGCACACATCAGGTGCTACCTGAGCAGAATCTGAGGTCTAAAAAGCTGAATTTGCTGGTTCTTCGAAGCTCATGAACTCGCAGTCATTTGCTCTCCTCTCAGATACCCAGAGCACCTTTTCACGTGATCTCCATTAAAAGGATTCCTTTTAGGGAAATGCACAGTATGGTGAGACAGTAGAGTGATAAAGGAACTGTGCACCCCACACCTTCACAAGCAGTCCATATCACCGTGATACAAGGCCCTGAACACCCAGGCATAATCTCTGTCTGAATACAAGCACTATCATAAATCTTGTACGTCAGCCTGTGGGGTTTATGGACTGAATCAAACCCAGAGGACTAAACTACTGATTTGATGATTAACCTGGGTTTCAATGCTGCTATTTATTATGTTAGGCAAATAAACTATTTTCTGTTTAAATGAGTTTCCATGTTCTTTTTCACATCTTGGGAGTCAAGTGAAGCATTAAGAAACAGCTTTTGGAGGAAAAAAATGCATGAAGGGAAACAAGGAAGCCATTTGCTGGGATTTTACTAATAATCATTTTAGGTGTATAAATATAGCAGCTGGCCAACCCTTTGGCCACCAGAGCAGTGTCTGCGCAATAGCTCAGCTTTATTTTAACCTTTGCAGAATAATTCTTAGGAGACTTGAGGAGAAAGATGGTTTGGTATCTAAAGCCTTGACCTGAGACTCACGAGACGTTTCTTCAGAGCTTGCTGCTGCCTGCACAGATCAATGTATAAATTTCTCTCTGCTTTTGCTCCTCATATCAGCAGCTTATAAACTCTGGGGAACAAAATCCAAACACCTGTTTGCTGTTCAGGGTGATGGAGCACGAGTTTGGTGGGACCTCAAGGCATTCATATGAATGTTCATTGATGTGAAAAAAAAAACCAATGAAGAAGGAGAAAGGAGAACAAGTATTTGCTGGATAGTGCACAGCAGGTGTGATTTTCTTGCTCTTTGAGGTGGAAGCTCATGTGTTCCTTGCATGCATCTGGAGTAGACTGGGAGTTTTGCTCTGAGGTTTCTTAACAGTGCCAGGCTGGAGGACACTGCTACTGCCTCATAAACCAAGTCCAGCATCTCTGAGCAACGTGTCTTATGTGAAGGAAGAAGATAACAAGTCGGGATTGAAATTCCTCCAGGACTTCGACATCTTGCTTCATGCTGGTGTAGTAGAGACTCACAGCAAGGATCAGCACTGCACAAAACGAGAGCCACAGGAGCACAGGCAATCCAGATGATGACCTGTCATCTGCTGAACGGTGATGAGGAGAAAAAAGAAAGCAGCATTATTTTGGTGCCATCTTGAACACTTCCCAAATTTGATCCCCCGCTGATGCCTTTGTCCCAGTTTTCTGGGAACAGCAGGGTACACAGGGCTCTGGTGGTGAGCACTTCCGTAGGCATCAGTTGAGTGATAGTGAGTCACACCTCCTGATGGAGGGTGGTGAGTATAAAAGATATCATCTAATGGAGCGCTTAAACAGTTTAATTATATACAATAAGAACAGGATTAGCATAGCTAATGCATGATCTCAACTTCCCCTCCAGCAATTATTTTTTATACCTTTACACTAAATGTTAAGTTGAATACTAGGAGAATATGAAGCTACTTGGTCTAATTATTTAATGTTCACAAATGCTCTATAAAAGAGAGAAGCTAAAGATTTCTGTCCTTTTCCCTGGTAACTCAGCTTGTTTGGGACTCCTGCTAACTATGGAAAGAACCCAAACATGGCTCCATTAACCAAGGGGCATGTTCAGAAAGCTTTGGGAGTTTAAACCACTCTCTGAGTGCTGTGTGTGCTAACTACACCAGAACACCCTCTGCACTTGCTCTTGAGCAGGAGGATACTGTAAAGATTTTTCTTGCCTTCAAAATATTTTCCAAATATGCTTAAAGTGCCACAGGACAGGCACAGCACACACGTGGAAATCAGAGGACTGCCTTCAGCTTGCCGAGAGCTGTGTCCCAGTCCTTGCCTGTGTGTATCCGTCCCTGGGCCTTGGGGATCCAGCTTGATCCAGATCTGGCTGCTCTGTCTGGCTGCATGGCCATTGCACAGTCGGCACTATTTCATAAAGCACTTAGAGTATTAAACATGCAGTATAAAGCCAAATTCATGCCTGAATAAAACCCATAGTGTGCAGCTATTTTCCTGCCATATGCACATAATCAATAAAGAGATAAAAATGTGGAGTGTATTATTATGGGTAAAGGGCCAACATTAGCTGTAACATATTTAAATTAGCTTCCACTCCAAGCCCTGGAATACACACCAGTCAATTAAACTGTCACACAGATGTACAGAGAGGAAGGTAAAAGTCATAAAACCAAGCCAGAAACACATAATAATGTATCAAAAAGTGTATGGGGAAAAGGTAAAATGTTAATAGGCAGTCATTTTATAGCTAACCAGAAACCAAATCAATGTCCCATAATAGATCTGAGTGAATTATTTGCAGCAAGTAATTTATTCATTTGAATTTAGCCCTTCTTTCTGTTTGCAAATTATCCATGTGCAGACTTCAGATTTTATAAATTTATTTGGCATTATTCTATGAATGGTTGATACGAAGGTGTTTAGCCAGGGAATTGCTCACCACTCTCTGGTTTTGCAGAGATTTGTGAGTTGGGAGTTGGTATTTCCCTTGTGAGATTTCCCATACCACAGGCTACAGCTCTTGAGTGGGTGCCCACCTGCCTTTCCCAGCGTGGGGCTCAGCTGATGAGCACACGTGGGAGCAGGGAAACCTTCCTGTGGAAGCTGAACAGCTTTCTACATCAACCCTTTTACATGAAGCTCTTGTAACCTGTTTCCATCTTGAAAAAGTTACTTTCCACGTGAAATTTCTGGATTATCTCAAATGTAAAACTGGGCTTTCCTTATATCCTCTCAGTTAGGAAACATGTTCAATCCATGAACAGAAAAAAAATTAAGTGGAAGAGTAATTCCACCTGAAAAATGGTGATGAGCTGTGCTCACAACAGCTTCAGCCCATCACTACAGTTATGTGCTGAAATTCAAATTTGCTTTTCTAGATTACAATTAGAAATTTAATGCTTAAATTTGTTAGTTAAATTTCTTGCTGGAAGAGCACACTCAGGCACAGACATGTGCCCAGTCTCATGGCAACTCATCTGAGAAAAGCACTGGCCCTGGATACAGGAGATTTTGTTTCAGTTCCTGCCTTGGATACACATTTCCACTGCCCCTGAAGAATATTTGATATTTGCTTTTCCACCGGGCCCTTTTCTGGGTATAGTATCTTGTTTCTAGCCCAACAGCCCTAGCTGATGCTTCCATTGTCATGAGCATACAGCCCCTCTTCCTGGACAACAGCAATAGCTGAGGGATATGGGGACATCGGCCAGGGAGGCTTTTTGGCCTCCCAAAAATATAGATGTTTATGTGTACATGTATTTATGTACCACTCTTGCTTCACTGCACTGCCTACAGAAGGGTCTGGATGTTAACCAGGGTCTCTAGAAATGATCACCATCATCAGAATATCCAGATACAGACATTTGCTTGGGGGTCTCTGAGGCTGCCGGGCCTCAGACAAAAACCAGAAAAAAAAGATTATTTTTATTATTTCTACCCTGCTGTCAGCATATAAATGAATTGTCTCTTCCCCTCATACAAAACTCAGCAGGGAGAACTGTTGTTTTGCTTGGGGTGCTTTCCTTGCATATCTTAGTGAGAAACCTGTACCTATTCTATTGCCATAAAATGTATTAATTATATGTAAATTAAAAATAGCTTCAGGGATTTAATTTTTTTTCCACTATTTGTCTTACTAGATGTCTTGTTTAAAATTGCACCAGACCTCATCAGCACCTTGTGCTGCTTTTGCTGAGAAGAAAAAGAAACAACCCCTGACTGCACAAAATGCTGTGTATATGGAGGGTATATTTGCACAGTGCATCCCACCAGCTGCAAAAGCAAGCTCAGGTTAATGCTATGGATGGCTCACACTTACAATGTGAAAAATTCAACTTACCCACTACGTAGTCACAGCAGGAAATGACTAGAAAACAGAATGAAAATGTTCTTACACGTCTGGAAAGGTCTCTTGGTAGTGGGTGAAAAAGAAAAGCCAGAACCAAGCAGTGTCTCTGAAATTGCCCATCACCTTGGAGATGCTGGGCAACCTCTTGCGTCCCTTTTGGCTCTGGATGAGGACCTACACACTCCATGCAAACATGCAGGTGCACTTCAGGAAAGTGGGGGAAAATTACTGTGTGGGAGAATTCAGAGGCAGGATTTCTGCTGTTGCAGGGAGGTCAGGAAACAGCTCCTACTAAAAACCCTCTGTATTCCACAAAATTCCTAGAAAGGAAAGGATTTAGACCAACAGGCTGACAGAATGAAAGTTAAGAAAGCACTGTCAGACTAACTTTCATGAACAATATCCTGGAAATGTGTCTGCTTGGCAGCCAGGGCCCAGACACAATCCAGGATGAAAAGCCCATAGAATGGAAAAATTTCAGTGGTGCCAGAAACCTTCATTTTACCAGACTTAATGGTAATAATATTGTGTGGACAAACAGTAAATAATCTAAATCACAGACTGTTTGCAACACAGAATACTAATTATGGGTTGGAACATTTCTCTTGTCTCCATGGAAAAGAAAGAGTCTTCTCCATCCTCGCAGCTCCCTGCAGGTGTTCCAGCATGGCTTTGCTGAAGTCAGAGCCAGTGGGAGACCAAGCTGGTCCCCCTGGACTGGACTGACTGCAGGATTACCAGCGCTGGTGTGGGGCATGGACTCTGGCAGAGAGCTGAGGGAGTTATTAGTTCCCATCAAAATCCTGCTCTTGAGCAGTCACATGAGCTTTGAGGAATTCAGGGCTGACTCACTGAGTCTTTCCAGCAGTCCAGTTTTGGTGGGAAAGCCCAGGCCGTTTCAACAAGCTTATCAAGAAACAGCTTCCCCCTCCTGCATCAGGAGGCATCCCAAACAATATATTGCCAAACAAATGGCAATATAGACACATCAGCAGATACCAAGCCTTATTTTCAGAAGCTGGAGCAGACCAAACAGGTGGCTGACACAGAAATTTTACCATTCTGCCACCTGTGTTTTGACCAACTGACATAACAAACACATACAATTTTAGTTCTCTACCAATAAATACAATTTTCTTGGTTGGATGAGTTTGGGAAAGTCAGAAGGTGACACCAATTCTTATTTGGTATTGCACAGAGCACGTGCAGAAGTGCAAATTGGATCCTTGTGCCAGATCTCTGCTGAAGGTCACTCCCAGTTCACCTACCTGCAACATTTTGGTTCATGAATGAAATGACCAGAGGTTTTGTTAGCTGTGCCAGTCCTTGGGTGCCTTTGTTGGCATAAGTTGTTACATCCTGGCTGCTAGGCTCAGACCTCTGCTATTGTATTCTGCGGCATCCTGGTTACCCACAGTGACATAATTATGTTTAAATTTGGTCTGAGTGGAAAGGTTGTTCTGGGGAAGCCCTGGGGCTCAGCCAGGCCCGTGGTCTGCAATGATCCCTGTGGGGGCTGGCTCAGGAGATCACTGTGACACAGCTGAGGGTGAGGCAGGAGCCTGTCTCCTCCCAGGGCAGGCAGGCAAATGGACCAGATGCAGTTCTGCAAAGAAAAAACATCCATCCTCTGCTCCATGCTGAGCTGATAATCACATCACATTATCAGAGGAGGAAGCTGATGTGGACAGACAGAGTGGGTGTTAAAAACTAGAAAGGTCATGCCAAAATTCCTAATAGCTTCAGCATACCATGTTCAATGACTTCTTCAGGCTCACGAAACCGAACCCTTCTCTCTGCTCTCCGCTTTTCCCCCACAGCTGGGTCCACAGGTGGCCTTTTCCTCAGTATGGAAGGAGGATAGCTACTGTCATCTGTCTAAAGAGTTGATCAAAACACAAAACACGTGGCCATTCAAACAGGGTTAAGGTATCTGGGTGAAGTTTTGATCTTCCATGGATATGTTACCATGTCCCTTGAAGGACAGTATGTGTAACACCTCTGCTTGGACATAGTCAGACCACTGTAATATTTACAGCAAGACAATGGGGATATTCCTACATTGCCATAGACCTGCAGTACTCTAAAGCTGTTTTCTCAGGGAAAAGGTTAGTTAAAGCAATGGGCAGCAAAGTGGTCAGAAAGGGTTTCTCTAAATTGGAGCAAACATTTGCTGAAGGTGGCTGCTCAAAAGCCTTGGGCTATTCTGAGAACATAAATGTGGTATGAAATATATGAACCATATTATTTGGAGCACCTTTGAAATGTTCTGAGCTAAGCAATTCCATTCAGAATGCAGTGTTGCCATTTCAACAACTGGGACTATGCAGCTGGCTTGGGTTTGGACACTCCTGATGGGTACAAGAAGGTAATTTATTTGCACTTCGATATCACAATTACGCTGTTGCTCTGGTTTTTGCTTGGAAACCACTTTTAGTGTTTGACAACAGAATCATAATGCTGTGGATTCTTTGAAATTACGAGAAGCAGAGCTGCAGTAACAGTAGTAAGTTACTGTTCTGCATAGGAATGCTCCCACAGTCAACTGCCCAAAGTGAATGCAAAGCATCTTGGTTCAGAGACACCCACTGTCCTCTGGAAGTAGAGAGCAGATGGCAATTTTTCTACTTTTCAAAGATCTAAGTGAGGGGCATAGATTCTTCACATTTTATTTTCAAGACTGAAATAATCTTCTCCCTTTCTGTCTCTTTCCAGCTCTTTCCATCTCTTCCCCCTGTTCCTTTGCTAGATAAAGCTATTATTTCTTCTGGTCACTCTCCCTGCTCCCTTTTTTCCCCATTGATTGTTGTTTCCCCACTCAGTGATTGCCTGCTGCTTACTCCATATTTTTCTCCTTGCTTTGATCTTTGTACTCCTCAATTATCTACTTTTGTCCTTTTTTTAGACCCAAATACCTTTGCCTTGCCTTTTCTCTTAGGATGTTTTCCCCACACTCACCATTTCACACACCCACTCCTTGGACTGCAGAAGCAGGATTAGGTCCCATTAACTACAGTCTGAGGCTGTCAGACCCCAAACTAAAGGGGATGAATAGGTTTTCTTACGCATCACATTCTGGATAACCTCAGAAAGGCATATTACATAGCCAGCAGGAACTGCCATGGGAACTTCCTTCAGCTTTGATTCCTTCTCCTGAGAGATTCATAAAACCAATCTCATCACTGATAAGGATGCTTTCTCTGATCTTGGGGTCATACCAACTCTGTCTCATGGCTGTGGACAGTGCGTTTTGGAGTTCTGTGTTTTTCATTCAGCAGCTCAGAAGCTGGAAGCCCCACTCAGGGTATGGGAATCCTGGATTTGACTTCTTTCTAACTCCAAAGAAACACAAAGCCACATCTCTTACATACACGCCCTCATCATCAGAGTTATGGTGCACACATGGGAGTAGGGAATCTCAGTCTCTGCCATTGAAGCTGTCTTGTTTTGCCTTGAATAATTAAATATTCATTGAGCTAAAGAAAGAGAGAATGACTTTACAGCCTGGTGTTTGGGTACTCCCTTGGGGGTGGCAGAAGTCTGCTCCTATCCTTGCTCCAATGAATACTTAATAAGTGATACTTAAATATTCATTGGAGCGGTCACTGGGAACAGGGTCTCTCATCTACCAGGTGAGTACCCCAATCACTCTATGACAGCCACACACACACACACACTCTTACTCCCATAATGAATATTTGATTGTTCTGTGTAAAATGAAACAGATCTAGGGGTGGTTATGGCTGTGAGGGCTTCTCCTCTGGCACAGTCAAGGAAACCAAACTGTATATTTGAAGAGATTTATAACTCCAAGTGCAGCTGTTGTCCAAATGAGCTTTTCCAAATGCTTAGCAGTGACATCATATCAGAACAGGAAAACATTAAACAACTAGCTGGTTGGATAGCACCTAGCCAAGGAAGACCTTAATAAGGAAGTGATTTTATGATATTTACTAGACTTTAATAGCTTATGGAAATCAAAGCTGCACAGTGTCAGAACAAACAAAGCACTGTCCCCTCAGACAGAGACCTGGTGACAAGAGCTGGAAACCTACCAAAGTGATAGCTGGGAGATTGTATGACCCTAAAAACAACCCATTTGTAACAAGCCCTGGGCACTGGACACAGGGACTCCATCACCCATCAGAAGATTACTTACCGGCAGCTCCTTGGCACTATGATCAGAAAGTGAGGCTGGACATATTTGGGACATGTACTCTGGATACCGACATGAAGCCTCCCACACGAAGCTTTGGATGGAAAGCCTCTTGCCCAGGAAAATGAGAAGGACCAGGGAGAAGTGTCCGGAGAGCCCTCCGCAGTGGGGACGGAGCCGGCGGCAGCACCGCGCAGACGGGAGCAGCAACGGAGGACAAGGGAGGGGAAAGAAGAGTTTCCACCCTTCATAGCAGGGCTGGCGTGGGAAGGATGACGCTGCGTGAGATGTACTCAGGAGCCAAAAATAGCACACAGTGATAATACTGATTGTGCAGCTGGAAGCAGGGCTTTTTTGGCAGCGGGACAGGGCCTGAATGGAGCAAGTCACAGATAAACACCTACATATTTATTTTGCATGAATGCGAAGTTGAGGGTTTTTTTTTTTTTTTTAATAACAGTTGCCGCATTTCTGTGATCATGTTGGTTTCCTTTCCAGAATCCATTCCCCATCACAAAAATCTTGCAAGTGGGATTGCTTTTAATCCTTCTTCCATTCAAAATATATGGGTAAAGCCATCCGGAAATTATATAAATATAGTAGGATGACAGATATCTCCCTCCAGAACAGTTACGGCCTCACTTTATATGTTTAACAAATTAAATCCATTATTATAGCGATAAAGTGGGATTTAAACATTTGACATTTCTACTGATATTATAATAAGATTATTGATAGAAAGAGAGGTGATTTACTGTTCAAGAGGCTTTAACAGCCCCTTGTCAAATGCTGAAGGCTCGGCATCATCAAATATACAATTTTTAGTCAGAAATACCTGCCATGACTGCTGAAATATACTGGTTTACTATCCCTGAAAGCACAAGCTTGTGACTTTTTTTTTTTTGTTCTTTTCCTGGAGCTATTTATTTGCTGTGCTGTGTGTAACATACATGGTTTGGTTTTTTAGCAGTGGTTGGATGGATTCTCCCATGGCATGCTCAGGCTGGCCCTTGTTCTGCAGTGGAGTGAGGGTTGCAAGATGCTCATCCAGGCACTGGGAACCAGAGCTGCTCTGTGGGCTTCGCTGCTTCTTTAGCCTTCCTTTCAGGGATATGGGGAATGGGTGAGTAGATGGAAAGGGTTGGGGTCCTCCCCCAGAGAAAACTGGGCCAGAGCAGCAGAGGAGGCTTCTGTGGCTGATGTGGGGTCAGCAGACTCCCCAGGACTTGCTGCCCTCCTGCAGCTCAGCCTCTGCATGGGTCTGCTGTCCTCAAGCCTGCCCTCAGTCACATCAGTATCCACGTGGAGAGGAGGAGATTTTGCTGCTCTAGGGCTCTCCACTGAATGCACCGTATCTAAAAACCCCCTGGAGAGAGTTATCTTACCTTCTCTTTCCTGTGCATTGGGGTGATGGAGGGCTTTTCCTCATGCTGAAACCAGCTCACAGCTGCAGGCCTTGTGAAATGCTCCCAAAATCCCCTCTCTGCTGCGTCCTGCAAGTGTTCCATAGAAGTTATTTCAGAATATCTAGGATGGCTTTTGGTGGAGAAAAGACATTCTTCAAAATTTTGTTTGTGGTAGATCCTAGACAGAAAGGTGACAAATTCTGTCAGACTATTGTCCCTGGCTTCCCTGGCTCCTCCTTCTTCCTATTGTCATAATCACTTACTACTAATTCATGTAAGAAGGAATTTACCTGACTGTTTTGGCCAGCAAAACTAATGGAGGTGGGAAGAGGGAAGTCAAGCTCTAGTCCTCATCTAGCTTTGACTTTCTCCATGGGAATTGTCTCATTTATTTTTGCTAGTGTCACCCAGCAAGGAACGTAAGAAGGTCTTCTGCAGCCTTTTATTCCTGTAGAGCGTGGCAATGAGATTGCCAGCTTTTAGACCTGAGTGAAAAACCTTGTTCTTGTCTTTTTCACTGAACCTGGCTTTGTTGAAAGGAGGGTTTCATGGTTTTCTAAATAATTGGTCAAAGATATTTTGGTATTTTCTCAAAAAAAGCCCAATGCAGAAGTCAATGGGATTTGTTGTTTTCAAGAAATGGACATCTGGAGACAACATTTATAACTTTTGCTGCCAGAAACCATTTCTTTTCAGCTCTAGATTCCCCTTAAATGTAAACAATATTTTTGTTCATTTGATTGAAAAATAATTGGGCAGCTTATAAATGTTTTCATGAAAGATTGCTATCTAAATGGCTGGAATGATAATTTCATAGTGGCATTCTCACTTTTATCTCAAGATGTGCTAATTATATTAATAGTAATGGTTGCAAATGCTTGAATAATTAGTAGTTACCTGGGCACTCAAGTTCCAGTGGATAAAGATGTCAGGAGTTCAAATCTCATAACAGGGACAGCTCCATTCGTATTAAGTGCTTTTGATTGCAGTTTAACAACCTAAAATTGGATATATGTTAGGAATAAAACACAGCCTAATGCTTAAAGTAAAAGAATCCAGGAAAATAACTTCTCTAGCCTCTGAAATCACTGGTAATAATAATAGTTACAATAGGGGGATGATTTCTGCATTAGAAGCTGTAAGAATTTCCTTTAATATTGCCCTTCTTTTCAAAGTAATTTTTCATCTAAGCTTTGATCTCATTTCATGCAACATATGTCAGAAACAAAGCTGGACAAATAATTCATAAATGAATTATTTAGCTTGTGAGTGTCACCTCTATTTCTTTCAGCTAATTGTTCACAAATAGATAGTGACTTTTGTGAATGTATTCATTATTCAGATTTATTCAGTGGATAATTGCTGGGAGTAATTCTTTGTCTGTAGATTGCTTGGAAGCATTTTGCTGTGAACATTTAATAGTAAAAATCTATCCAGGCTTTCAATACAAGACAAACTAAAATAATCTATACTGATGTAGTCCTTAAACACAAACGATATACTGCAGTCTTAAAGAGAAACATCAACATTTTCATCAAGAAATCCGTTACTTCCCAAGGTACATGGGAGGGAAAGCAAAAGCATTTCAACTCAATGTGTAGCACCGACATTGAATGGTGCACATTGTACATGCAAAGAAGTTTTTACAAGAAAAGGGTTGCTTAAGTGTTTGCTCAGCAGAAAAACAAAACAAGCCTGAACAAAACATGATTGACTTCCCAGAGAATAAATATGAACAGTCCACACAAAGGAATTAACTGCACAGCCAGTATTTTTTCTGCAATACCCCAGTGGAAGATGTCTAGGAAATAAACATAACATGATAAAACAATTTTACACTCAGAGGATAGCCGTGTAACCATATGAACTCTTTTTCCATTTCCTTCTGTGGGAATAAATATTTTAGACAAGCAAAGTACTTTGTAAATGATGCCTTTGTGGGGATTCGTCTGGCCCGGTTCAATTATTCTGAAACCTAGCAATTTTCTCATATCACTGAATCTGCTTTTATTGCAAATAGGGTCATAGAAATAGTCACTCATTGCAATAATGGACTTCGTTTATCTTAACTATTAACACTTCCAGTAGGTTTACACACACGTATATATTCAATATTTATGGATATGCACAGTGCATATATATTAATAATGAAGTAACTTTATCTCCAACAATCTGAAAACAAAATCACGTAATACCATACAGCGCGGGGTGCAGTGGTAACTGGAAGCAGCATATCAGGATAACAGAACAGAAAAGGAATAAATAAATTAGAGGGGAGTCTTCCATATCTTCCTCAACTTCCAGAGTGTCAATTGAGCCTTTGTTCAATATTCCACCTTTCGCGGTTCTGTGTACTCTTGATTAATAATTTAGAGATGCACCTTTTGGAAGCAGGGTAAGTTTTGTGTTTGCCAAGAGTGATTTGATGAGTACATCAGGAAATAAAACAGCAAATTGCCCCACAGAGTATAATTAGCTATTGCCTCCTTCCCTTTTCTGCCTCTGGAGAAACAGGTTTACTGCTGAAAGTTGTGGGGCACCCATGAGATATCATACAGCACCATTTCTTCTCCTCAGCCTTCCAGTAAAGAAAGCACTGTGTAAATCCCAGCCTCAAGACAGAAAAAGCTCTTTGGACTGCATGTTTCCATTCCACATCCAGAAGGGTCATGGTTAATCTGTTGTTTGGCAGTCACTCCAAAATGAGGCATTTTTGTGGAGTTGGGGGAAAAAAGATCAAAAACAAAGCATAATGGAAACAGAGCACTGAATGGGAAGATGGTCTGGTAACACTGGGTGTGTGCAGCCAGCCAGGATGAAAGCAATCAGTTTTCCTTCCTGTATATCTGTTAGCTCCCGTGATGCCCAGAGAGCTGTGTATCCAGGTGTGTTTTTCCCCAAGGAAGGGCAGTTGTGGTCAGTGCAAAGTGCATCACCAACAGTCCCTGTGGTGCTCCATGAAGGACCCATAGCATTATCCTCCCGGGGGGACCTCTTTGCCTTTTAGCTGTTACTGCTCTGTGCTGGAAGTTTTCATGATCACACAGATCTGTGAGTGCCCCTTGGATGCAGGTAGGCAGACCTGGGCAGTTCATCCAGGACCTGCGGACCTGGATTGCCAACCTTTGCAAAATTGGATTAAGGGTGGTGTTATTGCATGTGACCATCTGATCCATCACAGCAGAACTCACTTTTGAAGCCATGGCTTTATTTGCAGATGTAGAATCACAGAATAGTTTAGGTTAGAAAAGATCTTTAAGGTCAGTGAGGCCAACTGTTAACCCAGCACTGCCAAGACCAACATTAAATCATGTCCCCAAGTGACACATCTAAACGTCTTTTAAATACCTCCAGGGACAGTGACCCAGCAGCTTCCCTGGGCAGCCTGTTCCAGTGCTTGACAACCCTTTTGGTGAAGAAATTTTTCCTTCTATTCAATCTAAACCTCCCCTGGTGCAATCTGAGGCCATTTCCTCTTGCTCTATTTCTTGTTAATTGGGAGAAGAGGCCAACACCCCCCATCTACAACCTTTTTTCAGGTAGTTGTAGGGAGTGATATGATTTCACCCGAGCCTCGTTTTCTTCTGTCAAAACTGGAGCTGCTTCCTCAGCTGCTTCTCATAAGACTTATGCTCCAGACCCTCCCCCAGCTCCGTTGCCCTTCTCTGGACTTGCTCCAGCACCTCAATATCTTTCTTGCAGTGAGGGACCTAAAACTGAAAACAGGATTCGAGGTGCAGCCTCCCCAGTACCGAGTACAGGGGGACCGTGTAGCAGGTCCTTCAAAGTGATGATCATCTTCCTGGAGCCGTGGCACCAGTTTGAAATCCACAATGTGCACAGGTTTGTACTGGTTTTGAACCGGCCTCTTTCCTAAGGCAAAGACAGAAGCACCGAGCAGAAGCGTTGTAGGGTTTTGCATTATGGTGAGAACATCCCTGCTGCAGGGCAGAGCAATCTCTGCTCTGTTTGGGCTAACTGGAAGTGATTTAACTCTGTTGAGGAATTTGGTCTCAATTTATCCCTGGCATGAGTCCATTTACTTATAAAAGGCATGAATCTGTGTCCATTTCTTAAAATTGCCTCTCTTATTCATGTGTCTTTCCGGGTAGATGCTACAAATAACCACAGAGGACTTGTGATGATATATAGTAAACAGAGAGAGAATTTCTGGCTGCTGAAATGAACTTTCTAAATAATTACAGAATGATTCCACATCCATTTCATAATTAGACTCCTGAGATTGCAGTCAAGCTATTACTTGTGATTCAACATGCATTTTTATTTTAGAAATGTCCCATAGCCTTTAGGCTTATTCACCTGAGATTTTCTAATTTGTTCTGATCATCCTGTCACTGGGACCTTAAATGTAAAGCATGTATTGATTGAATAAGTGTTACCAAGTAACCAAATGCTAATATCTGCTGTTGGCTCACTGATTCCACATCAGTCAGTCCTGCTGATGTGGGAGATAGACAGGGCTGGAGCGAGTGAGGTCATTCTGAGTCAGCTTTTATCACATGCTCATCGTATTTTAGGAACAAAAAGCAGTGGAACTGGAACCACTGCCTAAAGCATTTGGGCTGCTGTTGATGGCAGGGCTGCCATCAGCCATGAGGTGAATGAGGAGAAACCCACTGCCAGCAGGAGGACATCTAAGCTGGCATAAAAGAGAAAAGGGATGCAGAGAAAACCCCTGAGAAACCGGGAAAGTGGAATTATCTCCAGGAGTTCTACATTTGGAGTAATCACTCTGTGCTTGATGTTGTGTTCATTGGGGCTTCCTGCCTGCTTTCCTAGGTGAGCACTGACCTGAGGAGAAATCCAGCTAGGATGGCCACAGGGTATAGCCTCAAAAGGGGATTAGTGGTCTTGTCTTAATCCCAGGCATCAAAAGACTCCAATTGACTTCTGTGAGCCACTGTCTCTCCTCTAAAAAGGATTTTAGAAACCTGGCAGCCACTAATGCCAAACTGGCCCTGAGAGGGGCAGCAAGCGGGGCTGACAGCAATGGGGAGGGAAGAAGCCAAGGGAATCACAAAGCACCGAGACACAGGCAACTACATAACATGATTTGAGGACACTGACGTAAATGCTCCTGAGCTCCATTTGCAGTGTCACCTTGGAAGAGGATTAGATTAGATTAATCACGTGAAAGAAGAGCAGAAAAATGGAGAAAAGAGCAGATTGAAGTGTAACAAAAGCCCAAATGAGTAAAAAAAACCCATGAATTGGAAAGCATTTGGATGATAAAGATTATAAAGAGAAAGTGGCAAATCCCTCTGTCATTGGCAGCTGCTTTACATTAATGTTAAGTCTATTAATGATGATATTTGTTTTTCTAATTAGCATGTAAGTCTCTCTCCTCCACCTCTCCAAGCCCTGGAGACTGGTGATTTCAGAGAAAAACAAGTACGTTTAACAAAAAAGTAATTGGTACAATTTCCAAAACTGACTGAGTGCTTCTGGATCTTATATTCAATTGCATCTCAGTTTAAGCTGAGGCAAAAAAAATAAGCAAGGGAAAATTCAGGCAGAACATCAAAGTACACTTGTTGGCATTAGGCTACACAGATAAGTCAGGTTGAAAGCCGGTTATGTTTTGCAGAGGCAAGCTGAATGTTTAAGTTGTGTTTTCATTCCAAAGCAGAGCATCCTTTGGCATTCCTTCAAGAGTTGGAGGGTCCTGCTCACACCAAGACAATTTATGTTTCACAATGGTGTCAGTGAGAGCAGGATGTGCTTTTAGAGTTGGAAACCAGGGTCCAGCTTTGACCCTTGGCAGGTTTCAATCAGAACCTTCAAGTGCCAGGCCCCTAGGATGCAGCTTCTTATTAGCTGCCTTCTAACAGCTCAGCTCAGCTCTCTCTCTTTCTCCCCCTTCATTCTCTCTTTCTCTCCTTCATTCTTATCAGAAATTTGGTCCAGGACCAGGAAACATCTCAGCTTAAATTAATATGTTGGTCAGAATCATCTCTGCTCCAAAAAATGCATTTTTTTTCTGATGTGAAGCATTTTCATTGGCATATTTTTCATCATCTCAAATGTATGAGCCTTTCAATCAGTCTCCTCAATGAAACAATGGAAATTACTTTGCCTTTTCTTTTAAAGCCAGAGAAATGCAAAGGCGAGGAACAAAGCTTCACGGGACAGCTGTGGAGATGCTGAAATAATAGTGTCTGAAGGGAGAAGCATGGAAGACGAGCTCTTGGTCTATTATGTGATTCTGACTATGTGGCTGTTCCCTGACAAAGACAAAACTTTTGGGTACACAGAGCTAGTTCAGTGTCTTGCACTCTCTCTCTCATGCATTATATCCACTCTAGCAAGTGTTTCTGGGAGAAGTTTTGAGACTGGAGTGTTCCTACACTTCCTACCTATTGTTAGCATTTCTCCCTATGTATTGGAAATCTGGAAACGATTAGATCTTTTCTGGAGCATACTGGGCCAAAAGGCTCTTTGCTCTAAAGCGAAGATGATGGAAAAGTGACACCACCACTCGTCCTCCTCAGAAGTTGTCTCCTGCCTCTGTGACACCTCTGAGGCTGTAGACCTGAAACACCTTTTCCTGACACTCCTGCTTTTGGCAAGCTTTGTTACTTGCTGTGTGGATAATTCCAGAACTGGGGAATAGTGTCAACTTCTTCAGTGGTATATTTGACAGCCCAAGTCAAAAGGTTATTAGCAAGGGATGCTCCAGGAGCCACCACTCTGTCATGCCTTTCAGGAGGATCCAGTGTGAGCCAGCATGCTACATCAGAGATGTAGACTAAGAAGTGCCAAGTTAATCAAAGCTGGTGGGTTTGCTCTCTTCTGTGCTCCCCACTGTCATTTCAGAAAGGACACCTTCAGCTCCTTTGCCTTTACCAAATACAAATTAAATAAGTGCTAGGCTGCAAAATACCACTGCTTCCTTTTTTTTTTTTTTTTTTTTTAAGTTTTATTTTCCTGGGAATATGAAATATAAAAAAAAAATACAGAGGAGGAAAAAGGGAATTTGGAGAATTTGGAGCGGGTGGCACTGGTAGCTGTCGCCTTTACTTGTGAGTTCAGAGTTCTATTTTGGGGCAATATGTGGTGGAAACGGGCTGGCACTGGAGAGAAGTTAGTGCTCCATGTACCAAACACCCCTCAGAACTCCAAGCCATCTATTTATCTCTTTTACAAAACCAAGGCTGAAGATATCTTGGGGATTAATTCTCCCAAATCTTGGGCACTACCCCAGTTCATGTAGTGATAGTTCTGGCCTTCCTGTCTGAAATCTTTACTTTATTTGCTCCCCAAAACGCAAAGTAGCTGCTCCAGGATGAAGATATAGAACTTTGTAAATTCAGATACTTGTCAAAATCTTTTATTGTAAAACATTCCTGTCTGAATCATGACCTATTCACTCTAGGTGCTTTATCTGAGCAAAATAAGAGTTTAATTCCCGGGTTTGGGAATGTCATTAGGAAGGGAATATGGAGCTTTCCTGATCCACACCATGTTAAGCAGATCAGACATCCTTTCTGGTGGTAGAATGAGTGGTTTGAGATTTGAAATGTTTTTAATCTTATTTTCAACATTCATGAAAAAATGGGCTCTAAGGGAACCAATCACCATATTGCTTTTATACAGATTCAATTCTAAAAAGTCTGATGAGATACTTTATTGCAGCTCCTAATAAGGGTTACTATTGTTCACAAATAATGTGCTCGAATTCATCAGTCTTGTTTAATCCCAGAGCTGTACAAGAGCTGCAGATACTGGCAAAGAGATTGTTCCTACCCTGCAGTCTGTATAAACTGAAGGAGCAATGCCACTTAACACCAAAAAAAAGATTTGGCCCACAGTTTTCAGAGAGGCTGAATACAGAAGATAAGGGAAAAGAAGCCAAGAAGCTGCAGTGTTTTGACAGGAACAGGTTAAGCAGTTTAATGACAAGAGGCTCTCTCCACGCTGGCCTATGCAGCCAAGAACACACAACCTTTTTTAGACGTACCTGTTGGTCACGATGAAAAATGTAGGCAGCATCTCACACTGACATGTCTGGCTTGGGAGGCCTGCTCAGAAAAATCCCTCATCAGAGCTGCAGCTGTCTTCTTCCCCAGGGCAAATTCCTTTAAAGCTGTCAAAGATGCTGTAATCAGACTAGGTCATCAAAACCGGTCCTCCTGAGGACTGGAAATAAGATCCAGAGATGAGCATTCAGCTGCATGGGCAAGGTCTAAAACACTAAAGTTTCCATTGAAATTAAATGAAGAGACTGTAATTGCTGTGAAAGAAAAGCAGAGCAATCATTGGGAGAGCCCGAAAGCTTTCAAAGCAGCTCCTGAAACGATGCTTGCTGGAAAGCAGGGATCTATGTACTGAATAACAGAACCTGATAACAGAGCACAGCTTTTACAGGGAAACCAACTTTGATAACTGCTGGAGCATTTGACTCTGTGGCTCCTGGAGAGGCAAATTTAATTGAGATTTCACCACACAGCTGAGTAGTTTTATTACCAGGTTAAATAAAAAAGGTTAATAAAGTAATAAAAATGGATTCTTTGCATTCTTGATTTCAAAACACGGAGCTGCGGTCAATATGCTTAATAATTTGTAAATAGAGTGAAAAAAAGCACAAATAGCCATGGTGACCATGGAGAGGGTACTACTATGAACTTGTACCCTCCCTTGCAATTTTGCTTGCATTAGCAGTTTTGCAGTTTCCATAAAAAAGGTAAGGTAAAGCAAATGAACTGAATTCCTCCATGGTCCAATGTTTACTGCTGTTACTGGAGTTACAACTGGGATAAATTTGTCTTGGATTTGACTAAATCCTGTCTTGGATAAAATGAAAGAGTATCAGTGTATTTGATTTTAGCTGTATTTACTGTAAATTGTTTACAGTGTCTCTGATTTTAAGGGATTGATCCCTGCCTGAGGAACACTATCAGAGTAAACAGATCAAAACTTGTCCTTATTGCTTCTCCAGAGCTCTGGCATTACACCAGATACTGGTTGCCAGGTCTTTCCTACTTTTTAAATTAAAAAAAAAAATCACCACGGTACATGATGTGAATGTTCACATAACTACAGAAAAAATGGGAAATAAACAACCTCTCTCCTAAGTAGGAATAGCTGGGGGAAATCACTGACTGAGCTAGCCATGGGGGAGCAGGCAGTGCCCTGGCTGCTGTGGTGGGCACGGGAGAGGGGATGGGGAGCTGCCTGAGCTGAAGTAATTAACAGGAGGAATCCCTGGAGGAGAGAAGTAAGAAAATGAAGGTAATATGCTCCACTGAGTTTGTGAAAAAAGACAGTTGGAGTGAAGCACAGGAGAGGTGGAGGTGTGTCATGGAGGCGTGAGAATCTCTGAAACAGGGAGACCCTGGAGCAGCAAGGCAGGGGGGAAGCTGGTGCAGACAAGAAGCGGGCAGCAGTGCCAGGAGGTGGATTGTGAGTGATATGGAGGGATCTATTTCCCATTTCTGATTGCTGCGTTGGTCAAAGTGTCCAAGAATATTTTACTCAACTGGCTCTGTACTGCTTTTCCTATCTACCAGGATGGGAAGTGGAGGCACCAGGTTGCAAAGTGACTCGCCCTCTCATAAACCCAAGAGCACAGCTGAGTGCTGGGGTCAATTTACTGCTCATCTCACCTCCTAAAATTCGCATGCTACCAGGGGCAGGTGACTGTTCTGAGATGCTTCAAGCAAAGGCTTCTGCAGGCTGTGCAGCTCACAACTATCTAGGGAATGCACCCTAAGAATAATCAGACCATAAAACCTGGGGGAAATGCTGCTATAAATCCCGTAACACCGAAAAGCAGCCCTGTGAAAGTTTTGCAGTGAGGCAGAGTGTGGAGCAGGTAGCAGAGAAAAGTGGTGCAAAATATATAAAGCCATGTACTTGCCTGAGCACCCACCAAAGGCTCTGTGTGTGAGTGAGCAGCAGGGCTTCCTCAGCTGTTTATGCTGCTGAAGGATATTTAACCACCCAGCCAGGCAACTGGCTGGAGCTCAGCTGGAAACACACACTGACAAAAGCACAGGAGATGGAGCCAGTGCAATAAACACAAGGCTGCCTTGATTTTTTTTTTCTCTGTCTAATTATACATATATGTTCAGTATTCCTGGGACCGAATTACAACCTTAAATTTGCTGTTCCTTCTTCAAAGGCTTTGTCCCCGAGTTAAGCGACCAAGAACAAAACAACAAGTGTCTTTACTCTGCAATTCCCTCGTCACATTATTCCCGTATCGAACCTGGCAGCTCCCAGCCTTCCCAACACTATAATTAGAGCATCTCCAGCCATTGAAATAGCACTGACCCTCGCCACAGCACTGACCTGCCTGCTTTGCAGCTCTCATCTGTCATGCACATCAGCTCCTTGCCCATACAAAGCAAGTACATGGAGTCTGAATTTTGGCTGTGCCTGGCCAGCAGCCCGAGCCTGCACATCACCCCAGCTCCCACACACCCTGCCCTGTGCTATGGAAAGCTGACTGTGCCCCAGTTTGCCACTGGAATGGGGGAGCTGGAGGAAGGGAGACACTTAAATTTGGCATCTCTTCAACCAGGTTTCTTCTTGAATTAGTGCATGAAATTCAGCTCTTCTGTCAGCATTTCATTCTTATTTGATATATAGGAACATGCAAGCAGGCTGTGGCTGACTGTACAGACTGCTGATTTAGGGAGAGCTGAGACCCCAGGATAAACTAACACAGGCTGATTTTCTTCAATCTGTTCTGTTTGCTGGGCTTCCAGCTCCAGACTCCCCTCACTAAGAGCTGGGAAGCCCCCCTCACCTCCCAGACTCCCTGCACGGTCTGGGATCAGAGGAAGGAACAGAGGGTTTCCCCATCAAGCAAGGATTGCCATCTTGTGGGTGGATGGGCTAAATTTGCCCTCAATCTTCTTTCTACAGGGGGCATTTTAAATGCTCTCAGTATTTTGCTGAGTTTCATTTAGAGGCATTTATCCTCCTTAGCAAACAGAATAATCAGCCAGGAGAGGTGTAGGCAGTCACAGAGAGCACCATCCTCATCCCATTCCAAGAGCTCTAAAACAGACGAACTGATAACCCTTCTCCTGGGGTAGCTAAGAGCTTTCTGCAGGGAGCCAGGATGCCTACCTTAGGTCAGATATCTGAGTTTTATGTAGCTGAGGAGACACATGGGCTGGGTTCCACTGTGAGTGGGAATGGGTCAGTGCAGGAGCCAGTGTCAGGGGTTTCACTGCTGGCTACACGTCGTGTTCAGCTGCCTTGGGAACTGCAGGCTGTGAGAGTTCAAGTGCTCTGTCTGGAAATCAGGCATGGGCCAGGACTTCTGTATATCTCCCACAATGCTTATCACACATAACCTCTCACGTTCTAAGTGCAGCATCCCCTTCCTTTCTCTCCTGCCTCTCCCCATGCTAACCAGCATAAACTGGAATAGATGCAAGAAGAAGGTTCATCTCCTCTTCATATCAGCCAGTTGGCAAATCCTTGCTCATCTGGATGGAGTAAAAACATGAGCACTTACACCCTGTGCAGGATTTCCCCCACCCCAGGAAATACTTCTCTCAGTTACTGCAAAGTCAGGATTCAGCTGCTCAGAAATCTGCAGCCAGGCAGGTGCCCCACAGCTCAGAACATCAGCCCAGGCCCCCACCACAGTCAAGGGAGACAAGCAAGTGTTTTTAGGGGCAATTCATCCACCCTAATTTAAAACCCTAGAATTAAATAAGCTGCAGGTGAACCCTATCCTGGAAGTGCCTTTTCCTCTTTTCACAGCAGGGAGGACTGGCTCTGATGCAGATGTCTCCATCCAGACGGGTGGATGACACCTACCCTACACTGAGGCAGAGAAAATTGCTTTTCCTGAAGGCCAGAATGACATTTTAATACATATTGCTGGGAGGCAGGGGAGGGGGAGATCTCTTCGGGGTGACCTTGCACTGAATGTGAGTTCTCTGTGGTGAGTTTGCTGGGCTGCAAGGGGAAAGGCAAGGAGGGGTTACCAAAGGGAAAACTGACCCTGTATTGAAGCCCCAGTGCAGAACTTCCCAGGTGAGATGCATGAGCCCTTCACCATCACATCTTTACACATCTCTCTCTGTTTCTGTGGTTCAGAGAGCTAATTTTAAAAGTAAACCAAGGCTTTTTTCCCCCGTTCTGAAGTCTCTCTTTGTTTAACAGAACATAACTTACATTTTCTTTTACTTTTATGGGAGGTTTGCATTTCCATGTATGTCAGCAGTGCATGGAACCGACATCTGAGTGGGTGAAGTGGAATTTTGATTTATTGGAGAAGACTGCATTATCAGTAAATTCAAGAGACTAAATCTGCCATGGAGAGGACTTCTTTTGTTTCCATCATCAAGTCAGACATTATATCCTGTCAAACATCCCAGGGGGCACTTTTGCTCCAGGCACCAGAGGCAATAACTCAGCTCAGAAATGTATGCTGTATGCTGAACCCTTCATCTCAGCAAGCATTCAACTCTTGTTCAAATGCAGGACACAAGTGAAAGAGAATAAAAATAGGAATTAATCCTTAACCTTACCAGCCCTATGATAGCTCTGTTTTTTTCAGTGAAGACCATGAAGTTCTTCATCTGAACTTCTTCTCCTGGTATGATCCCATGGCTGAGGGTGGTGCTGTGTGATGAAATTTTTAGGTTTGGATGCACAGTTACAGCATTGCAGACATCAGCTGGCAATGTCCTATCACTGCTGTGATGGCTTTGCCACCTTCCAGGCCTCAGAGTAGCTATAATGCTTGTTGAAAAGATGGATGGGATCTCCTTCTTGTTTTTAACCCCTTGCCTGGTGGCTATGCAATGGAGAGGTGGCCTCTTGCTCTCGGGCACCCTGGCATTGCTCCTGGTCCATGGGCTCAGCACGGTGCCCTTGCACAGAGGGAGGCCGTGCTCAGATCCCCTGTGCCAGTCTCTGCTTCGTGCTCTGATCCCCTGTGCCAGTCTCTGTTCCACTGACACCACTGCTGCCTACAGCACTGACACCATGTAGGGCACTTCTTCTTGATGTTCAATGTGCTTAAATATGCCCAGCTCTAGTGGCATCTGTGGAGAGCCACCAGGTCACCCCTGCAACTCATCTGTTCCTTCACCAGAATGTTCATTTGCTGAAAGCCTCCCTTTTTTGTTTGGTTTTTTTTTTTTTGTTTTTTTTTTTTTTTTAGAGAAGCCAATGGGACCCGTGGTACAGGAAATTACCTCAGATAACAGCATTTTGCAGCGTGCAATAAGCACACTGGGGTTTTAACCTTTCTGCTTCTTCTAACACCCCTGTGGAGCCCTTCTGCTCTTGACAGAGGTCTGGTGACCAACAGCAATATTTAGTGACTGAATTTTGACCCTATTTTGGGCTTCAGAGGTTGTTGAGTCATAGAAAGGCTTGGGCTGGAATAGACCTTAAAGCCCATATGATTTCTACCTCCCCACCATGGGTAGTGGCACCTTCCACCAACCTTCCAGGCTGCTCAAAGCTCCATCCAACCTGGCCTTGCACACTTCCAGGGCTCGGGCATTCACAGCTTCTCTGGACAACCTGTTCAACTGCCTCACCACCCCCTGAGTAAAGAACTCCTTCCTAAAATCTAACCTAAACAGTGGCCCACTGTTGGGTCACTGAATGAAGCTCACAGCAGCTCATACAGGGAATGTTTGATGTAAATTGACCAAAAAAATATACGGTTTAGTGAGTTCCACAAAGCAGAGGGAGACTCACTGAACAGCCAGCTATTTATGAATAAATATATCTATTCAGAGGGGGAATCACATAAAACAATGGGCTGGCAGTGGCTGGTAATTTAAAATGCAGCAGGCAGACTGTTGCTCACATTAGTAACCTACAAGGCACATCGCTTAAATAGCACAATCAGCACCAACCAGCTCCCGGGGAATTACTGAACCATTTGTGGTTCTGTGCCTCTACTTATTCTTAGAGAAACTTGCTCTTAAGTCTCTATTGCATCTGTTTTCTTTATTTACCATAAACTTGCTAACTTTATGTGACTATGGTTTCCTTTAAACCATATGCTATTTTTTACAGAAAGCCACACATAGGCAACCCTCAGTATTACTTACTTTGGGTTCCTGGTAGAATAATAATATTTAACAGTCCAGCACTATGCAATTTTTTAATTTTTGTCATTTCTTTTCATCTCTTGTGGACCAGATTCTTCTCACCCCTAAATTTGGGGCTAAACTGTCTGCATTTCCCATGTATTGATGGTGCCTTTTCCTAATCGTTTTGTGCTTGTATCATTCCCTTAATTTTTGCAAATACCATCTACTGTACCACAGACACTGTAATGATGGCCTGTGTTTGTATGGTGGCCTTTTTTCTACCAAAGGGCTATAAGGAAAGTGGAGGTTAGGTCACATGTTTGATGCAGGAGGTGGATTTTAGAGAAGCAGTTTGGTAGGTGCTCACCAGGCCTCAACTACAAATAGAAGTAGTTCTGTTAAATGCAATGAAAGGTGCTGATCTGGCCCAACTTGGCCAAACATGAACTTAAGTAAGATCACAAAGCAGCATAATCATTGTTGGGATCACCATCAGTGATGTTGGTCCTGCTCAGCCTTTCTTTCCATTAATTGTTTACTCACGCTTTTTCCATCAACTATACCAGGCTGAGCTGAGCTGAAAAGTAGCAACAGCAATAACAAGGCAGGGTTTCATCCAAGTGAAATGAAAATGAAGAAAAAGCCTGTTTTAGCTCTGGTCTTCAAACTTTTTAATGACCTTTTTTTCCCCGGCATCATCTGACTAGACAGGATATTGACATAATTAATGGAGATTGTATTGTCTCAAAATGACAGTCCTTAAAATCAACAATGAAGAAATGAATTTGGAGACTTGCTAAATGCTGACTGAGAAGGAAAAAGATGCAGTAGGCATTAAATCCAGTCCTCTATTACAGGCAATCATATCATACAATTTCATTTCTAAATGTGGTAGACTTCACACAGTGAAGCCATTCTCGGTGCCCAGAGTCCTTCAGAAACCTTTTCCAGACTTTCCTGTATTCTAATCATCATTTAAAGTTATTGATGGCTAATTTATAGTAATTTATTCTCATGGCAACATCCTTTAGCTTCCACAACCCCTTCACAGAAGAAACTGCAGTGACATTTTACTTTAATTTTTAATTATTCACATTAGAAATAATGCTGTTAAATGCTAAAGATCAGGATGAGACCTAATGTGTAGTTGTGAAGGGGGAAATCATTCCCAGATATCCTGCTGAGCCCGTATGGTAATTTCTATGTTTGGATATGCTTGTAAATGTCTGATTCAGCATCAAGGGGGAGTGACAAAGTAGTGAGGGAACAAGAGAAAAGACATTGCTGAAGACATTTTCCCTCCCTCCCCCCTGCCTCTCCTCCTCTAAATGGTGAGCCTCTTGCACGCGATCCTTCAGGAGTAATTTCTGGAACTGAGATTTTTGATTCCCTGAGGCATCATTTCAGAAAGTCCCTCTGCTGCTTTCTGGGCAGCCCCTGTGATGTGCCAGCAGACAATGATGCCGTGGCACCTCTTGCTCACGAGCACAGCTCCAGCCCAGCCCGTACCAGAAGCTGAGACAGAAGCTGATTTTACTGCTTCTTCCACATCCAATTTCATCTCACTCTTGTGAGTGACAAGGTTTAGGATGTGTTCATTATGCAAAACTGCATTTGTGCTCCAACCAGCTTTTTGGAGAGGGTTTGGCCAATACAATGTCTTTGTGGTCCAGGAATTTTCACATTGGCTCTCTTATTCCACACAAGGCTGCTGTAAATGACGATTCCTCAATTTCACTTTCCTCAGCAAACTGGTGCTTAGATATTTAATTAGGAAGCAAACCATATAATCAACCTTCTGCAGATAGAGCTGCACACTATAATCAGTCCCGCTCAGCTTCTTTGCATGCTGCTGGAGTGCCAGCAGCTCCTGAATTTATCAACACTGTGGCTTGAGTGGCAATTTGCCCAAGGATTTCTCAATTAATAAATATGAAGCAGCAGGCAGTCCAAACACTACACAGGCTGTGCTGCACGTCTAACATCAGTGGTTTCACTCTATTTCTGCTGGGAAAATCAGCTCCAAAAAAAATCAGGCAGAAACAGAAGTTACATAATAGCAAACTGCATTTATCTTTTTGTGTTTGGGGTTTTTTTGGTACTATTTTATCTTCCATTTCGCACAAAGTGCTTGTCTTAGTGCTGTAAGTTATCCCAGCTGGCATTCAAGGCCGTCACATTCTTGGTGAATGGTCCAGAGCCCACCTGCCAGGCAGGAAAAGGTATGGAAAACAAGAGCAGGATGCACAGCACACTTCAGATGTGCAGCAGAGATACAGAGATGCCCCTATCAAACACAGCTCATGGTTCCACAGCTCTTAGACTAAGGAGTAAAAAGAGGTAAGTCTGGGTCAAAGCTGATGCTGGATGGAAGTAGGATTCCTGTGAGGGTGGTGAACTGGAGGGAACGGGAATGGATGAGCATTTCTGCATGCTCAGAGTGGAAATTTCTTTTTCTGGTACTCCCCATATAAGCATGGAAGGAAAGGGTTGAATTCAGAGGATGAATTGAATTGAGGGTATCTTCTGAATAAAACCTTCCTTCTCCTTTGTCAGCTAAGGGAATCAAGGAATACTGACCTCTAGCAAGTGCCTGTAGTGGGTCTCTGTGTGCTCCCAGCGCAAGTGTCCAAACTTGTAATCTGTGACTGTCCAGATATATTCCAGCGAGAGTGCAGAGACTCCAACAGTGGGATAGTCTGGATTCTCATGCTGAAGGCCATTGAATCACTGATACCCACCACACTTGGATCCTGATAAGGCCTAAAACTGCAAAGGATGTATTCTGTGTTCATATGTTCAGCTCCATTTCTTTTCCATGCAATGGTGTAGTGGCAGAAATGTCTCTGATCTGACCAAATCAGCTGGTTTTGAATAAAATTTCTGCAGGGTCCATCCCAAATCTCTGTCCTGGTGCCAGGCCAGCGAGGTTGTTGCAGAGGAGCCTGCTCTGCACTGTTCATTGCAGTTAGCAGGAGCTGCACATCTGTCAAAGCGATGCATCAGGAATGCCTTCAGAGACACTTTCTTGTTATTTTGGTTTCGGCAGCCCTCAGTCCCTTCATGCCACAGTCATTTTAACCACTGACACACTAATCCTTTTTGACACTTCCACTTCTTTCTGCAGTCAAGCTCCAATGAAACATGAAGTGCCTCACAGGTTTCCACCTCAGCCTGCTCAGAAGGATTTGCCTGATGTCCTGGAGAAGGCAGAGCTGCTACAATTCCCTGCACAGGAATTCTCTGCATCTGGGCCTCGTGCACCTGTGTGACACCAGCATAAGCAGCAGTGGGACAAACTGGGACAACCTCCCGTGGCTCCTAGCCACACAAGAGATTTTTGGTGCAGGAAACCAAGGGCAATAGGTGATGAAAAGGGCTCAGAAAAGCCATGCAACTCCAGCAGTTGAGCAAGTGACTGCACATCAGCAGGTCCAGAGTAAACTGGAGCTTGTGTGTGCTCACACTGATCATGGTGAGTGGGTGGGATTCAATCTATCATAGAATCAAAGCATGGCATGGCTTGTAAGGAGCTTTAAACACCATCTGGTTCCAACCCCCCTGCCATGGTCAGGGACACCTTCCACCCACACCAGGTTGCTCAAAGCCCCATCCAGCCTGGCCTTGAACACTTCCAAGGATGGAGCATCCCAAACGTCTCTGGTCAACCTGTGCCACGGTCTCACCACCCTGACAGTAAAGACTTTTTCCTGACATCTGACCTAAATCTCTCCTCTTTTAGTTTAAAACTGTTTTCCCTTGTCCTATCACTATCTACCCATGTGAAATGTCACTCTCTTATCGGATGCTGCTCTGAGAGATCCAGACTAGGTCACTATTGTCCTTTCTTTGCAAGTTAGGAACACTTATTTTAAACTGCTACCGGAGTGCCCCTGATGTGCAGTAGGTGTTTTAGATGTCATTGAAGTGTACATATGTCTGTGTAGCTCTAGAATACAGAAAGGTTAATAAAGTTTACATGTTCCGTGGAAGAAAGGGTTGGAGACTGACTTTAAATGCAGGCAAAGTACACACTGAAAAGTGTGCATTGAATCAGATGTCCAGGGCTATGTCTGAGCATTCACAATAACAGGAATTTTCCAGCCAGATGACGTTCAGGCTGTGTAATAAGCCAATAACATTTTTTTTGGCTTTGACTCAGAAATCGAGGCTTAGAGATTGATAGATTTTTTTAGCCCAGAAAGATTCATATTATTTGATTACCTCCATAACACTGACTCACACTGAGCAAATATGTAGTGTTTGACCAAAACATGATTTCCCAAATGGTGCCTGTACATCATTTGCAACAGAAAATAATTGAAAAGTCCCAAGGCCCAATTCCCCACTGCTATGTAATTACTGATGCCTGTGTAATACACTATTGATTTGCCCATGTTTTCCTACACTCGTTTTGCAGTTGCTAATGACTTACAAAACATAAAATGTTGGAGAAACAGCCCCAAAGTCTTAATAGTAAATCACAGTTCAGAGGTCCTTAATTCCCTTATCTCCACTTTTTTTTGTGGTCCACGTCCCCCACCAGTCACCTGGAGGCTAAAGTGACCTGAGTGTGGTAATATTTAAGGCCTTTCACCTGCAAATGTAACCAACCCCACACCCTTCCTTGCTGCCTTTCACACTACTTGCTGCCAGCAGTTTTCCCACCGTTTTTGTGGACCAGAAGCAACAAATAACTTCTGCTGCTCTGGAGATCAGGAATGCAGTGATTCTTTACAACTGTGCAGACCTTTCAAGGATCCCAGTGGTCCTGCCAATCAATGTTTACTTTTAATGAGCCCAATTAGGTGCATCTCTCCGGTGCAGGATTATGAGGATTTGAAAAGGGTCAATTTGTAATGGTTCTTGTGGTGGTCACTGCTACCTGCCACATTAATGAAGATTTATTAAATTAACAACACATGTTTTTTCAGCAATTCAAAGTTCACACACACAGAGTTAATTAGGGTTGGATTCTATACATGCAACAACTTGGTGAGCTGCTTGTATCTTATGTGTGCAGAATTGATTAGCTCTGGTCTTGGAAAACACATCCAGAACTTTGCTGTTCCTATTCACCATTTGTTTTGTTCCTCACAGAACTTTTAGAAACCCACTCTAGTGCTGCCTGTATTTTAACCAGAGACTCCCCCAAAATGTTTTTTTCTCAGCATATTGTAGAGTCCTCAGAGTGGGTAAGGTTGCTGCAGAAAGGCATGGATGGGAAACTGATTTCTTTGTTTAACATTTCTTTTCCCCCCTCAAATCTCAAATTAATGCATAAGACAATACTCAACAACTTCAACAAAATCACTGAGGCATTAAGAGAAGAAATGTCACCATAATACTTCAGGGAGGAATATTCATGTAACCAACCAGACCATTAATTTTTTGCTCACATTTTATCACCTTAAACAAATAGCTCAGTCAAGGAGACCTAAGTGTTTTTGTGACATTCAAGGTTAGCTTCAAGGGAAATGTTCAGGCCAGATGTGTGAACTGGATGGGATATCCAGTAAATATTTAATCACTAAAAATCAGTCTTCATTCAGCAAGCAGAATTCAAAACATCTGACACAACAGTTTTGGATTTCTTATCTCCAACTAGAAATGGATAGGAGTTTGTCTAGTTCTTCTGAGGTGCAAGAGATGTCCAGGTATTTTGGAATCTTTGAGAACTATTCTCCAATTTATTGAAAATTTCACTTCTGTCCTGGGCACGCTACTGTCTCCATTCAGCCAGAGGTGGATTAGGGTTGTGTAAATAGATTTAATCTGGTTTGGGTGGCAGTAGCAGAACGGGCTGGACTAATCACATGCCTGCTGGAAAGGAGACTCTTCCAATGTCTATCCAACTAAGATATTTCCATGCTTCTCGCATTACTGGCATTACATCCAAGCATAAATCTTAATGTATTTTCCACCTGGACTACTGGGTAGGCTTTCAGTAAATAAAATAGTCCACCCCTGAAACTATAGTTATAAGTGTCTGATTTAGAAAATTAAAACTTTCATGTGTGTTGAATCAATTGCTGGGGGCATACTGTTAATATCTTTTATCCTTGGTGCTCCTTCCTGTGAAACAGGGCATAACTAAACCTCTTAACCTGACTGATATATGGACAAATACATGAAAGATCATGAGGCTTCTCAGTTACTGTTACAGTGGATGCCAGACAAATAATTGAGACAGACACCAGGCTGCTCTGCCACGCCACTGAATGCAAACCATGGCAGCAGTTCCTGCCTGGGGGTTAAGGTGGCTCTGGTGTCCCATTAGACGGGCACTCTGCTGCCTTTCATTTACAGGAATGAGGAGCTGGACTCCTGTTTCAGGTGTGACCCACTGAACCTGTCCCCTGTGCCCCTCTCCCCTGGTGCTCAGCCTGGCCATTGCATCACATTTAAAACCAAATGGTCTCGGGAGGGTGGCAAGGTGGGAACATGGCCAGTGCAGCATGGCAGTGTATGGCTCTGGGAAGAACGGGAAGAGACTCTTCAAAATAATGATGAAAAATGATGATAATTCTGGCATTTCCTCTGTTTCCCCAAAATTTCACGCAAGCAAAAACGCTAACTGGGCAAAAAGAGATCATCAGTCTTTGATTAAAATCACTGGCAATATTCATGTTGCTCCAGTTCTGGGTGTCTCCAGAAGCAGAGTAAGTTCTATATCCTCTCTCCTCCACACTGGAGCATTTTGCTAACCCTGCTTTCTGAAGATGGTTGGGTGGACAAGACACTGACCTGGAGCCTGACCTTGGGCTGGGTGTTGGCTCCCACAGAGACTTCATGCTGAGGCCTGGAGAAGTTGTGTCCATCTACAAGTCTGCTCAGACACCTGACTTCTGCTTGAGAAAGTCCCACTGATGTCCCTTTGCTGATGGTGTTTCATTTGCCATCTCCGGGAATTAGCTGTCAGGGTTTAATGGCTTCAAATGGCTTTGGTGGATAAAAAGCTTTGTTTCTTGTGCCTGGTCTTCTAATGGGAATAATAATATTGTCACACCTCACTGGCCTATTGTAAGATGTGTGTTAAAGATTATGAGATGATCACAAGCAGTTGTTATGAGCCATCTGAAAGCATTGAGGGGGAGATGAAGTGATACCATTGTAAAAAAGGGAAGAAAGATACAGCACTGACTGATTGATTTTTTTTTGTCTTTCAATAATGCACACAATCAGTGCTGATCAAACAATGAAGACTGTGGAAGCTGACATGGAATTCAATATTTTTGCAGTGTGACTCTGGTATAAAGGATTGATCCAAAGATGGATTCTTTGATTAGCACATAAAAGTTGAGGCTCTGTGTTTAAGAACTTGTGCTGCCTCCAGCCTCCTGTGTGGCTGTCCTCAAGCCATTCAGACCACTCTGTTGGTCACACTTACATGTGACCAGTGAGGGTGAAGATATTGAAGGACTTAGTCAACTGTTGCAGAATAAACTCTATAGAGGGCTCACAGTCCTGGTTTTGTTGTACCAGAATTGGATGATGCAGAGCAGTGTGGATTGTGACTAGGCTGAAGCAGTGAGCTGTTTTGGCCTCTGTGCCTTCACACCGGTCAGAAATGAGGAGAAGATGCATCAGTAGCAGGTGAAGCCTTTTATCACCTGGTTTGCTCAGCAGTGTGCAGCCACAGCCTGGAGGGTGACTCACAGCTCGGTCACATCTTTGGTGGTGTTTGACCCAAGGAAGCCTCTGACACATAACAAAGGTTTCATGGGGTATTTTTTTGTCTGTACTTGTCTCATTCACTTACTCAGGTGCATGAGGAGCTGGGCTTTGCCCTGCTGAGGGAAGGGATTGTGGACCTGCTGTACTTTTTCTGCACTCCTGGCCGGGCTGTGGAGGCGTGGGGCCAGGGGCTGGGTCTGTGTCTGCTCTGTCACTGTGGGTGTCCAGTGGGGCTGCTTCTGTGGAGGGACAGCATCTTGGTGGCACAGCCCTGCACTGCTGCATGTGGCTGTACACGTGCCCCAAGGCCCTGCATCATTTGGAGAGAAGAATTTGAGATATGTGACCCACTGTGTGCACTGGGAACACTTCCAGCACGCAGGAGCACCAGCACCTCTCCTCTGTCGGTGCATGGGGTGCTGGGGATGTTTTGGGAGACATTGTCTGACTGCCACCCTTCCAACATGAGATCTGACAAACTTTCCACTCAGAGAGAGAACTGGAGACCCAGCAATACAGGAAACAAAACTTAACTCTCATTGTTTATTAACTGCAATTAAACTGCTGTCAAATGCCTGTGCAAGAGGGAGTCTTTGTGCAAAGCATAGGCTTTCTTTTTGGAGAGAAAAGAAGGAAACAAACCCTGACCTTGTCAGTGGTTGTAAAGCAGTAAGAAAGTGCTTTGGAGCAGCCTCATCTCCCCTTGCTGGTGTTTGACAGCTACTGCAGCCTGGCTTTGTGTCTGTGTTCAGACTGTGCGTTGCTTCCAGCTGCAGGTTTGCAGGATTTTCCAAGTATTGCCAAAGAAAGAATTATATTTTCTGTGTATAGCTTCTTATGCAGCTAGAACTGAGCTTGCTTCTTTTGATGAGGTTTAGCTACATAAATAGACTTTTTTTTCCTTAAAGACCTTCATTCATACTTAGCACCTGTATTCAGACTTACTGCAGAGTAGTTCCAGTAGAGCTGTAGCTGCCAGGGGCGAAAGGGAAATATTTCATTAAGAAAAGAAAACTGAAGAAAACCACCAACCAACATTTGAACCAAAGCAGACCTGCAAAAATGTGGAATTAATTACAAACAAAAACTTTAGTTCTTTATGGTCAAAGATTATGATGATAAATTATGCTCCTCACCTGGGAGGAACTAGCAGAAGTGCTGGCACAGGACTAAATGGGCTAAGAATGCACTCAACTTGGAAATAGCAGGAGGATTTCTTGCCATCAGAAAAAGTGGAACAGCTTGGTAATAAAACTAGAGATGTACAGAGCCAAGCTGGATTTGTACCAGTTGACGAGGGACCTTACACGATGTAGGAACCAGATGTGGTGATTCAGGAGGTAGTTGTCAGGACTGTGTTCCTAAGAGGGCAGTCAAACTTTGGAACAGTGAAGTTGCAGAGTCCCCACCCTTGGAGGTTTTGAAAACCTGACTGAAGATGGCCCTGAGCACTCTGCTGTCACTGACTGGGCTCTGACCAGGGCACTTGGACAGGATGGTCTTCAGCAGTGTCTGTGGGGTAAATACATAATCCAGTGACAGGAAAGCAGCTATCCATCTCCTTTTCTCCTGTGTTTATTTTTATATTTGCTCTTTATGGGTAAATACTCTTTTATTCTCCTCCAGTATTGATCCCCAAGCTGTACATCACCTTGCAGAAGCAAGTGAAATGTGAGTGGGAGCAAGGGTGGACTTCTGTTCTGAAATTTAAGATCAGCCAAGATTAATGGCCTTTTTTTAACAAAACTCAGCAGTGTTGTGCTGTATATGACAGGAAGCTGCAAGTCTTCACAAAGAAAAACAGAGGAAGAGCTAAATTAGAGCTAACTTAAAGCTTTCCCTACAGCAAAAGACTCAGGAATACCTGTGGGTCATTGCTTTACTCTTCTTCCTCCCTGTGATCTTCTTTTTCTCAGCTTAGTGTTTTACTCACAGAGGAAGAAGCCTTGATGTTGCTAATTCACATACTTCAGCTAAGCACTGATTTGGAAACAGAAGCCATTTACTCTTTCAAAAATCCTCTCTCCCCTGGACTGCCTGCCCAGGGTCCTGCAGGTGTGTGGAGCCAGAGGCAAGTCAGGATGCTGTGCTGAATGACGGCCAGCCTGCTCAGCCCTGTGCTGGGTCCTGCCTCACACCCACAGATCCCAGAGCCTGCTCAGAGCCACATCCATACCTGTCAACCTGTGAGGGCTGGAACCTCTACATCTAGTCAGTTTTTTTTCCTATTTATCTCTGAATAAGCTTTGGAAATGAATTTCCTCCCCTTTAAATTATTTTTTTTTGGCACAAGATCCATGCTTCTGGCTCTGCTGGTTAAAGAGCCATGGCTGGATTTACTGCCCTCCCTGACTTTAACCTGCTGTTCAAGGCTACAGTGATTGAACACTGGCTTGCAAACCCAGCTCCTATATTTTTTATACCATATAACTTTTGCTGGTATTTCCCTAATGGCCTGGGAATGTGAATCATTTTTTTCCAATGAAATAACTGCCCATTTATATGTTTCTCTTGAGAGACAGCATGATCTGACATTGCATTTAACCCACAGCAAGGTATTTAATTTGTTGAACGGGCGCTAGGAGGGGAAAAACTTATTCAGCACAGTTCATAATAGACAGTCACTTACCAGGTAAAATACTGCTCATATTGAAAATGCAGCAGGATTGAAACAAGGGCATTTCTATTCCCTTCTTTCTCCTTTTGTCCTCATAACCTCTTTACACAATTTATACAAGTTTACATTATATGGGCAGCTAAACCTGATAATTAACATATCAGTATGAGGCAAGACCAACAAATAAAGATTTTTTTCTGTGCTGTTTGGGGAATGAAGCAAATAACAGAGTTAACAGATGTCTGTGCAGCGAGGAAAGGCACAATCACACATGAATAAAAGGAGACTCACCTTGCTGTATTCAGGATAACAGCCATCATTTCAGCTTGTGTTGATTATGGAATCATAGAATGCTTGGGGTGGAAGGGACCTTAGGGACCACTCAGTTCCAAGCCCTCTCACCATGGGCAATGACACCTTCCACTACACCAGCCTGCTCAAAACCCGATCCAGTCTGACCTTGGAATACTTCCAGGGATGAGCTTCCACAGCTTCTCTGGACAACCTGTCCCAGTGCCTCACCTCTCTCTGGGTAAAGAATTTCTTCCTAATATCCAATCTAAACCTGCCTCTGTCAGTTTAAAAGCCATTACCCTTTGTCCTGGTGAGGATCAAAAGAGTGCACACCAGCAGCATGTACAGAAATCTGAAAATCTGTGTCAGTGTTTCCGTGAGTCAGCCAGGTGTGTGGCTCCCAGTGCCACTGTTGTTGCTCTGAGTTTTGCAGTTCCCGATGTTTTCATTTTCTGTAAGAGTTTTCTCACGGGCTTTTTCTGTAAATATTGCTATGTTTTGCTAACCGTGCTCATGTTTGCATTCCATTTCTCCTAGGCGGAGAAATTTGATGGATCTTTCCTTTGACCAGTGTGATTGAGGGGTGTTGATTTCTCCCTCCAATCCACAGTGATTTCTAAGAACATATATAAATAAAATTCAGGGCAGAGCCCCCGGCTTTGACTGCTTTCGCTTGACCCGTGTCTGTGTTGTTTCCTTCGTGTCCAAGTGCAGCATCACTGTCACACTTTCCTCTGCAACACCTTGGATCCCTTTCTGAGACTGATGTCCCAGATGCTGCGGAGCTTCCCAGAGTCCTCATGGGAAGTGTAACCTGAGTTAACCCCCATGGACAACACTCCAGCGTTGTGCAGGGTTAGCACTCCCAAGTGTGATCTAAAAATCACTGAAATCAATCACCAGAATATTCCTGTTCATGTCAGTGGAGCAGTTTGCTCTTGGGTTGAAATCTCCCACTAATGTAATTATTCTCTGCTAAGGGAGGAAAATGGAAAAGCGAAGATGGCATTTTGTACATCAAGGTCACACACACCAGCCAGCTCTCAGCATCTTAAATGGCCCTGGATGGAGCTTTTATTCTTTCCCAGACATAAAGATGTGTGAAGCGCATCACAGCATTGCCTCCTTCCTGCCACTCAGGGTGAGTTTTGATGGAGAGCTGAAAGAAGATGCTTTGTACCTCAGGCAGAGGGGCCATCGGGGCACATGGGGGATGAGCACCACATCTGATCTGAGCAGAATTAGCAGCAGGGGATAGAAATTGTGAAGGCTTTGCTGGGCTGACCCCATGACAGGTTTCAAACATCACAATGGCTCCCCTGACCCTGCTCTGACCACACATAATCCTTATTGCCAGGACTGTCACCCTCACGATTTCCTGGTTCTTACATAGATACAGCAGAAAGCACTTTTGCAATCAAATAATATTTCTTTGTTTGTTAAATGATTTTTTTCTTAATTTTTAGGAATTGAATCATCTATGTTCTGATTGGGGGCATCAGAAAATCTATATCACTGCCCAACTTCGTGTTTGTGCTCTGAATGGAATTATGATAGATCAGTTTAAGTCAAGTTAGTTCAAATAAAACTGGAGAGAATGGTTCTTGAAAAGCAAACAAAACATTTAAAAAAACGTTGTTTCTGGTTGAACACTTTCTATCCATAGAAGGTTTGTATAGAAAGTTAAGTTTCCTTTAAAACTCTTCAGGAGAATACCTGGTTTGACTATGTTAACTCCATCTATTTATTGATTACATGAATCATTCAGTTGCTAAAAAGTCAATCCTCTCTGCTCTCCTCCACCCTCATTATGGACAGAAGTCAAGGTGAATCTTTCCATTAACTTCTGTGATCTTTGGAGCAAACACTGAAACACGATCATGCGAGTCAGGCATCGATAATGAGCCGGGCACAGCGAGGTTATCTCTGCTCCAGGTATCCCAGTACCGGAGCAAAACCAGGGCAATGAGACACAGAGCTGACACCTACCCCACAGTGAATTTGTCTGGAGCAGCTGTAAATACAGTGAGGCCAGGCACTGCAGATGTGAGCTTGGAAATGCTTGTTTTATGGTCTTAAGGGAGATTTGTACCTTGAAGAAAACAGCTTCTGTAACCAAACAGCGGCCTCTTAATTGTGTCACATCATCACTTGATAGTGGAGCGGTTTAAAAGTGTGACCACAGCAAACAGGAATTTCTGTTTTGCACCAGACCACGTAGAAAGCTTTGTCTTTATGTAGAGCATCAGGACTTTTCCGTGTCACATTCTATTTCCGTCTCTTATTAAGAGAAAAATTGATTTGATGTGCCAGGGGCTTTCCATTTGCATTTCAATTACAGATTTCAGTGGCTTCTTAGGCTTTCCAGGCTTTTAAAGGACTAGTATTTCCTACAATATATTCTGAAGAAAAAAATTTTAGGGGTTGAGGTGGAATGAATTCATTAAAAATAAAACTTATCACAGGGGCTGCCATCCCCACAGTCAGACTCATTGGTAATTGCTTATATTTCCATTGTTTATTAAATAAATAAAGAAGAACTCAGAACTGAAAAACACTATATGTGAACACATGACTTGCATGATTTTCCACACCTTAAAGTCTTCATTTAACCCAGCTTAGCAGTGATGTAATGGAATCTGTGGGGGTTGTGTGGAAAAGGGTAAAGTTGATAAAGGCAATAAGGGTCCAGTTGGGGTTATGGGAGTTTGAGCTACCAAAATTTTAGAGGCTGCCAGGGAGCCAGAAAAGTTTCCTTCAAGCTCAAATTCCCAGAGCCTCACCTTTGCTGGGATTCCCAAGCAGCCCCAAAAGTGAAGTAGAAAACTCAATTGCATTTACAAAATTTCAGAATAAACTGTTGATAAGGTTTTGAAAGCAATTTTAAAAAAAGTCTTCTCCCCCCACTCTGACCCCCATCTCTCTTACTTACACTGAGCACATTCTGGAGAGAAGCTACGTGTGCAAATCTCACACCAGAAGTTTTCTCTACGCTTTTCTGTACAAGGGGAGGGGGCTTTACTCCCAAAGAAGAAGGTAAAGCTGCAGCTGTTTAACACATTTTTTAGAGTTGTTTAACACAACTTTAAATTGCATTTTATCGCTCCATCTTTGTGGAACTGAGCAGACATTTACCCATCATTTACTTCTCTCCAGAAGGGATTTTTTTACCCACACTTATATTTTTGGTGCACTCTGGGGACTCCTGGCAATGCTGCCATCAGTTTTCTTCATGCCACACACTCGCCCAGGCAGGTCCTTGTGGACCAGCTCTCCCCACTCCCTCTGCATCTCCTCTGGCAGAGGAAATGCAGGAAATACAGCCTCCTGCATAGCAGGAAGGGATTTCCATCCAGTCCATAATTCATTCTGCTTTTTCCATGTACTGCACATGCCCTTTCCTACCGTTGGAAAGGAAATTAAATAATTACACTGCCTGCAAGAAGCATGCTTTATGGCTTACATTTATGATAAAATTATGGAGCTGTTGCAATGAAATATTCCATCAATACATTAAAACAAAGCAAAATCAGCATGGCAATAAAAAACTCTTATTGTCCCTGTTTCATCCCTGGTTTTCTTTTGTTTGGTTTATTTAGTGCCTTTATTAAAATATTTCTGTTATAATACTGGTTTTAATGCTCTATTGTTTTTATAATGGCGTGATTTTTATTGTAACATCACCTCCAATTTAATATGTCTTTCCATTATGTCTGAATTGCTACTAAAATAGAATAGCTCTTGTTATGGATGTAATACCCTTGTAGAAAGTTTTAAGAGCCACTTCTACTACATTACGAAAGAAAAGCCAGGAAATGGCGTGAAGAAGAGGGAAATCCTACATGTCTGAAAGTGAAAATCTAGGGAACACTAAACTGATAGTACAGATGTCCCAAAAGAAAGGGAACACTTATCCAAAAAGCTGGGCCTAACTTTACTGAAGTACCTCTAGCTCCAGACTTAGATATCTAATCTGAGGCAGTCATATTTAACAGCAGCTTCTGCTATCAAATGTGCCATGTTTTAGTGAAATAGTAATAATAAAAGAAATCGATGGCCTTTAAAGTTCTACAGATCAACAGATAAGACATGGATACATTTTATTTCTCATATGACATTTTGAGGGAGGAATAAAACCCCTTATGTTCACACAGTTCTCCTTTGAATCATTGAAACATATGGTAGCAGATTTATGGCAGTTTATCAGAAGATTTGTATATACATAGATACAAACTCAATATGCATGTAAAACTGTGGCTGCCTCTTTTGCACTCTAGCTGAAATTTATCTCAGGGTGGATCTGCAATTTCCAGAGAGTGAATTATGGTCTGAATTCTGAGTGACAGAACTCACTGCTTTGGTTAGCCCCCGTATCTAAGGATAATGCATTTTAATCTCAGCATCTCTCCAGGGTGGTGCAAATTAAAAAAAAAGGAAAAGAAAAAAAAAAGACAACACATGCACACACACAAAACCCCTGAAGCCAGTTTGATGAATTTCTATGATCTTATCTCTGCAGAGCATTTTCTTTTAGGCAGGGTAGAGTTTTTTTGCTTCAGCGGATAATATGGGAATTCAACCATTGTTTCCCAAAGTACATATTATTTGCAATAGTGTGGTCTGGGCGATTGCCTTTCTCAAAGAGCAGGACAATATTTCAGCTAACAGGGTGGAAATCAATAGCAAAAGATTAAAGCTCAAAGGATGAGCAAGTGCACGTGAACCAAAGGAGAAAGTGACAGTGAGAGCTGCCTTTAAGTGATAGCAGGTGCTCCCGTAGCCAGAGAGGAGGAGAGCGAAGAGAGACGCTTCAATTAACTCATCGCTGTGCTCCCGACAGACGCTGCTTTGTTCTTGGCTTTGAAGGATTCTTTCCTTTCTTCTGATAGGTTTGCAACTCCCTACCAATTTCTTGTTGCCGCTTGGTCCCATATTCCAGTCGAGCCCTGGTCAGTCTGTTTTCCTGCTTGGTGACTCCTTGCTGATTGCATTCTGACTGAAAATCAGTTTAGCTCCCCGAGTTCCACAGAATGATTCCATGCCTTCCCCCACCTCTGCCAGGGCTCACACGCCTGGTAGCAATGCCAAGGTGCTTTGTTGCACCCCTTACCCCTAACGTCTTGGCTCTCCACAAATGCTAGGGTACAGTCATCAGATTACCATCATCAATCACCATCAAATAAGCAAACCACCAGCTAGAAATTATTAGGAAGAAAAGAGAACTAAATGATATGCAGCCACATGCTGAGTACTGTGTGTATCCTGGCTCTGCTCATCTCTAAAAGGAGAGAGAAGGGCTGGAAAAAGGCAGCACAGACACCCAGATGTGTGGGGAAGGAAAGGCTGCACAGACTAGGATGCTACAGTCCACAGAAGGTTTGGTCTAGGTAGGATACACTTAGAGATTACAAAACGAGGAATGGCATGCACAGGGCAGCTAGGGAGGAACTGCTCTGTGCTTCTCTCAGCTGGGGAGCTGGCGACCAGTGGTGAGATTAACAGGTTTGAAAAAAAAAAAATAACAAAAAAATTAATTGGCAGTGTGCATTTATGCAGAGAAACTCCTCCTTGCAATAAATTGTGGATGCTGAAATAATCTGAATTACTTTGTGCTTGCCCTCTCTAGGAGTTTGCATAGAGATAGTTTCTGGGCCTCTACTGGTGTACAGGAGATTGTTAAATTGCACTCAGTCATTACACACTTGAGTATGTAGAGGGAGAGAAGAGGGAGAAAGAGGGAAGGAAAGGGAATTTTGGCCACTGGCATGTTTTCATGGAAACACATGGGTATCACAGTCTTGACAGCTTTACTCACTTTTGGGGCTGGGATGAGCAACCACCTTAACAAATTGTGCTTGGCAAACTGAGGTAAATAGGCACCTTTGCCAGACTGTGTGTGCCATGGCACTGTCCTGCACTCCACCATCCCAGTCCCACTGAATGTCCTTCACCGTCACTGAGTTACTGTCACTCCTGTCTGGGAAAGTGGAAATATGCCAGCATTGATCCCGCACATGCTCATAACACTACAGACTCCCAAAGACCACAGAGAATTTTAACACTTAAATGGAATTAAATTGCATTTGGTGCAAGTTTAGGGCTCATCTATTATCTTAGGTACAGGCACCTTTTCCCAGAATTTAGTCCCTCTCTGCTGTGCCTGCTGGAAGCAGAACAGGATTTCCAATATGCCCCATTTCAGTGGGGTTCAGCCAAGGTTCTGCCTGTGAGCAAGCCTCTGACTGTGATGGCAGAGATTTTGTCTGGACTGAAACTGTGGATTATTTTTCAGGGTACAAAAAAGTAAATCCTGGGTGCATGTCATACATTTGATTCAGTTGCAAAGGTTGATTAGAAACATATTCTAAAATGATGATAATTTTTCTACAGTCTGAGGATTTGGGAAAAAAGAAAAAGGAAATATTCATGTCCAGGACATCCCCTCTCCCACTTCAGGTGACAGGTAAGTTGCTTTGGCCCTTGCTCCAATTCCTTCTGTTAATGGATAACAATTCCTGAAAGACTTTCCTTGCACTCTTACCTGGGTGACTGCTTTGCTTTCCTGAGCATGCAAAGCAGAGAGGCAGAAAACTCCAGGCTGGGATGTCTACCACTGCTGAAGAACTGGGGATAAATCTCTGAGTCTCTGATCTGGTGGAAAATAAACTGGGGTGAGGCAGGGGATGAGTGACAGGTTTTGACAGCCCTTTCCAGGTTTAAGCTCTACAAACTCAGACTACATGCAATTCCTTTAGAAATGCAAAGGTGGAAAGGTTCCACATCAGGTCCAGTAGCATGATGGGGTTGTCAGCACACTCTGAGCCTCAGCTAAAACCAGAGGCAAGGTAAATATCTTGGACAAGTTGCCATTCACAGCGTGGTAGAAGTGTGCAATTTTCTGCTAGGGGAAGCCACTTGGATGAATTTTTTTCCCCAAGATAAATCCACACTTTGTCAACGACAGCAACATAAAAAATATCCTCTTTTTCCAGCCACAAGAGAGAAGCACCTGTGAGCAGAAACCCACAAATGCCAGGTGGCTCAGCACCCTCTTTAACTTCTGGGTTTTTATGACCAAAACAAGATTCATGGTTTCTTATTCCCAGTTAGCTTTACTGAAGTAGAAGTGAAACGTTGATATTTCCAATAAATGGCACTAACACCCATTGCACATCAATGTTACAGAAATGGAGGCCATGAAAAAATTTTGAAAGGCTGAAAGGAAATAAGGCTGTAGCTTAAAAAAGGGGCAAAGTGCAGCTACAGAGAGCACACAGAAATAAAAATCAGCCTGTATTTTTCTCTGTGAATTATGAACTGGTGCAATGATGTCACAGGAATTCTGATGTGCCTCTGGCCTTCAGGCATTTTAGTTCTATTCCTGTCGTTTTGTCTCTGTAAAATCGTACCAGCAGTTGTGTAGAAATGTTTTGCTGACACCATGTGCAAGGAGGAAAGGGTAGGAGGAGAATCACACTCACTGCCTGTTCTCTCACATTACTGTCTCCCACCACTCCCAAAATGCAGCTTTATGACACAAATTCAAAGTTGAAAGTTTGTGACTGGTGTATGATATAAAAATTCGGGGACTAAAAATAATGAAAAGTCAGTCAAATTATGATTGCTGGGGGGGTTTTCTGTCTTTTTTTTTGTGGGGGATGGGGGTAAATGTTTGGTTTGGTTCGGTTTTCTGTTTGGTTTTTCTTTCAAAATTCTTCTAGCTGGGATCTTTCCCTAAAATTTGCCAGGATTGGAATCTGGTTGTATTTCTCATTAAGTGAAATGTTCCCACCATACCTTGTCTGACCCAATATGAATTTACTTATATTTTGTGAACATACAGCAGCATTGACTGATAAGGTCTACTAAAGGCCTCCAAGCGCTAAAAGTGGCTGAATGGAGAAAAGTGGGATAAGTATTAGGATTTGGGTTACAAAAACACCTCCCTGGGGACTCAGAAACCATATTCTCATTTGTGTGAGAGGACAAATGCTGACGTCACTCTATTTTTGCACCTGATGTAGTTTGTTAATTTAGGTGCAGACTTTCTCTTCTGCTCAGAGGTCTGCCTCATTGACATGAGACCAGTCCTCATTTGCTTCTGGTGGTTGTGCTGGACACAGCTCTCTTTGACTGTCACAAGCCCTTGGAGCTGCTGCTCCTGATACTTCACACTGGGGGAAGTTCCTGGAGAACTTAACCTCTGCTGGACATAACTCTGAAACCCAGCAATTTCCACACCAACACAAACTCCTCCTTAGAAAAGAGAAAACACGACATGCAGAAGAAATGTTGCACTGCCAAGACAATGGTTATTTGGACATTAACCAGCTTGGAGACACAGCGAAGTTCCTGTAACTTTCTGATACCACAAATCGCAGCACCTACCTCATATGGCAAAAATTGCACCTGCAGCATGGCTCAGGTAACTGCTCTCACCCTGTTTTTCTTCCTGCTCTGCAGCACTTTCACCCTCATAACTCAGCAGCAGCAGGTGAATTCACAGCCTTGCACTGACAACAGCCCAGAAGCAGAGACTCACATCCAGCAACCTGAAGAACAAAACATGCCCACCGGTATTTATTAACATAGCCTTGTAAATCAAACCAGTCTGCCTGTCTGGTGTCTTGTCCAGAAATTATTGCCTCATTCATCTTAGCCATATTAAGCAGGCCACATTCATCAAGGTCGCATAAAAAGAGATATATAAAGACCATTCCTGGACAATAGTTACATGCAGGTATCATGCCTACAGCAAGCGCCCATTTTGCAGGGATGCACAAGCTGTTTGATATTGCCATGTTGTATGGAAAGAGAGAGAAAAGGTGCTTATCTGTGTGTAAGTGTACAGGCAGGGATACAAAAACCACAGAGGTGAAAGTCAGAGAACTTCAAAACTTAATGGCACAGGCTGAAACTCAAAGGGCTTCTTATATTTGTGTGAATATTTTGGTAAAGATTTTGTGCAACTGCGTCAGGTAACAACAATATCCTCCCTATCCTCCCACCATATTACTGGGAACAGGGAGCTGTACCATATGTACATTGTCAGAAACACCTTTGTATTCTGCCATTCACTCATTTGCTAAAGCAATCATCATCAGTGCTTTGATTTGGATAAACTTCCAGCAGGACAGAGGCTGCATTCCACTGGAGTCAGATGCCAGGCATTTTCCCATTCCTGGCTGCTTGGTGGCCACATGCCTCAGGAGTCCTTTCATCTCCTTGAATGAAGACATGGACACATTTTTCTACTGACCACTTTGCCAAAGTCAGTAGGTCCAAGACAATTATTGAAAGCTATCTGTTCCCTTTGACCATTCAGTGGTTATCTTCCAAATCAAATGCAAGCAAATGTGAAATGGTCCACACTAAGTCCATAAAATGGAGTTACATTTCTCTTCCTATGTTTGCTATAGGGTCTAGTACACAGCTGGACTCTGTCAGAGTAGTATATTATTGTTCTGGGCAGTGCACAGGCACCCAGGGAGTCCCTGCCTCTGGGAGTTCCCACACTGAGAGACAACCTTTTTCTCAAAGAATGTATAATCTAATCAGAAAAAACAGAGGAAGTTTGGGGAAAAGGGGGTAGCAGCTTGCTGTGAACACATATCAGTAGAGCTTCTTCACAGAGAAAGTCTGTCAAACTGTTAATTTTTTTTTTTTAATTAAAAAAAGATACAAAAACGGGTGCTTTAAAAATGCATGTTTGAAAAAAATCATTGTTTTAAAAATTAATCTTTTTATCTGCTTTATTGAAAAAAGTTATGCAGGAGGCAGTGCAACTGCCTCTGGGAAAATTTTCCTATTCTGTTTAGACATCACCATGAAAATCACAGTATAAAACTTCTCATTTCCAAGCCAGCCAAAATCACACATATAAGAAGACATGCTAGTGAGTATTTGTGAATATAATATTTTGGAAATTTTTCCTTTAGAATTGTAGAATATTTTTATTGGTTCTTTCCCTTTTTTTACTCACTTCACTATCTGTAACCCCACTTTGACCTAGCCACTACCTATATGTTTCAGATGACAGAATAAATGTTAAAAACCTTTACTTCTTCAGAGAGAGATTTTCCATACATCACTGTCATAACCTTAAGGCCTGAGAGCCAACAAACCTCTAGAGCTTTCTGGAGACAGTTATATCATTACAAATCTAAACATCCCAGACACCCAAGACAGGTGTTTCTGGTGATGATGGGTAAAGCTATTATATCTCAAACCACTCCATGCTCAGATAATGCTCATATGTATGGTCAAAGCAGAGTAATTTGGGGAAAAAATTACGGCACGAAGGCATCTTGTTTTATGTGTGCTGTTTTGGAACATTCTTGTGAACTGGATTATTTCTGAAAGGAATATTCTACTTTAGCAAGAGATGTTGAGGTTTTAGGATATTTTCTGTATTAAACTGAGAAACAGATATTTAAATTGCATATGTGTGTGTTGCTAAGTGTAGGACAGAGGGACAATCCCAGCTTGTGAAAGCTGATATTCCCATCCAGGGGATGCAGGAGATGGAGGGTCCTTTCTCTGAACCTGCAGAGATCCCAGTCCAGATCCCTGGCTGTGGAGCCAGCCTTGCATGTGGATCTTGTGGTGGTTTCCTCAACCAGAAATGCCCAAGAAAGGCTAGAGAAAGACAAGAGTTGGCCCTGTAGGCCATTTGCTGAATTTCATCTCCTGAGTTATGGCTGTTGTGGTACCTCTGTATCGCCCTGTATCACTGTGGTGAGGTATTGGGTAATGTTTCCCAGCACACTGAAACCTGTACACACACCAGGGGAATGGGGACAAAGACAGGGCTAGAGAAAGCTTAGAAAAGAGCAGGAATTGATTAGGTCCTAACCATTTCATTGCATGAAATATGCAAATTGTATATAATGTATATAAACATGGTATATTCATAGTAGTGGCTAGCTGCTGCCCATGGCCACTACACACAACTAAATGGAGGGAGGACAAAGCACCTCAATAGGCTGCTGGGAACTGTGGAGTCTCTTCTCCAGAAGAGGTTAAAATATGGGCAGGGCAAACATTTTATGAAGGATTTTCAGACACTGGTGAATCTCTTTTCAACAACAGCCCTCTACAGAGGATCTCCTGAAGCTCCCTCTGACACATCATTCCTACCTCTTGACATTTTGATTCTTTTGACAATCTGTCATCCCAGCCAGCAGACCACTGCACTACAAAGTTCCAGATCAGTCCAGCATTTGCCCAGAATGTGGAGAGAAGATGCTGAATCCCAGCAGAGCCTGTTTGGTGCAGTGTGACACCAAACAGCTGCCTGGCTCCTGACCCTGAGCTCAACCTGCCTGGAGCTGTGCCGTGGGGATCCTTCCCTGACTTGGGTGCCTCTGCGCTGCATCCACATCCCTCAGTGATGCACGTAGGAGGGGAGGGAAGCAGCAAATATGTTTTCTAGTTGTGTCCACAGCAAATAAATCACCGTGTATGAATTATGGAGCTGGATGGGGTACACAGCGTGATACCACTGTTATAAATGCCTGTGTTATTAGTTATGCCGGGATGCTGGAGGAGACAAATCAGTGTGGATGGAGTGTGGATGTGCAGCACAAAGATTAGGGATGATGGATTACTGTTGCCTGTCTCTGGGATGGCAGCACTGTCTGAGATCTGTGTGTGGTCAGGCAGCCCCACAGCCAGAGAGGCAAAACCCACTGGTGGAGTGGGGGAGATCTGGTGGCCTTATGTGGGTGACCGTGTTGGGATGCACAGAAACCAGGATTCACCCTTATTTCCTATTTCCTGCTGCTTCTGAGCAACAAATGGAATTGAAAATGCGGGCGTGTGCAGCAGCAGCTCTCTCAGGGGTGGCTGTGAGTAAGTGACAGGTATAAATTGTAGCCCCTGCAAGCAGTTAGGAGGCCCGTGGGAATAAGAGGTATCATAACATGAAAATGAAGGTCAGCTACAATGCCACGAACATGGAGTGATCGCCCAGTATATTACAGAGTCTTTAGGAACCATCAGAGGTACTCAGTCTTTCGCAGCCATCGGGGGTCAGAGGGCTGCTCAGCGATGCCCGTGAGAGCCGGGGTGCCTGCAGGATGGGGCAGAGCCACAAGCCCCCTCCAGGGGTTGGTGTCTCTGCAGCTGTCAGGCAGGAGATATTTGCTTTGGGCTTTTTCCACTGTAGTACAGCTCTCTGGGAATCAACAAGCACAGAATGGGAGAGTTGGAGGGAAATGGTGAATCTCCCCCAGCAATTAAATCTCAGTCTTACTGTGATGCTTCTATTCAAACTGTGGTAAAAATAAAAATTTTGGTTTTGTATTGATCTAAACACAGCTTATTTTCATGCAGTTATTTCACTAAAATATATTGGAATAAAAATATGAAACCAGAAGAAGCAATAGAGCATTTACACAGATCTTATTGCAAAAACACAGCTTGATATTCAGCCACAGAGACACACATTTTGCTTTCTTTTTAGCTGTTTCTGTGCTCAAAGAAGAAAAATACAACTTTGAGGAAGAGACTTTACCCATTTTTCCAAAGTGTTCTCGGGTAAAACATTCAGAAGTGCATGAGTGACTTAGAAAAGTACTATTTTCCCTTCAGAAGGGACACAGGTTGTTCGGTAATTACTGCCACACATATAATGGGTGATAAAACTGCCTGCAAATATTTCAGAACACGAGCAAAACTGAATCAGGACAGAGCAAGGTCCATCAGAGACTTTTTTTACTTGCTGGGACAGGGAATCCAAAGTCATCAGAATGGATCCGGAGACAGCTTGTGGACCCTGCTGTGTGCTCTTGAGCAGGTGGGTTCATGCATGGGTGTGGCACACAGCATTTGGCTCTGGGCTGTTCCTCACCTTTCACTGCCTCCAATTCCCACCTAGGCAGAGGTGGAAGCTGCCCTGAGCCCTCACCGGCTCTTAATGGAGTGCTGTCTGCTTGCCAAGGGGTGCTTTGTGCTCAGAGACAGATACCTGGCACGATACAACTGCTAAAATGAGCTTTAGTTGCAGATGTAATGGACTATGTGGATGGAGTCCAAATGGGGAGCTGTAACAGCCACTCAGCAGTGAAATATATCCCCAAACCCCAATCTGATGTGTAAGGACACTGCTCACAGCTGCAGATGAAGAGCCTTCTGGTAACAGCCTAAGTCTCTGGGAAATTCTGCAGGGATTTTGTGGGCTCTGATCCTTGCTGTATCCTAATTTCCATTCTCTTCACCAGGGCTCTTGTGCGGGGAGAGTCTGGTTTAGTTTTCAGTCCAAACCATACAAAAGGCAAATCCTCATCAGCCCCTAGCAGATGTGATGGGCTGATCGTTATTGAAGATGATGTATTTGGGATTTGTAATTAAAATTAAAGCTATTTGCTATAAAACATGTAGAATTTAATTCCTTTCATTAGATATCTTAGGCTAATTGTTGTATCCAGCAGGGAGCAAATAGCATTGTAATTGCTTGATATCTCATGCTGGTTTGATTAGAAGACGATAGGAATGGGAAAAAAGAGAGATAACTCCAAGAAGAGCTTTATCTTTCTTTCTTTGACTTCTGCTTGATGCCAAGCATTTCTAAAATAAAATTAAAATTTTCAAACTGACTTTCTCTTGCTGTCTCAGTGAGAAGGTTATTGGGCTGAGGAGTGAAAATGCTGGTTTTGCTTACTCCTGGAGGGGTACTGAGTTGAAGGGTGCTGTTTTAGGGATGTGCTTAGTTCACATGATTATTCTTTCCGTCCTTCTGTCAGAGAAACTGAGGAACTGAAAGGCAAAGTGACAGGTCTCATGCCACATAACACAAAGACTGATCCCAAAGACCTTCCCATTTCTTCTAGGAGATACAGCTCTGAAAATGACCATGTGAAGCTCAGAAAGGTGGTGGCTCAGAGAGCTCTCCTTGGCTCCCTGTATGGCACAAGCCAAAGAGCCACGGCTGGGCACCCATGGCTTGCACTGGAGGCACCAAAGTGCTGCAGGATACTGATGGATGTGAAGGGAAGTGAGGTGAGCAGACAAGAATTTGACTCATTAATTGGAATTGAAGACTCACCACAGAGGGAAACCTTTCCATGGAAAACATAAAGGCAGGGAAGTTGTCTTTGTCTGTGCCAGAGACTCACAGGCCTTGGGAAAGTGAAAATAGCAGCCTCTACAGCCTCTTCTTTCAGTCTATAACATGAGATTTTCCACATTCCCCTGGTACAATAATTGATACAATTATCAATTGGTGAGCCCAGCTCAGTCAGCCACCTGCCTGCCACTCCATCCTCATCAGTGTGCAACTCAAAGCCTGTGCAGGAAACTTCAGCCCCCAGCAATGACCCTTCCATTAAAAAGCTGGCTGTGCATGGCCCTGTCACAATGCAAGAGGCAGGTCACACATCAGTCTTGTAAAGGTGTTTTTATGGTACTTGCTGCTTCAGACTCTGAGCACCTCGTAATCTTTATTAACATCCTCTTCTCAGTGTTTCTACAAGGTAAGAAAATGCCACTGCCTTGGTTTTTTCAGGTGAGGAAAAGAGGCCTATTCACAGCATCCTTCAGGTGTTACAGATATCTTCTGACCCTACACCAGAACTCACGTGTCCTTGCAAGCATCCAAGTTTTGCACCTGGGCAGGTCATCTCAGGTTCAAGGAGTTAATGTAATTCATAGCCAGGGCCAAAATCAGCTCTGTAAGAACTCCAGAGAACTGGTATTTAAGCAGAAGGAGATCCTGGAGGCAGGATCATGGTGCATGCTCAGAGCACACTGATTCCCAAAGCAGCCAGACTGGAGCTGCCGTGCAGGGATGGACAAATCCCCAGCTGCACCCTGTGAGTGGAGCTGTGACACAGGATGTGTGGTGGCACAGGGTGAAAGCAGGGTCTGGAAAGGGATCTCTTCTGCCCCTGACACTGTGTTAAAACTGGACTTTGCTGATGGGCTTCAGAAATTTTGTGAGTGGGGAAATTTTATTTTATGTCTCTGGATATTTAATATTTATCCTTCTTCTGCCCTGCTTTTTAGTTTACAAAGAGAACTACCACTGGGTTTTTCCAGCCCTTTCTACATGGTGGCAATCTCTTATTAGAGTTTTTTTCCATCTGTGCTGCCAGCTATGACTGACTTTTGCTAATAGAGGTATGCAGGCACCTTCTGTGCCTTCTGCTTTTAACTGTTTTAAATAATCTCCCCATACACACACATTAAATAAGCTTCACGTACGTGAATTTTGTCCATGGTAAAGTCCAAACCCCAAACCTGTAGCTAGCTGCCCTTCACCAGGCTGTAGTAAGCCCAGCTAAGCAAGACTTTTTCTGGTGAGCAGAAAGGGGAAAAGTCTCTGTGGCTGTTGCACTGTCAGCTTTCCTATCCAATTTAATTAGTTCTGTGAAGCTCCTTGACTAAATTTGCATATAATTTATTCTCCCCTCCCTTTCCTTGTTATGTGTGTTAATTATTTTCGTGCAGCATGCTCAGGGCCCGTAGATGAGGCTGGATCTGGGTGAACATCTCTGCCCACGGCAGGAGCTCACCCCAGGGAAGCGCAGCCGGGAAAGGTATGGGAGAGGGGGATTCTGGATGATAAATCCAAAGTTAGGCAAGACTGAAAGGCAGGCACGGAGCAGTGGGAAGCTGCTGAAAGTCTGGGTCTTCTATGAGTTGCTGCATACAAATACAGGGGTTGATGGAAAGCGGCTTTATGAAACTAGATTCTGTTGTAACTTAAAGGTCAATCCGGTGTCAATCCCTTTGGGATTCCAGGCTGGAGCACAGAGACAAGACTTTAGGAGAAATAAAACTGTAGCTCTACCTTAAAGTGGTTTTTAGGGGTGCCTGTGGAGTTTGCCAAGGCATTGCCTGTGTGCAGCTTGTCACAGGAGGGAGCAGTGCTGTGCTGGGGACAGTGGTACCAGATGTCGCTGCCAAAGAGAGTGAGAGGGACAAAATCAGCTGCAGGTTGAAGACTGATGCTCCTGTCATAGCTCTTGGGGCTGCTGGAGCAATAACACCCCTCCCTCAAAACCCAAGGGCTGAGGTGAAACCTGCAGAAACCAGTTTTGTTTATTTGTTAGATAAAGATACATGAAGTGAAAAACTGGCCTTTTTACACCTGTGCCTAAAAGCACACTGGTCATCAATCAGGACTGAGTTTCCCAAGCAGTTATCTCCTTTGGAAGGGGAAGGAGAGTGCTGCTGCCTGGCCACAGAACAGGGCCAGCAGTGACCACAGGCTCCAGCTCACAGGTCCTCTGGCTGCTTCTTTTGTTGTGAGAAAGTGAAAAACTAAAATCAAACTTAAAAAAATCTGCCTACAGACTGCCAAAATAGCAGATGTCCTCCCTCCACTTGATTGCAAAACCTAGGTTTATCTCTTCATTTCCCTTTGCATTTATTTATTTGCTTACAGGGATGTGGAGGCATTCAGATCAGCACCCTCTTTCTCTGTGTGGTGGAGCTCTGGTTTGAGGAGACAAGGAAGGAGACTGCTTACTGCTCTGCTGTGCATCCAAATGAAGATAGCAGCAATCTAGTTCTGCATGATAAGCATAAAAATCGGTCATTTTACGCTAGATCATCTCCTGTTGTGCAAGGTAAAATGGTTTCACATCTCTGTATGCCAGAGGCAGAACCACTTAAACACAGTCCAGGGGAATATTTCAGAATCCCCCCAAGTAATGACATTACTGATAACTACCAACTAGCAGACTATCTTTGGCCAGTGGTTTCTACTAAATTTATCAGTGGAGAAACAGTTTGTGGGAGCTATTGCATCTTGATTTTGTTATTAATCCATCTGTACAGCTATGTTCTCCCTCCGTGGTGAATGTCAGCTATGGGAATTTTCAGAGTGGACAGAGGAAACACCACGTCTGGAAGGCACAGATTGTTGGCTAAATAAACCTTCCCCAGGAAAGCATTTGGATAATCATAGAATCATAGAAAGGCTTAAGTTGGAATGGACCTTAAAGATCATCTAGTTCCAATCCCCTATGGGAGAAGGGGAAGAGGAATAGGGAAATCTGCTTCCATACACAAAGAGGGAATTTAGTTTAAATTCCTCAGCCAATGGAGCAGAGATTTTTAACATATGACATGAGCAAATGATTCTTTTTTTTGAGTGCTTTGTTTACTGCATAATTTAAAGGATATTTTTTGTCACCCTTTGCTACATAATTGAATTTTTATAGTGCTGTTAATAAAAATGTACATCAAATGTGACAATTATTATTCTTCAATGGATTTTTATATTATTTCAGTCAGAGAGAGATATGAGAAAGCATTAAGGATAACTAAAGATGTATTCTGAAATCATTTCCATGATTTAGTACTTCTTAAAATTGTTGAAATAGTTGGATGTCTTCACTACTTCTGTGAAGTAATCCTGGATTTTCAGAGTCGATATATTCTAACAATTGTAAAAGAGGGGCCAATCCTGCAGTCACTTTCAGGTAAAAATCACATTTGTTTCCATGGGATTTTTGTCAGGCTGGGGAGACAGCTGTATCAGGATGCATAAATGTATGTAAAAAAATGTCAGTTCCAGTATGTCATTTGTTTGAGTGTTGAAAACAGCATTATCCTTTCATGTCCCATACAGTGAGGCAGTAAATCATTTTTAAAAGGTTGGGAGATAAAGAAAAATACATTTGACCCTTTGTGCTTGAACCTGGCCCTTAAGTCACTGCCTAGGTTTCTGGGGGACATGCCACAGAAAAAGCTGCAGAATTTCCTTGTGATCATGAGTGGAACAACAGTGCAAATCTCTACAACTTGCCTTTATACTTCGTGAGGTATAAACTGATGGGGCTCAAAATACAGTTTTCTTGTCTTTGTTATTTGTGGAGAAAAAATTGACGCATTAAACATCTGACATTAGATTTATTAGGGACAGTGGTTTCCAGCTGAAGCTTTTCTTAAAAGTATATTTGTCCTTTGAAGAAGAAATGGCATTATTTCTGGAATGGAGAAAACGATGATTTAAATATGTTTTCGGATAATGGAACCACTTTGTTAATGAACAGTAATTTTCTGACTACCTCTGGAGGAATTAAGCTCATGGATTATATAATACATCTGTGAAAGCTTATCTGATCGCCCAGTAATTGTGACCTCATTGTGAGTTGTGCAATTAAGCATTAAGGTGCTATTTGGCACCACAATTAATTGTGTTTTACTTTTCTGATACGCTTGTTGACGACAGGGAGCGAAATTACCGATGGCAGCAGAGGGGCTGGAGGAGTGGCACTGTCTGAGCACTGTCCCCATGCAGCACTGCAGGTGCCCCTCTCCAGCGTGGAGGGGATAATTAAGCAGGCAAAGAGCTAATGACAGTGGGGAGACTCTCACATCCAGTGTGAAGGCTTTTAGGACGGCCACCAAATCCATGTGTAAGGCTGAAAGAGGCAGATGGGCTCAACCTGTGAGGGAATGGATTTGCGGGGCAAATTTGAGGATATGTCTTTTGGGTATTTTCCTGCACCAAGTCACAGTTTTCCAAGTATAAATGGTTATTTGGAAACATGCAAGGCAGCAACATTTTAGAAAAATTTTTGGGGAAATTGTGACAAAAGTATAGATCACAGTCAAACTGAAGGTAGGTTTTGGAGATGTATTGAGAAAGATGAGATCAAGATGAGCAAAAAAGCAATGTATACAAGCAAAGTCAAATAACTCTTTACTTGGAAGGGTTCTTAACACTTCTGACCCTCCAATGTGACAAAACCTTCAGGTGACCAAGAGCCAGGATATGCTTTCCTGGAGCCTCAGAGAAAGCAGGGATTTGGCAGTTGTTCATGGGCAGGAACCTATGTGGTCACAGCATTAATTACAATGCAGGGATTCACGTGTAGCTCTTCTGTAGGACAATTCATTGTAGGTATCTTTGTTGACTCATTGGATTTTGTTGTCCTTCCCATTAAGAACTTGTGCTGTGCGTTGCTCCCTGCCCTGGCAGTGCCATCCTGCTTGCTGCACGACGTGGCTGAGCCTGTAAGATGGCTCTGAACTGATGAAGAGCCACAGGTCCCCACGTATTAATGTGCAAGGACCAGAATGTGAAACAGGATGGAAAAAAAGAGATTAATTTTTTGGTTCTTTCATGCTGAGAGAAGCAAGAAGCGTAAGTATCCACTGCGACTGATTTCATTAATGCAAAGTAAGGAAGTATTAAAGGCTTTTTATTTTGGTGCAGTCATCCTTTCTCAATTAAACACGCTTCCTCTTGGACCTCCTCCTTGTTGGACTCTGCCATCTTTTGGGTAGTACATCAACGGTACGCCCTTTTCCGTCGTGATCTATTGTACCCGTATATCTTCAGGGTGAGCTTTCTTTCTAATGATCTATTAGTGAAATGCATCATTTCAGTGAGGATGATGATGATGATATACTACTCCATGGATGATACCATCCAAAGGAAAGAAAAGGTCAAACAACAAATTCGATAGAGTTATTGGATTAAAGTCAGGCAACACATCATCTCCAAGGCTGCTTTCCTAATGCCAAAGAGGATTGCTGATACAAGCAGTGCATTCTAGGGACCATTTCTTTTATGAATGTGCCTGAACTGACCCCTGAACGTCAAGTGGAAGTAGTACTTTGTATCATCTCAATTGACAAAATATGAAAATATTTCTGTGTTTGAGACTATGCATATGACAGGTTCAACATCAAGTCCCCAGGCACCGTGTATCCTTTGCTCTTCTGGCCATGCTTCTGCCTTCTGGGTGCACATTCACAAACGCTGCATGCATGTCTCTGCCTAGGCTGGTTCTGAAGCTGCATCTGTGTGGATCCTGATCACTTTGTTCACTGCAATCATATAAGATGTTAGCAAATAAGCTTTCCTAGTGAGTTGAAATGACCAGTGTGGGATTATAGAATAGCACCTACAAAACTCTTACTTTATTGAGATAATTTACCTCATGAAGTCTGAAAATATATTTTACTCACTCTGCCTCTTTTCCACAGCATTCAAAAACCCTGCTATGCTCAGGCTGAATCAAAAGTATTCACTGTACCTTAGGGTGAATTTAAAAAAAATGGTATGGATTTTTCTTGTCTCGCAGGTCTTATTTATTTTCTTGAAGTCCTAGAACTTTGCTGTGGAAGGACACTGAGAGACACATAAATAATGTGGAGAGTTGTATCCCAAAATGGCTTAATTGTTTAACGCCTACTGAAATGTAAATGAAGCTTATGAGAGCTCTAAGAGATTCATCTATCCATCCAAGGTCAATATATTGAGTAAGGTGCCATTTGCTAGGGGGGGAGGGGTCTTCCAATGAATAATCTTGATTTTTAGAAAAAGGCTTCAGGCTCGTCTCTCCTTTTAAGTCCCCATATTTGCATTTGCTAATAATGATAAATGGTTTTGTAGTGCCAAGATGTGACATCTGACTGCTTGATTTTGCCATTTCATGTGTGAGACTGACATGCAATGCAGCTGCTCAGACAGTGGGAATGTGACCTGGCACTGGCCTTGAAAAATCAGAAAGGATGCTTTTGAAGCCAAGAGCAGTTCTGTGCTGTGTGGACATTTCAACAAGCTGAGGGTGGTTGGTGCTAGAATCTAAACCATTAACACTCGATTTTCTATAGACCATGGCATGCACTAGCAGCTCTGTCTTTACAAGGGTGTTCAGACATCTCCCAGTTGGAATCTGTGTATGGGGAGCACTGTGGAACAAATTCAAAACACAGTGCACACACTTCACCTGTTTCACCAGACTTTCTCTGTTTGGGTTTGGGTTTTTTTCCCTATCGCTTTCCATCATTAACACAAAAGACTGATTATTACTGGAGAAATTGTACCGTGGGTTCCCTGGAAATCTTTGCACTCCCAATTCTCTGCCACCCAGCCTAAGCCTAAGATAAACCCCATGGAAATTTGGTGTTTTGCAGACTTTCTGCACCGTGTCTGCAAGACTGTGATCACCACTTCGACCAACACACATTGAAATTGCAACAACCAAGTCTCATCTCACAGGTGCTGAAATCTTTTCTAACCTTACCTTCTCATTCTTTTCCTTATACATTTTCCTAAGTGTTACTTTGATGTTTTTGTATTGCTATATTACTGTAGATAATTATAACCAAAATGGCCATATAACTGCTTTCCATTGCAACCAAATTGTTCTAAAATAAACCCTACATATAAATATTTACAAACACTGATCATTCAGAGTCGTTTCACTCTAATCCACCCCAAGGGATATAAACAGGAACCTGGGATACCCTCACCTTCATGGGGAGGCTCGTAACAGGGAGAAGGTAGAGAAAAATCTATCCTGCCTTCAGCTGGCTTCCTGAAAAATGCAACCCATTAATATCCAGGAAAAACTGTTTTGAGACCTTCAATTCTTGTCTTCGAGTCAGAGGTAGCATACAGAGCATTGAACGGGAATTACCAGAAATTCATTACAACTTAGGAGTAGGAGTGTAAGACAGCAAAGTCACAGAAATTTTCCAGACACAGAATAATTCCTGCAGAAGAAGCTTAGAGACTCTTTCAGCACTTTTGCCAAATTCCATAATTTTCATGTAATTTTCTTTTGTTTCAAGAAATGTACGTTCAGGCATGCTGCTGCTTCTTAATTTGAAGCTGTTTCAAACAGCTTGAACTGCTTCAGAATAAAGCGTCTTGGAAAGCATGATTATTCTGGGTTGAGATAGGGAGTTTAGCAAGACAGAAAAATGAGAAGTCAGAAGGTTTTCTTGTTTTTAAAAGCTTGAGCAGATTTCTGGTAATGGCATGTCAAATGCAGCTTGTAAAATTACACAATTCCATTTCATGACAACATTTTCAGCCATTCCAGGCTAGATTCTGGTTAAAATAAAACTGAGAACCAGTTTAGCACACAGAGGTGTTTTTCCATGAATCATAGAGCTAGTCCTAGGAAGTATGTATCTACATGTTCACAACAACAAAAGCTGTTGTAAATGCAACTGCAAAATAAGTACTGGGAATATGCAGATGTATGGATATTTAAACAAAAGATTCTATAAAACAGGCAAGAAAACTCCGAGTGTGTCTGTGGTTTTCTGAGATGTGGATATATTATCTATTTCACTAAATGCTTTTTAGAACAGCCACCATACAGCCAATCAGTACTTTAAGAGATCCAAATACACATCCTTGTACTATAGAGTTATAAAAATCTCCTAAGAGCAAAACAAAGGCTCATACTTATCAGAGAACACTTTCAGTATAAAGGATTAATGACACCTCAGTATGAAATATTTGAAAATACATTTTTCTCAGTTTAACCATCTCCTAACAGTGCAGTGATTCACTCTACACCGCCAGTATCTCCTCAGCCCAGAGCCCATGAGATGCCACAACTGCTCATTGCACCTGTAGCCTGATTTTTCAGCATGCCAAACTTTCTCTTTAAAAATAAATTAAAAAATGAATGAAAGAAATGTCATCTTGTCGCTAATGGTATTTGCGTCATTTTGCAGCTGTGTTGACTTTGAAGCAAGCAGCCAGTGATTTTTGAGTTAGGTAGGTGAAGTGGAAAAATAATGATGGATTTAGTAGTCTTTTGTCACTTTTGGGCCTGAATTTTCCTGATGTCTGTGTGTTGGCTGTGTGCTGCCTGTCGGTAGTGAAAAACAGATTCCAGTGCAAGTCCTGCTGGAAGAAAAAATCTGGGCCATTTAGTTTCACATCATTTCCCCTCAATTCCCCTTTATAATGAGTGTTAATAAATAACTTGGGGAAAAGTGTTCATGATCTTTTATCACTTAAATGTGCAACAATGAAAATTAAAATGGAGGAGAAACCAATAAAAAGCCTAATACCTCATAAACATTCTTTACCCGAAACAATGAATAATAGGAAGTAGAAGCAGCTCTTAATGGAAAGATTTGGAGGTTTGAGACCAATCTTGATTAGGCTGTTTTGCCCTAATTTGTTGTACAGCTTATAACATTTCTTTCAAGGCAGAATAATATAGGTCAATAGCTGACTTAAAAATCTTTAAGAACTGGGATGATTAGTGATTGAGCAAGAGCCATTAGCCAGTGCACAAACTCGTGCTCTTTCAGACGTGAGCTTGTCTTTGGGCAAGAAGCATAAATCTAAAACTTCAGACTCCATTGTTTGCATAAAATAGATCAATATTCAGGTCTACTGAGGGATGCATCGATTTGGTCAGAAGGAGGGAGGGACTGATGGTTGCAGGCTCTTTTTTGATCTGGTTTTCTCTAGGAAATGATGTTTATCTTACTGTGGTTACCTGCCTCTTTGATGGGCTCTGCTACCCAAATTTAACCAGATTTTAGGTCGATTTCAGCCCGTGTGGAGGATGTTAAAGATATTGGGGTCTGACAATTTATGTGAAAACAAGAGTTTTAGTTTGGAAAGATGAGTGAGGATGCCAGGTACTACCTGCTTGCACCAGCAGAAACTTCTCCAAAGTCCCTGGGCCACATTTTCCGATTTGTGCATCTATGGGAAGCTGCTCACAGCCCTTGTTTGGCTTGAGCTCAGGCCATTTCTCAGCCTAAGTTTTTATTTCATGCAATACTAGGCAATAATGAGCACGAGAAGTTGACTGCTCAGGGTCCTAACATCCCTTTTGTAATCCAAAGAGAAAACTATCTTTTCCTGGCCTGCCTTGCTCATTTTGGGTCTAAGCAATCTGGGAAGAAATGAAAGGTTTTCAGCTTTTAGGGCCAAGGAACTCGATCCTGGCTGAAGTGTCTGTGTGCCACAGAAATATGGATGATGTGTGTTCAGGTACTCTCCTGTTTCCTCACACCCGTCTCTCAACACCACCTCCAAGCAGAAAGAAAATGCTACCTCTTCACCTGACATAATCACAGAGCAGAGGGCATTTCTCCAGTTCTGGCAAAAATGCAAAATGAAATAGGCAACCATAATTCTATCTCTTCACTGTCCCAGCTTTCCCAGTATTTTTACTTTCCAACAAGTAGATGACTTACTTGAATGGAAGTTCTCTTTGGCAAGCAGTGACTTCCCATGACCTGTTTTTTCCTGCAAACCATCAAATCATGAGCTTTTGGACAGAGGAAAATATATACACAGGACAAAGGAAAATAAGTAAGGAGGTTCAATTGGCTTTTTAGGACCATTTAAAGGCAGCAGCCAGGTGGAGGGAAGGTGTGGGGAGTGATAAAGTGTAACTTTTGTGGTTGATAATAATCACACACAGTTTTCTTCTGCAATCTTCCTCCTGTAGTTTCTCTCATTAAATGTGAAATCAGGCAAAAAGATTTTGATGTTGCTTTTATCTGCACATGATAAGCTTCCCCTCTTCTACACTGCTGTGGTGGGAAAGGCAGTGGGAAGAGAGACAGCCCAGATCCACGCTGGAGCACCTCTCTTGCCCTGCATAGTGGGATGGGAGGCAGGAAGATGCTCACAATTAGCAATGAACATTATCATCAGGCAAGTGATTTATAAATATTCCATGAAACAGGGCCCTGGATTGCACAAGCAACAGCAAATATTGTAGCAGATTTATTAGTGGAGCATGAAACATTTATATTTTTCAGATGACAGGACAGATGATGACTGTGTTATGCTAGCAGGCAGGATGAACCTCATTTGAAAAGCGCCTCGTAGGTGATGGGTGGATGTGACAGCAAGATGAATTAAGGTCTTTGAGCATCAAGATGGTGTGATAGACCCTGGGAATTGAAAACTAAACACCAGTGGTATCCTTCAGAAAGCTCAGCTGAGCTTTCTTTGTGTAAGTTGAGGCACAGCCTTGGTAATTGTATTGCCCCAGTGACACCGGCAGGGATTGAATTTTCCTGTCATCTTTTAGCAGGGTGATGTACTAGAATTAATGTTTAGTGCTGCAAATTAGAGTTATATTTAGGAAGAGACTGAGTGAAACTGGTGTTCCCCAGAGATCTGGACTTTGAAAAACAACTTTCTTGGAGGTGTTTTTAGCCAGTGACAACTTCCTTTTCATTAAATGCATTACACCCCAAATATGTCAAAGAGCTGGACTGTGGTGGCTCTGTACAAAAAGCTGATGGAGGCGGACTGCTGAATGAGATCTGACTTGGAGCTGCAGCACAGGTAGGGCTAAAGGAGTAAGTAATTAGGCAATATGTAGCTTAAACAGTCAAGTTCTTTGGGGTTACTTGTGTTTAATTACACCATGTCAGTTCTCAGAGGGAAAGGAAAGGGCCATGGGGTAGAATCAAACAGGACTTCTCCCTCAGCCCTCAGGTGCTCGCAGGGACAGACTGGCATCTTTATCTCTTCTGCATTTTTTATCCCCTTCTAGATTTTGCCATTTTGAGCTGACACCTTTCGTGATATAAGCACATTTCCAGATGACAGATCTTTCTACCTTTCACTCTGTTACCACGTTTAAATACATTTCCTTGAAGCAGCCCAGTATGTGAATGAATTTCATGGCTCCTTTCAAATGTATATGCAGGTGGATCAAAACTGTGCTTGAGATGGCAGCTAGTCTGACTTATATCCTGGGAATGTGTCCCCGGTGAAACTTCACTCTATACATCAAGATCATCTACCTTTCACACTCAAATACTTTGAACTCAGCCACATCCTGACAAATTGCAATGGTTTTCCCACAGAGAAGGGAAGAGGTTGTGCACCTAGGTGCACTTTTTCTATTTTTTTCTCAGGTATGAAACAAGTTTTGTCTTTTTATACTGAACTCTGCAAAATCCAAAAAAAAAAAAAAAAAAAAAAAATCAATGCCAAAATCTGATGTCTTCCTTGTTTTTTCGGGGTATTTAACACTGTACATAGTTTTAGTCAGGATTGAACTAATTCACACCAGTGTCTGATCTTCTTTCCATTTCACTGACAAATGAATTACTGTTATGCACCTCAGTCAACCCAAATTTGTATAGTTCCCCCGAGACACTCATTTATCTCCCCTCTTGGAAGCCACATTCATTCATAACCAGAACTAAAGCATTGTATCTTCATTTTACCAATGATCTGAACTTCATGACGAATATTTTTATTGTTGGGAGACTTGAGAAGATCATGGGAAGTCCGCAGGACTTGAGCAGACTCCCTGTCCTTAATCAATACTATGCAGTGGCTGTGTTGGCTGCAAGCAAGCTGGGAGCCCTTGGGATTTAGCTTATTTCCATTTTCAGGCTTGTTGGCTCCAGCTACAAGCACTGCTGAACTAATAGGAGAAAAAAATATAGGTAAATGTTACGAAAAATCTGCATTCCAGATCAAGAATGGGACTCAGGTTTGCTCTCAACAAGCCCATGTTGATTAAAAAAAATCAATTTTCCTCTTATTGCATACTTCAGGCTTTTCTAAACTGTGACCTAAAATAATTGGTTCACCACTCAGAGCTCATGAAGACAAGGCTGTCCCTTGGCACAGAGCTTCTCCCTGCCATGGCTGCTGCCTGGAGCACCTTTGGCATTCTGCAGTGTCCTCCATCCAGAGTCTGTCCCCACCCCTCAGGCAGACCACTGCAAGGAAACCTGAGCAGAACTAAAGTGTTCCCAAGGAGAAATTGGGCTTTCACCTCTGCAACCACACACAGGCAATACCTCCCCTCTTTTAAGCAAATCTGGAATTTGTGGCACAGAAGAACAATATTTCTTGGGTTTTATTTTAGGTGTATTATGGCACCTGTGGCCTCATCCTGTTGTTTTGAGCCTGTGCCCTCCCTCCACTCTGGATTCAAGACATGAGGATCCTATGCTCTCATGCTTGTCCAACATTTCTTAGTCAAGCTAAAGTTTGTAGGAAGAAATAATTTCTTTTAATTTTGAGCAGTTGGAAGAATTGGAAGAAAAGCAATGACCTTTTGGTGTTCACTTCTCTGTGGAGTGTCTGGCATTGTGAGTAATGTTTACGGATTCATTTCTGTGGCTCAATTCATCCTCCTGGACAATGGATGTAATCCTGATTTTAGTTATTTTTTCAGAAAGATGAAAAATAATTTTATGTGCTTTTGAGGAGTATATAAACATTTGGATGAAAGGCACTTAAGGCTAAAATGGGCTTGCTATGTCACTTGAATCTGCTAGTGAAGGATGCTTGGTACAATCTGAATTGCCTTTTGTGCCTGGCACAGTGCATTCTCTTTTTGTTCCCTCATACCATGAGATCTGGGACTAGAAGTTACATGTTTGGCAACAAGTAGGCCTCACAGGAGTTTGGATGTCAGAGCAGAATGGGCTTTCATTGCGTAATGGAGAGGAAAAAGGGAATGAACCCCTGAAAAGGTATTTTATGAAATTCTTCCCATGAACATTGTGTTATTAGCGTAGCTACTGAGTTAAAACAACATTTGAAATCCCAACAAGCCAAGAAAGATCATAAAACTGCAAGGAGCAGGCTAAACAGCACAGAGCACACAAACACTGTAAATTAAGACAAAGCAAATGACTGTAAATGCCAGCAGTCCCTAAAACATTAGGGACTAATTTCTAACAAACCATTAGCTGCACAGGGAATTGTCAAACATTATTAAATATAATTTGCTGCATCTGCTTTATTATAGAATTCATTTGGCACATATGCTATTTATGTTGTATACTACTCATTTTTGCTTCATGTAGTGTCTTTAAGCCTTGCATGTCACCCCAGAATAGTCCAGCAAGTGAATTAGGATTTATTTCACTTCTGCTGTAGGAACTCAATTTGTGTGTTTGCATTCACACTTATATGTGAACCAGTTTCCCTCCTGCCCTTGACCTCCTCCCACAAGCAGCTGCACATGAATGTTTCTGCAGCACAATCAGCAGCCAGCCCCCAGCAAGAGCCCTTTCAGCTGCCTAATGCTGTGAATGCATGTGTGGGGAATATGGTTTGCAGCCTCTGCAGGAATACTGTTGCCATCAATATCACTGTGCCATTAATATTTAAATGCATCCATGCTCTGAATTATATTGGGGGTTTTTTTTGAGCTAATATTCGAGGAGTAGGTGATATCCTGTAAGCACTGCTATCAGCCACATCAGCCAGCCAATGCTGTAATCTTGATCAAAAATAATAATGTCATCCATAACGCTGTAAAGATTTATTAGTTGTGACAGATCTATACATTAACAAATCACTACACGGCCCTGAATGCCAAGTAAACAGAGCCAGTCTCATAAGGAATAGTATGACCTTTTGGGAAACCTATCAAGGAGTATTTCACATAGGAAAAATTTGCTCTGAAAATAATCCAGGTGTTTGTGTGTGTTTGTGTGTGTTTGTGTGTGTGCACAGGGGATGGAGGGCTGTCTGTCCACCCTTGCTCTTCTCAAGTCAGGGTGGGTGATGACTGGTAAACCAGAATGGGCACTATAAGTGTTTTCTGTGCAGTTCTTGTTTGTCTTCTGCTGCAGCTTGAATTTGTTCTGGTTTGGTTCCAACTTTTCAGCTACAAAATTTCAGGATAACTCACATTGTACTGTTTTGGGAAGATGTCCCTGTTAGGACAACTTTTCAGCTTCATTTGACTCCTCCTCTACAATGGTTTGTAATGCCCATTCCTATGATGGCTGTAAGGTGAAGTTTTCTGACACTCATTTTGGTAGCTTTTACCGATTGGATGTACAACACATAAAATCAGAATTTTCCTTGTCATAATAAAGTTTTAAAATAGTGATTAAAATAATGAAAAATGCAGCCTTATATTATCCATTTTTGTTTATCTCTTTCTCTCTGGTGGTCCCATCTCAGGGGTCCTGGTGGCAGAAATGTCATCAATAAAGAAGAGTCTAAAATACCTGGCAACTGAGGAGTCCTGTCCTTGAGGGATACTGCTGAATTCAGGAACTTAATATTCACGAGACAGTCCATAAATATCAGAAGATTAAGGTAATAAGAACCTGGAGATTTTTTTTTTTTGTAGTCTACTTTCAGGTTGCACCTCCATAGCTCGTATTATCAGCGTTGTCTTTAAAGGACAAACATTCCAATAGGTGAAGATACCTCCTCTCCCGAGTTAGTTTCCCAGTGTGGGCAGAGCCTTGGAGTCTAGGGATTTTCTGCTCCTGTTCTCCTGCAGGAAATTCTAGTAGAGTTGTTTTACCACAGCCTGTGCCAGAGAGGAAATGAAAATTTTTCCAGACACAGTCACTCTTTTCCTTCTCTCTACAATGTTATCTCCTTCTAATTCATGTTTCAGAGACAAGCACATAACTCATTGCTAAAGGATTGGTTTCACTTTTTTACTTACCTGTGTCCAGAAGATTGAGGGTGCCTATAACCCTGAGCATTTTGGAAACTTGGCCTCTCCATTCTTCCGTTTCCCTAAGCAACCATGTTGCCTGGAATGGGAGATGATGATCTCGAGGCACAGCATCTAAGTGTGTGCCAGATACAGCTTGGATGCAGTTGGCTGCCCAGCTTAGTGTCTCCTAAACTTCCCTTTTCCAGCCCTCTCAGGGATTGCAGGAGCAGCCAACACTGTCTATTGCTCAGGCTGCTTCTCTGTCCTTCGCACCTGGCCACTGCACTGCAGACCTCCACACACTACCTTTAATACAGTGTTTTCTCTCCATCCACACACCTCACACACTCCCTTCAGCTTTTTCCCCCTGAAGGATTGTCTCCTACCTTAACAGTGTTGTCACATTACAGTTCATTTCAATGCCAGTGCCAAGCTGATCTTCTTATTATGCTGTTTTACCCTGTCCATCTCTGCCATATTACTTTTGAGCTCTTTCACAAAATGCTCTTATGCTGGTGTCCTTTTTCACTGATAGCTGACTCCCAGATGATCCCTAGACACTGGCCTTCATTGATCACTTGCCAAAGTTTAAAACAAGCTTCATACGCTTTTCCTCAGGCTTGGGATGAGCTCACTGTGAATATCCACCAACATTTATCCCTTTCCCAGACCCTACATGGATCTGTGTCTGGCCAAAAGCCATCATAATCCCAACAGTGTATGACAGTGCTGGAGGAATAAGTAGAACAGAGGGTTTCCTTGTACTTTTCATTTTTAGTCACTAAGGTGGTGCCAGGACATGGAAGTCTCAAGTTATCAGGTACCAGTTGTTGAACAACAGATTTTGTGTGATCTTCAGGGAGTATCAGCCTTTGCCAAGCATTTGTGCAGACAGTGGGAAAGTAAAAAAACTGAGGATCATCTGATGATCTAATTTATCAAAGATTCAAAAAATTGATTTCGACTGATTTCATACTTTGGAGAGAAGAAGAAGCAACTCCTGTTCACCAATGTCCTGGTTTGTCTTAAAATATTGTAAAAAGTTTTAGTAAAAATAAAATGCTTAGATATGTGTGAAGCATATTGAAATACTCTTCCTTCATTTTTTGAATGTGAGTTTAATAAGATCTTTGAGATTTTGGTTTGATCCTGAGCTGAGACAGAAGGTGAAGTATTTAATCCTCCGGACTCTGCAGCCTGGGGGATCTGTTTTCTTCCCCAGAGAAAGTTTCATTGTCAAGGTCATCACTCTCCAGTCTATTGGCCCAGGCTGACCAGGTCCTGGACAGCTTAAAAGATACAATAGGGCCAGATGGACAGGCTTGCAGCCTACTCTTCTCAAACACACAATTTCTGGACCTTTAATGGATAATATGTTAGGAAAATATTTTTTGCAGTGCTCATAGGTATAGAGCCCCTGATGTTATTGGGGGAATGCATCATAAGCTGTGAATTGCACCCCTGAGGCAAAATACAAATATTAAAATCTTCTTTTTACATATGAGAAAGTGAGAGCAGATTTGTGTGAGGACATCTGACTGCTCAGTGATGGAGCTCAGGACTGAACCCTGTCTCCTGCCCACAGTCCAGGTACAGGGCTTCCTTTTCTACCTGTCCCACACACAGAGAGCGTCTTCTCAGGGCTTGGGAATCTTAATTGATGTCACATGTAACAACTGAGAAATTTCCTACTTGGCAGTGGAATGTGAGAATACAGAGGAGCATTGAATATCTTCAGCACATTTATTTACTGTGTATTAAAATATATAAAGTGTTGACAAATTGTATCCGCAGGTAATTCTAATCAAGAGAGGAAGATTTTGTCAGAGGATTTAACATCTAAAACACTGGAATATTAGGAGCAATTGTCAGGAAAATTATGAAATGGGACCAAAGCATCAATTTGGTCCCAATATTGTGACTGGGCAGAGGCCATGTTAACTTATAAAAAAAAGCATAAGCTGAAAGAGACTAAGTTTGGCCTGGACATAGGGATAAACCATTGGGGAGAGTGAAATACAGCAACAGGTTACCTGAGGAGGCTGTGCTGTCCTTGGAGATTTTCAGTGCATGACCAGATAAAACCCTGAGCAACCTGGTCTCATCTCACAGCTGCCTCCACTGTCCCATTATCCTATGGGAATGGGACTCACCTCAACCCAGAGGGACAGAGAAGTGATTTTTTTCAACAGGAGAGTGGGAATGAGAGCAAGGTATTATTCAGCAACTTCACAATGGAGATAGGATGCAAGTAAAGAAACTTTGATTTGGACTTTGCTGATCAGCTTGTCAGTATTATGAGTCAATCTTTGTTTTCCCTCCAGAGAGACTTCAGGCCAAAGAAAACCTTTGTGCTTTGCTTTGTCACTCTCTTTCCCCTCCCCCTGTGAAAAGTCAAGAGAGCAGGACAGGAGGTGTATTCTGAATTGGAAGAAGGTGCTCAAATAGAACAGAATACAGCCTTCTATATACATTCTTCTACACCAGGCTTTTGCACATTGCTTCTGAGCACTGCTCACTCTGCCAGCAGGGTGAGGTTGAATGCTGTACCAATATCCCCCATGTAGCAGCCTCTATGACTGGACCATCAAATCAGTCAGTGACATACCACCCGTGAAAAGTCATCCATCTGTCTCCATAGTGACACATCTCCCATCGAGATACTCTGGGCAAGGCACAGATAAGAATCAAAGTTACAAAAGGTGGGGTTTTGTGCTGCAGTTGCTGTTTATGTTTGCTTTTTATGCCCCCCCCCCCTTTTTTTTTTTTGGTGCTTGTTTGTGGTTTTGTTTTTTTTTTTCTCTTTCAAACAGGTCTTGCTGTCACATATGCTTAGGTTATTGTTTTCCTCTTTTGTGCACTGTTCATAGAATTGCAGAATCATAGATGGTTTGGGTTGGAGGGGACCTTAAAAATCATCCAGTTCCAAATCCTCAGCCATGGACAGGGACACCTTCCACCAAACCAGGTTGCTCACAGCCCCATCCAGCCTGGCCTTGAACGTTTCCAGGGATGGGGCATCCACAGCTTCTCTGGGCAACCTGTGCCAGGGCCTCACCACTCCCACAGGAAAGAATTTCTTCCTTATATCCAACTGAAACATCCTCTCTTTCAGTTTACAGCCATTACCCTTTCTCCCTCTTGTAAAATATATCTCTGGAAACAGATAATGTGTTAGGACTGAAAAAGAAAACATTTAAAGCCTGGATCCAAGGTAGCAAAAATGGCACTTACACTTTCCTATAACGGGGTCACTTCATGAGAAATCTCCCAGCTCCAAACTCCTAGGACATCTGTGTGTAGTCAGGGTTGAAATCCAGATCTGAGCTCACCTCTAATTATTAACAACCCTCTGCTGGATTAGTAAACATGCCAGTGCAGGAATCCTGTTCTCATTTTACTTATTTTCTGACCTGTCCGTATTAGCACATAACCTGAAAAAAAATTCTAGTTTTACTTATTGTAGTATTTGGGAGTTCTGAAAAATTGCCTGCCACTAGAGGTTATTCAAATTCTGGTCTTGATGTATTAGCCTAGACAGTTTTAAAGCCATATCTACAGCGAGTAGTTAGCCATACTGCTGAACAGGCATTTTTTAAAATGAACTACAAAGAATAGTCTATTGTGGTTAGCTTATTTTATTTACAGCATTTCACATGGTGTGAACATTAAAAATTTACAGAGTAATATTGATTTGCAGCTTCATCAAACCATTTCTACCCAAACTACAGACCCGAACTGTTTCAGGAAAGGTGCCTTATTCAAATGGTTATTTGTGCTGCACTGAAGGCTGCGCTCTGCCAGGAGGCCATAAATTCATCCCCTGGCAGAAAGTTAAAGAGAAGGCTCAGAAAGTAAATAATTGCCAGGAAGCATCAGGAAAGGAGTCTGCTGGTGGATGTGGGAGAGGAGGAGGAAATTGGTGTGGCTGGGAAGGGTTTAATAAATGAGTTTTCAGTGGATCCCCCAGCCTGCAGGGACACAGGGTGGCACTGTTGTCAGCCACATGGCTGGCTCCAAAGCATCACCCATTCTCAGCTGGTGAGAAAGAATTTTTTGTCATTTCTGTCACTCTCCCGATTAAAAAAAAAAGCCAACAAATTTGAATAGATCAGAAAACCAAATGGTGCTGGGTAATGGCATACAGTTTTTTTGCAGTGACTTTTCTGCCTGACAAGTGAATCACAAAACAGGAAAGAAGAAAAAACAAACCAAATCCTCTAAAAATCCAGAAAGCCACAGAAGTCCAAGTAACAAACAAAAAACCCACAAAAGCAAAAAAAGTGTGTGATGGAAAGAAAGATGCCTTTCTCAACCCCATTAATGGGAACTTAATTAGGCGTAAAATTTATGAAAGACATTGGAAATGTGATCTTTTATCCCATTAAGAGAAAACTGGGCTAGCTTCAAATATGTGGGAGAGCTGGGTGAGATTCATATGTAAAAAGATACATCTCCATCAGGAAAGATATATTGAAAACATCTGGTGAAGTTCTTTGGCCAGCAGTCTGTGTGTCTTGGAAAATATATAGAGAACCCTTTTGGTCCCCTTTGTACAGAAGAGGTGGAATTACACTGTATTTCATGCAGATGTTATAAACTAGGTAATTCAGCTTTCAGTCCTCCTGCTCACAAGTTTTGCTCATGCTTTGGGACTCAACCTCCAGAATTTCAAAAAGAAATTGCACTGACGGGATGACCAGACTTCACTTGTCAAGACAAAGGAGATGAAATTCCAGACATTTTGGAAGTACTAATCTAATTCTGCTGCTGCTAGTCTACCTTTTTTTTCCCACACTGCTATAACCCAAACAATTCTAAATTATATTATTGTAATTCTAAAGTAAAACCTTCAGATTTGCACCAGGGTAAGTTACAGCAGGATTGAATTCATCTGAACTTATTTATGCACATATTAACTCACCAGCATAGTAAGGGCCAGAGTTACAGTTAATTCATTTGAAAGCATCCAGAGCAGAGGAGATGAAAAAATGACGATAGGATTTGGTAGCTCAGCCTAACACTTCAGAAAACAGTACATTGAAAGAAAATCTGGTAGGAGCAGACAAAACTTTGCCTGAAGTCTGTGGGTCAAATCCAGCAAAGACCTGGATGACTGTGCAAGTTACACAGCAGCTGTGAGGAGGTGAAGAGAGATCTCTGAGTAATTTGCAGTAATCTGAATGCATGGATTTCTCACTGGAAGGACAAGTAGCAACAAGAACAGACAAAGACAGTGCCTGATCTCTGAGGCATCACCTCCCACTTGCGTGGGCTGGGGGTGGCACATCACGGAGGGGCTCTGTGCTGGGGGCTGTAAGAAAGGCAACAAGCAGGAGAATGTGTTAGGGCTGATTAACAGGAGTCTCTTGTTCTGTTTCGAGGCCTTTGTCCACTGTCTAAATGACTCAGTGTGTTACTCAGCAGCTTATGGTCAGACCTGAAGACACTTAGGCTCTTCTAGTAAATGTAGGTGATTGAGTCCATCAGTATAATCCATTACCCTCCCCAGTCTAATCTTTTGAGTCTCTGGTAATTTTTTTTTTCATTGGCAAAGTAAATCCAGCACCCGCAGTTTTGCTCTAGGGGATATATATAAGGAAGGAAAATTGTTCCTGTGAACACAGAATTGCTTTGGTCCATGAAATGGGGCATCCCAGGAAGGATTTATTATTTGTAATGGTCTTATAAGTGATAGTGAGATAAAAGCAATGTGAGATTTGAAACAACAAGAGTGTTTTAAGGAGAGATCTGAGTGACAGGAGATAGTGAAAATTCCTTCCTTCCCTTTGCTGGCATTTCAATGTGTTCATTGAATCAAAAAACCTTTGCATTGGGGACAAGAAAGGAAAGGAAAGGAAAGGAAAGGAAAGGAAAAAAACTCACTCATAATCTAGTTAACTGTTGTCAAAATTAATGGCAAAGATCCTGTTCAACTTTATTAGGCAGAATCAACCTTCCTAGGGAGAGTATTCTATGCACTTGGGGTTTGCCTGCAATCCCATTTCCAAACGTGTGATGTGGGGCTGCTTGATGGAAATGCAGGTCATATCACTGGGAAAATTATGCAGGAGAGATTTTCATCTGTTCTTAATTCCAATTCTTTATCTTTTACAAAGATCTTTCTTAATGGTACAGTTCTTTGCTACCTTTACATACAAACAACTAAAGGAGGGGAGGAGGAAGACAGTTCATTCCACAGAAGTAGGTCCACTGTAGAAGTATTTAGGTTTTATAAATAGGTCTATAAATAATACATTTCTATTTCTGCTGGTTTTATTGCTATTGATATGCAATATAGTCCTCTGGGCTTAAATCTGCAGATATTTTTATTACTAGAGGTCGTTGCCATGTTGCATTGTACAAATAGCACACTGCATTCACCTCGGCAAATGTTTATTTTTGCATGCCTCAGTGCCTGCCTTGAAACAGCGGTGCATTGGGTGTTATCCATCTCTTCTACCTGTCCTTAGATTTAGCTAAGTGCATACTGTTATGGATCAGTTGAAAAGCCCCAATCACTCTGTAATTTAAGATTTTATGCTTGAATGCTGGATGTCATCTTAATAAGTGTGGTGGTGTGTGCGTGTGTGTCAGGAGGTATAAAAGGAAATCATGCTTTGTTTCTGTGATGGATTTCTGTGACTATTTCATGATACTGTCTGTACTTTGCTAATTGAATAAGGATTATTTTGGAATGATGAAATCTGTAGCTGCTGAATAAGATTCAGCCAATGCAATTATAATGTTAACATAGATTGCTGTTAAAGATGCAATTCTCTTTTTCCTCATTGTGCACAGAAAGAGCTGAGGTGGGTGGGTGGTCAGCTGCTGGGTTTTATTCTCTTCCAGCTTACAGCATGGCATACCATTAGTCTGCAATAATTACCTTTTGTGAAGCTTGTTTTAACTGTATTGTTATATATGTCAAATCACCAATCGAGACCCAAGGCTGCTTGCCTGCTGCCGTGTAACTACCCAGCAAAAACTTGCAGCCCCCCCTAAGATATTTTTGTGCTGGTTTCTGGATTTTGCCATGTGCTGCCTAATATATGCACAAACAGCAGTGCTGCAAAATTGCTCTGAAGATACAGAGCTTGGATGGTTGTGGGGCAGCAAAATCATGCTCCGTGTTCCCCCAGGTGCTGAGTCTGAGCTAGGTGGAAGTTGGGGTGCAAACCTGTGCGTTGGACATCCCAAGCTATCAAGGCATCACAGAAGCAGGGAGCAAGGTTGTGGTTGAGTCCAGCTCTTCCAAACTTATCCAATGCCTGTGTCTGGAGGGTGATGGAAACCAAAGAGATGTGCCAAGGCAGGCCATGAAGCCCTGAGACTGCACTGCCACTTCCAAGCAGGGTCTAATGAAATGAAAAGTGCTTCCCTTCTCCCTTGTCATCACCACTGTCACATCATCCTGCAGGGATCAACCCCTCACTCACAGAAAGTCTTTCTCCTAAAAGATATTAACCTCATCTCTCTCTCGTGTCAGTACTCTAATTGAGACTTAATGTATTTACCTCTGCTTTTGTCACCCTCCCTCCCGCTCCCCTTTTATTGGTACCGTGTTGGATTAGCATCCATAAGCACGGTGCCCTCTCCTACACATGTCAGATGGGCAGAGTGCTGTCAGTGAGACCTATCATTTAACCACTGGTGTTCTGGATCATTAGAACAGTGTCACAGTTTCACCCTCCATCCTGATGCTTTCCCTTAAGTAGATTTCCCTGCATAAGTCTCGTTTTCAAAATGATGGCTTAAGTGCACATGCTAATTGCAAGATTTAATTATATGGTGATGAAGTTGTGAAATTTTCCTCCTAATTAACAAGGGAAAACTTGGCACTGGAGAAAGGGTATAATGGGGAAATGCCTTTTGCATTTCATCATTAACAATTCCTGCGTGTGGCTGTCTCAGCGGTGTGTGCCCAGGATCATCGGCTTCCCTGGGTGAGGGTGGATCAGGTGCAGGGGAAGGCCAAGTGGTCCACAGACAGGCACCTGCAAGGAAAACAAGTGGTGTAGGAGCTGGAGGTGAGAAGAGCTTTGGCACTACAAAAGAAAAATATCCAGAGAGTTTCAGGGAGCTTCTTTTTGCAGGCATGTTGACCTGAAGCAAGCAGGACCTGAAGCAGCCAAATCACTGAGGTTTCTTTCCAAATTAGTATCTAGAGATTCGGTTCAGATACATATCCAGGCTCCAGGAGCTACATCCCAGCATTAGATGGGAATTAGAGACTCAGACAAAAAGATCCTGCTTCCATATCATGAGAATCTGCTTTAATTTCCACAGATCTGCCTGCCTCCTAATGTGCTTTTCCAAGGTGGGACCACCTGTTTCTGTCTTTTTTTTTTTTTTCCCTCCTTTCTTGTTCCAGTAGCCAGTTGAAATATTTACCATTTCTGTTAACTCTCCTTTCTCTTTTCTTTCCCCAGGGCAGACTCTCAGAGAAGCTGTTCTGGCTGGGAAAATGAACAGAGCCAACGTCAGTCTCAGTGAATGAAAATGAAAGAATATGAGATGGTTAATGCCTTCTTTTGGGTAAGGCTCTCCCACAATCCCATCCTAATCAAGCTGAAGGGTTACAAAGGGCTCAGTTCACATCAAGACTACCTCTCCCCTCTGCCTATTGCTTGTTCTCCCTTCCTTTAGCCTTTGTCATTGTGTTATGTCATGGATTTTTATTTCCCTTGTGGCCTCTGGTGCTAAATGGCTGTTGTCCTCAGGCTTTTGAAGCACTCGTCTTCCTGGCAGCCTTAGCTCCTTGTGCCATGTCACTCCTCCCAGGGCTCCCATACCCCACTTGTCAGCAGAAGAGTCTTCTAGGGCCTGGCAATCACGTTTCAGAGAAGGAAGAGTGCCACTGGGGCTTCCTGGGAGACCAGGTAGCAGGAGGGCTGTGGCAACAGTCTACAGCTCTTTCTTTTGCAGAAGCTTAGTGTGATGGAATTCATCCTCCGTAATTTTGGAGACCCCATAAAAGTAGAAATTGCCATGTTTCAGGATTTCCAGAAAAGTGGTTTGAACAAAACTTAAAACTCGCTTTTCCAAAAAATAAAAATACCTTATTCTTGTTTTGTATTTCTTTTAAACTGGAAATTGCATTGTAAACCAAAATGCAACATTATTCTTAAAACTAGCATTTGAATCTTTGATTTTGAAACAATCTAAAAAGTTTGAGTTTTTTCTTCTGACCTTTTGATGAATTCAGTGCACTCCCATGGAAAGTCCTGAGAGTAGTAGTGCATTCTTTTCATTCGTCATGCAGTCACCTTATCTGACATTAGAATTTCGCATGCTTTTTCTTTAAGGCCCGCTGCTCGGATACATAATTCTGTACTCTCGGACTTCAGATAATGAATAATCATTTTCACGGATCAACCTAATTAGGTAGCTGAGAGCATTGCCTACAACAGAGTGAAAAAGTGTATATATTCACAGCCAGACAACTGTTCATTAGGGGCTTGACCTTGGAGCCATTATTCATGTTGAGTGGTACTCACTTATAGGAGATACTCCTATTGTCTTCAGCACGCATATTAATACATAAAATATCATCTGCCAATGTTATGACTTCCTTAACATCCCAATATTTTCTACCTACAATGACACCTGGTGTAAATTATGCAAACAAATTTTTGACGAGAAGGCAGCACTGGCAGCGGTGCTGTGCATTTCATCGCATCCCTAGGAAAAATCCCTCCTGATGCAGCAAGCCAGTTCCCACCCCAGAGCTGAGATAATCATAGCTGGCCTTGAGTATTCTCCCAGTCTGTTGCTGTGTGATTTAAAGTTTGTTTACTCTAACCCTCTTGAGGAAACCTGTCTGACCTTGCGCTGCAGAAGGAAATGGCCCTGACCACACTGCAGCTGCCAGGGCAGGTACCAGCAGCTGGGGGCCCGTTAACATATTAAAATGCACTAATGCAATTGCAAGCAGTTGTTTCACCAGTCCCTCAGGGATGAATGGATTTGAATTGCAGATTCTTGTTTTCTTCTCTGGGGCTCTCTGTGTTTTTCTGTCCATTTTTCCTGCTCTCATCCAGGAGGTCTAAGTCCCTCTCTGACCCAGCCTGGTCAGTGTGAGTGCTGTGCGTGTCCTGGACACTGGCTACATGCCACACAACCATGTGTACATACAAACCTCTGGAAAGGGATGGCTGGGAGCAAGCTGGTGCTGCCAGGCCAGTTTGTGCACACATGTGTGCCCTTTCCTGTGGGAATTGATAGGGAATGGGCTGCATTATTGGGTCAGCTCCCTCCTTGCTGTGTTGGTGTTTAGTCACTCTTCTGTTGCAGCAGAGAACAAACAAAACTGTTCATCATCAGACACCCACGTAATAGATCATCACATCATTTTTTATTTCCCAGGGAATCATTTCAATAGTGGAAGGAGTGCTGGAGGCTCCTTTCTCAGAGAGCATGCCAAGGTGAGGGGCCAGTCTAACATGGAAGAAGTCATGTTTCAGGGACAGATAATCCCTTTGAAGGTTTGGGATATCCAGGTTTTCTCCTCATTTTGCCACAGACTGCCTGCAGGACCTTAAGTAAATCGTTGATCTCCCTGCCTCAGTGCCATATGACATGCTTGAGACCTGTATGCCCTGACAGAATATTTCCTGCCCTATCTCTGCTCTGTCTTGCTCTTTTCTCATGGTTCAGCCCAGCTGGAAATGAAGTACCTCGTAATTGCATGCTCACTCCCCTCCCCTCTGGTGGGATAGAGAGAACAATCAAAAAAAAAAGGTAAAATGTGGCCTGAGATACATAAGAAAGATTTAATAATTAAAATAAAGTAAAATACAGTCATCACCATCATCAGCAGCATGGTAATGAAAAGGTGAGAGTAATGAAACCTAAAAGAAACAAGTGATGAACAATACAATTGTGATGCTCATCCTCCCCTGGCCAAAGCCCAGCTCATCTCTGAGCAGCATTTTTCCCCCCTTCCAGCTAACTCACCCCAGTTTACATACTGGACATGATGTTCTATGGTATGGAATACCCCTTTAACTGGTCCAGGTCAGCTGTCCCAGCCATGCTCTCTCTCAGCTTTTTGTGCAGCTTCTCACTGACAGGGCATGAAACACTGAAAATTCCTTGACTTAAGATAGTCACTACTTAGCAACAAATAAAACATCAGTGTCTTATCAACATTATTCTCATACTAAATCTAAAGCACAGCTACTAAGAAGAGAACTGACCCTATCCCAGCCAAAACGAGGACACCTTTTAAAATAAGCCTGTGCTACCTCGACTGCCACTCTGCATCCAAGCCCATCCAGATCTGGCACAGCCAGTCCCTGCCGTGCTTTGCTCTGAGAGCACTGCTGTGTCACGGACAGTAATAACCAGGCAGCCCCTGTATTTGTTTAATGCTTTGCTGTGTGACAGCTTTTCGATATAGGTAAGCTCCGTGGAAGAAGCGGAGGTAATGAGCTTGTGTATTGGCTTAATATATCAGGCAAGAACATTCGTAAGTACAAGGCACCTTCTAACCACTGTGAGCGATTTGTGAGCGGTGAAGATGCTATCTGCTGCCAGCAAAGTGGGCCGTGTTTTAATATGTGAGGCATGTGTTGCTGTCAGGTTTTGTCAAAGAAAGGATGGCTTATCTTATCTCGTGATCGGGCAGCTCCGAGTGAAACCGCGGCACAGAGCGGTGACATTGACACGGGGAGGTGAGCTGCAGAGACGGCCTTTACAGGGAGAGCAGGTGCAAGGAGTTTGTGCCCAGCAGATCCTCTCCCCACTCTTCTTTCTCCAGTGAGGAGCTGCCCAGAGAAATATGTTAAGCTGTTTTTTTTCTTCAGCTCTATGGTCATGTACAGGATCTGGTGCACAGCCACTGAGTGTGCGTGTAGGTCCAGGGTGATCAGGCTGCAGGTAACAGGCCTTGTGGCCAAAGAGGTAACACTGGACCAGCTCCCAGGCCCCAGTGAAGCTCTCACTAGCCACTGATGTCATTCAGGTTTCTGCTGTGTCTGATGTGAGCAAGAGCAGAAACATACTCCCACAGTCCAGGAATTATACTGGAAAGACTTTCAAGCCCATCAATATCCATGTTTCTGCTAGAAGCTTGGGCTTGAGTATTCCTCTCCTTGCTTTTGCCAAAATCACTCCATGTACATCAGGATTCTAAACTCTATTTCATGGGGAATCAGGTGAAACTTTTGGGCCGATGATTGTGGAAGATGATCTGACTACACTGGAAGTGATCAGGAGATCAATAACATATCGATAAGCTGTTAAAATACATCTGGTCTGGATGGGTCTATCTATTCAGTTATTCACTGAGGCAGTAGAAATCTGCACCTTATTTGAGAGCATCAGGCTATCAAGTGCAGCTTATCCTGGCCAGGATCCCACAGCTGTCCCACTCTCTGGATTCAAGATCTCGAGTAATGTGATATCCTCAGTATCTTCTCTCTTGTAATTCTTATCTCTTTTACAGGCTTCCTCCTCTCCAAAACACAGGTTTGTATGAACCTTACCCCAGGATAAGACCTCGATATCTGCCTTGGGGATGGAGACTCAAGGGCAGCTGAGCACTGCTCCTTTCCCAGACAGCTGCCCCTCTCTGCCTCTGCTGCACCCATCACTGGGGCTAAGCTCTTAGCAGCTTTCAGATGCTCCTTTCTCATGTTGGGAGTGAGACAGAAAGTGATTGCGAGAATTATCTCAGCGCCATTCATCTGAGAAGGGCTCTCTGTCAGGGTTGTGATTTTCCTGATTCCTTTTCCATAGCGCTGGCAGTGATACAAAAGCAGAAAACCACAGACAAGCTCCTAGTCTGAAAAGAGTTGTTGCTGTACAGCAGCCCTGTGATGACTTACTGCCAACAGACATGTGAGTTTACTATAGATCTACTTCAGGTCATAAGTGCAAAAACATATCTCGTTAATATTTAAAGATGCTTAGCACAAAAGCATGCATAATTAAACAGCACATCAGAGCTGATAATTCCAAATAATCTGTCTTCTGAAAAGGGATTTTTGTAATTTGTTAACTGGTTTGAAATCCTCAGCTTAGCAGCAGGAGTATGTTTGCATTACAAAATGAATAGTTTTAAATGTTGGGCTGTGTCCATTCTCTCTGAGAAGAAAAAGAGACATAGCATGAGAGAGGATTTTTAAACAGGCACAGAAGTGTGGATTCAGCATTGCCCAAAGCTCTCTGCCTGCCTGAGATACATGTCTCATTTTTTAAAAGCAAAACTATATTCCTACCAGGTGTAACATTGCTTTCTCTCCCAGGATATTTTCATGTTCCACAAGGAGCTCATTGATATTAACCATGTCTTTCCCCAGATAACTCAATAGTGAAGGAATGCCTATATAAGAATGATCTATTAGTTAGTGAAACAAGTGACATACAAGACAAATATGAAAATATTAGTGGTGTCAGGTACAAAATACAATATGCTATGAGCTTTTCATTACGTTCAAAAGACTATCTGAGCACATTTTCTGCCTGGATGCTAAAAATCTATGAGGAAAGAAAATGTGCTAATGATCCTTTGCAAATCATGCCTTTCAGACGGGCCAAAATACAAATTGATGTGTGATCACAGCTATACTTCAGTGTAAGATCAAAAAATGTCAAGTGTTAAGGGCACATGCAGATAATTGATCATACAGGAGGTTTATTTACAAGGCAAATCTAAAAAAAACCCTATTTTACAGGTTTCACTGAAGTTATTTCTGGAAGTTACTGAAGTTGTCAGAGCCTTGTTTACATGTGACAGTGCTGGGACAGCAAATCCCAGAAGGCACGGCTCTGCTGCTGTGAGGCTGCATTAGCTCTTATGAACTCAGGACCTGGAGCTTTGGCTTAACTCCCTGCCACAGATGTTTTTTCTCTTTAGGTTGTTTGGGGGGAGGTCAGGGAGGCACATTGGGAACTGTCACATATAAATGTCCTACTGCTGTGGTTTGTGTACCAGTCCAGAACATCAATGTCAATAGGAGTTGAAATAAAGACTAAACTGGATGTGCTGGGTCCTGCTCTGAAGCGGCCAACACCAGTAATGGAGAGGGAGAGGAAGGAGACAGTAGGAGTTTGCCCTCATAACTGGAGAATTCAGTCCAGAGAGGAGTACTCGTATGGTATGTGCTGGAAGTGGTGGCATCCAGAGTGAATTTGCAATCTATGCAGGTATCTAAATTCATTTGGCCACAAGTGAGTGTCTGTCAGGGCTGCTGTACCCAGATTTAGCAGGGGGTCAGGGAAGAGACATGAGCAGCCACATCACAGCTGTCTGTGAGGGCTGAGTGGTCACACCTGGCTCTCCTCTGACTGTATTGGGACCTCTCAGTATAAAGGTAATCCTAATAGGTCATAATTTTCTTGAACTTAAATGTTCCAGTTATCTATCTGTATAAAGGCCCAGAGAGACATTAAGGCCAACTCATGAAATAGACTTAGTTAAGTAACTAGTACTTGCATGTGTAAAAAAAAAAAAAAAAAGAAAAAAGAAAAAAAGAAAAAAAGAGGGGAATTTGGCTGTCTGACTTGGCTCCTTTGGAACCAGAAGAGCAGATGAGTAGATCAAGGCAGCTGGTGCTGAGGCCCATGTAACTGTGCTGTATTTGGTTCAAAGGTTTATTTTGTGCTAGGTTTTGTCTGGTTCCCAATGGCTGAATACCCTCACCAGACCTGGGATTCAAGGCTACCCAAAGGACTATGTGCTGGTGCAAGCCAAGATGTCCTCATTATGGAGCACAGCAGTAGCACACCAGGAAGGCAGCTTTCCTCCACAAAGGATCTGATGTGAATGAATTAAAACTGCTCTGTGAACTGAATCAGCCTGGAGTACACAGGCAGGGGACCTTCAGTGTCTGGGCACAGGGAACTGTGCAGGGATGGTGATGAAGCCCATGTGACTCAATGTGTAACTTTTGACTCTACCCCAAAACTGCAGTGGTTCCAAATGTACACCACCCAAGTTTAACTTGTGAAGGATATGCATTTTATACATTGGCTGTGAGGAAGAGACAAGGTTTTCCCACCCAGCCACTATAATTTATTTTTCCTCTAATTCCTTGTCTCTTGTCTCTCTAAGTTGGATTCTCTGGGAAGCCAACAGTTTGACTGATAATAATAAGGCCCTTCAGACTGGCCACAGAGGGATAATCAGAGGCTGCATAATGTGGCATGTACCTCTTCTCTCTTAGAGCTGCTGATGACATTGTTCCACCAGCAAGTCACAGAGTGCTGATGATGGAGGAGGATCCAGGGAACTGCAGCCTGTCAGCCTGACCCCAGTGCCTGGCAAGGTCATGGAGCAGATTATTTGAGTGTGATTGCACGGCTCCTAAAGGACAACCACAGGATCAGGGCCAGCCAGCACGGGTTAAGGAAAGGGAGGTGTTGCCTGACCAACCAGATCTTTTATGACAAGATGACCCACTTGGTGGATGAGGGGAAGGCTGTGGATGTGTCTGTCTGGACTTTAGCAAAGCCTTTGACACTGTCGCCCACAGAATTCTCCAGGAGAAGCTGCAGCCCACGGCTTGGACAGATGCACTCTCAGCTGGGGTCAGAACTGGCTGCATGGCCGGGCCCAGAGTGAGGTGGGCAAAGGTGCTGCATCCAGTTTGTGCCTGATCACTGAGATGTCTCCCAGGGATCAGAGTGTCACAGTCCTGTTTAATGTCTTTATTGATGATCTGTTTGAGGGGATTGAGTTCACCATTAGCGAATTCACATACTACACCAAGCTGGGCACGAGTGTCGACCTGCTGGAGGGTAGGAAGGCTCTGCAGAGGGATCTGGGCAGATCATACATGCTACATGTCTTCTAACCTAGATGATGATTTCAGCCCACTGTCAAAATTTACTTACCATGGTGCACTAAGCTCCAGCTCCAAGGTTGCAAAAAATCTCACTCTGGGCTGCTATTACCCTCTCCTCCTCAGTGAAATGTGCTGCGTGATTTACTTAACAGAGCACCAAGAAAGAATACTACAGGTTGGAATGAGTTTTATTCCAGAGTTTACCTATCTAAAATGATTAATGCATGCTTAATAACTTCAAAGATTTCCCATCTCTTTGGAAGGAAGCGGTTTCTTCAAAGCTTTCAGTCAGATAGTCTCCCTTTCGAGTTGATGAAGGCATGGTCCCAGTGGAGATTTTACATTGCCAGTATGTACCCCTTCAAAGATTTCACTGTTGGCATGCTGTATTTGAAGATTTCCTGCCCTTTGTTACCCATTCATTTCATTATTAAAAAAAAAAAAAAAGTATATTAAAAAAATTCATATCTTTGGGGTCTCCTTCAAAGAAATTTCACATCCTACCCCTGAACCCTGGAGAAGAGCAGCACACACCACATTTCGGGGTTTGCTGTAGTGTAATTAGCATCTCTGAGGAAAAGAGCTGCCCTTTACTAGAAGATTTGTTTTTCTTACTGGGAATTGTCTTTGATGTGCTTTGATTCAATTGCCAGATCATTTTTTCAGATTAAATGCTGAACAATAATTCCTCAGCAAGTTCATCATTCAGCTGGATGGTTTTTGGATCAAGGAGACACCCACTCACAAGTCTAGAAGGATTTAGAGGTGCTTGCAAGAATATCAGAGAAAAATGTTCTAGGATTTTTAGAAGCAAAAGAAAATGCTCATCAGATGGAGATGCTTGGACTGCAGGAACAGTGACTAACATGTTGCCCAGCTGTTTGTGGAAAAAGATGTACAATAATATATTAACTCCTGGAGAGCATATTTTAAAAGTTTGCAAGGACTGCAAAAATTTATAGCTGCTTCACTTCCACTACTCAGTTCTATCAATATAGTTTAAAATAGACCTGAGAAATATATAAGTCTTGTAATGGTTTAATCAATTTATGAACACTGCTTTTACTCCTATTTTCCCCTGTGTAATAAATTGTTAATTAATGCGAGTCAGAAACACACGAAAAAGAAGTCCCAGGCTCTATAGGCTCCTGAGAAAAAGAGGTAATTTTTGAAAATGTACGGTCTATGCAAACAGGTAGAGTTGAGACTCTGGAGCATAATCAGAGTGTTACATCCCGTATAAACAGTAGTGCTGTGTTGTTTTGAATGCCTTTTCCTTCTAGTTGTGCTTTGTGTTGCCCAGTGAATGCATCCATCAGCTCTTCATGGCTCAGTAATTCATGAAATTCTCTTTCCATTAAAAATAAATACTGCATTTTATATCCTCGAGATGGACCCCATATTTGATTGTCTTTTCCATGGCTGTGTATATTGAAAACTATAAAATTATAATACAACTATTAATCCCCTGTATCTGCTTGTACCTAATTTTTATTAAAAATGTATTGTGCTCCAGCTGGCTCATAAATTACAATGTGGTAAAAAGGCTCCAGTTGGATTACTTCTGAAGGAGAACATATTGAAATAAAGAAAGGCTTACCGATTAATATTTTGACTTTATATACAGTGTTACTAAGGTAGTAGCTTGATTACCATAGAAAAGAATTTGTAGTTAACTATATTGCAGATCTGGTGGATGTAACAATGTGAAGCTTGAGGAAAGTGGCATTTACCAAAGAAAACACATTATCATCACTGATCAAATCTTTCAAGTCATCTTCTTCTTTTATGAATGACATAAAAAAACTTACTTTGTTTCAGCAGTAAATTAATGCATTTATAGGAATGTGGCAGAACCTGGAATCACATACCATCTGTTCTCTGTCTCTCAATTGCTACCACTGATTGGTTTTGATAGCCTCTCTAAAAAAGGCCTAGAAATAGCTGAAATAGCTTTGTCTTTAGTTTTAATACCATCAGAAGCAAAACTGCTTAATTATGTCTCATTTGGGAAGTAATGGGAAAGGAGAAATGAGAATATTTAGCTTAGAAGCAACTAGGGGCCTCCTTTCCCATTTTGTAGGCTTAACAGTCAGCACAATTTTGGGGGTAAAATTTATAGATTTAAAAACACACCGTGGAACTCAGTGAGTGAACTGAGAAATTTCAGCTGAAAGCTTAATTATTCCAGTTCTCACTTGCTGCCTAAGACCAAAAACATAAGTTAACCTCACACAGTGCACACAGTCCTTAAACTGGAGGCTGTGGCTGCTCATAGGGGAAGGAGGTCACTGGAAAAACGAACTGCTTTTTATAGGCAAATGGGGACACAGGCACAAGGACTATGTGGGCTTGGACATAGACCCCATGAGGCTTGGTAGCTCCGTTTTCCATCCTGAAACATTTGATTTCAAACTTTTATATTAAAAAAACCCCAAACTTGG
>VWZT01012005.1:547884-663219 GCA_013397055.1 Pachycephala philippinensis
TTTTTTGTCTGTCTCACATCTTCTCTCATTCTTTCTCATACATGCACACCAGGCTGTGCTCCACTTTCATCAATAGGACAACAGAGAAGGTGAATTTTCTCTTACATTTGTGAGTTAAATGAGAATAAACCCCCATTACTGTCTTACTTTGTCCCTGAAGTTTTGCCAATAATAATGTTGGCTTTATTAGCTCTGCAGGATTGAAGATGCTGTCATGGTGTCAGACCACATACCAAGAGACAGGACTGAAGATGTTTTGAATTTTCCAGTTATTTGCCTTGTCCTTTTCGGTCAGCCAAAGACTCATGAGAACACCATCAAACAATGAAAAAGAAATGGAGTATTGGAAACAGCAGTGGCAGCTGCATAACCTAGAAAGAAAATATTATTTAATGTCTGCCTTCCACAATGTTTTGGGCCAGCCAAACATGGAGATTTACATATGCTCTCTAAAGATGTCAGTGTAAGAACATAAGCATTATCTTTGAAGTATCATAATGCTGACTGACAGGATATACAAATGATAACACTACCTTAGAGTGGTATCCTTTTGATCACAGGTATTTACAGCCAGATGTAAAGCCCAATTCATTCCCTTCTTCATCTGATAACAAAAAAATAGCACACAGGATTTAATACAGCATGAATACTGAGTAGTGAAACAAATAAAAATAACCAGAAGTATTTTAATGCCTTGCAGTATTCCTGACCTTTCTGCCCCCTTGGAAAGGCAGGCTCCCTAGGCTGACCTGTTTGTGTGGCACCTGGATGAAACACCCAACACAGAATATGGCCCCGCATCACATCTGAGCTGGAAAAAGCAGTTTATTTGCATTTGTATCTTCTGTTTTTTTACTCATTATGTTCTATTTTTACAGGCAAATCCTCTGCAGTTTCTGTCCTTGGTTGCTAAGAGTGTCTGAACAATACCTGACTATGGCATCTTTGCTCACGTCTGCTCACAGCTCTTTCTGGTCCTGGGACTATGGAAAACAGAGAACAAACAGACATGCATCAATTAATATGTGAGCCTGCCACTGCAGCAAATCCAGCTGAGTGAGGCTATTTGAGGAAAACATTAAGAAAACAATTCCAATGATTGGAACACTTAGTTTTTGATTCCTTTCAGAATTTTCACTACAATGCCTCCCTCCTGTCTATGCTTTGGATTTTTTCTCTGTACAAAAGTGAAACACGAGGCATTGAGACCACAACTCCTTTGAGAAAAGAGAGTTACAAGTACAGGCTGAAATTTCTTGTATTCTTAAGGAATAGAGTGGAAAAGATATCCCACGGTAAGAGGATACATCTTGGGGTTTAAATGTTCTTGGACTTTAAAATTCACATTAAGTTTAAATTTTACTTTTAAATTTAGTTTTCCTGAAATTGAGAATTTACTCCAATGAACAAAAAGGGGGACTAGCTTCAGCTGTATACACGTATTACTTGAGATTTCTGAGTGACTACTAAGAAAACTATTTCATCAAAATTGTGGGAAAGATAATGACACACTCAGCTGAGGAAATTCCCATCTAAGACTTCTGGGGGTGCCCGTGTTAATTATTTATTATTATATTATTTATTATAAATTATTTATTATTTATTATTGTCAGTACTTTCTAGAATTCTCTCATCTTCATAAGTCAGAAAAGGCATGGCACAGATACAGGTCTTGGGATTCTTAGACCTCTTTACCAGTTTATACTTGCTGGACACAGCCAAATTGTCTGTGTTGATTCCCCCATGCTGTAGAATGACACCAGGCCATTGCCCTGGGGGCTGAACTCTGTTAAAGAAGCACCAAGAAAAGTTTCTTTAGCATTTCTTTACTCACTCAGCAGCCACACCCTGTAGGCAGGTACAGTGCCTACAGTTTTCTGTTGCTGGGATCTGAGGCAGTTTGATGTATCCAGCTGAATAATCAGCACTGTCCTGACTTGTGGGTACACTTTGTTCTTCTCCCCAAAACAGCTCCTCCTTTTACAGCAGCCAGAAATCAAGGCCAGAAGTTCCCTGTATTCGATGTTTTTTAACATATCCAAGCTTGCAAATGTGTAATGAAACATGGCACCTGTGGAGTTTGTAGCAGTATTAAAAAGGGTGAAATGTTAAACAGGGGAAAAAAATAAGTAGCTACGTGCATTCATTATTGCTTTACTTAAAAACATCCTAAGAGACTTCAAGCGTAGAATTCTAGATCTGTGTGGATGAACAATCCCTGAGGATAGTGGTTGAATGATTCCTGAATATACGCTGGTGCCCCTCTAGCCTTGCAATCAACTCTTTCATTGATGCACAAACTATGCACTGTTGGGATGGGCCAGGCTCACTCTGAAGGAGCCTTTTGCTGTGTGATCTGTAGTTAATGGGTCTCTGGGAGATTTTGGGGCTATACCTTTTAACTCATATTACTGTGGTTTGAAGGTGCAGAAAGGCTCAGCACACTCAGATGCACCTCAGAGCTTCCTCAGAACACCTTGGGCTCTGTCCTACACACATCGATTGATGGAGCCATTAAGACCTGAATGGACGGGCAGTAATGATTCCATTCGGACCGATCCCATTTCAATGACATTGTCTCATACAATTCCATTAACATTGGAGCTGTTACAACCTCGGTGACAGATTATTATTTCTTTTAAAAAAGGAAAAGGAAATTAACAGAATATATTGAATTGCGCTGAATTGAGACAATAAATAACGGAATGTACCAGACACTAACCTCTCCCTTCTGTAATTCCAGGAGGAAAAAGAGACATATTTACCACAAAGTTGATGACATATGTAGCACTTACGTTAAAATATGTGGCAAATCCTTATAACATATGGGTAGAATTATAAAACTGGCTGGGTCTCATATTGACTGCAATTTAACTTCAGGTGTAGAATTAGACAGAAAGTATTTGTCTGTATCTATCTAACAATGCTCATTGCTGTAGTCGCTGAGCAAAACACACTGCTAAGTCCTCTATAATGGAAGAAACAAATTTAAATAGCTATGTTTTTCAGAAGACACACAGGACCAGTGGCAAAATGAAGTGGGACCCCTTCATGAACATTTGTGTGGACAGAGGAAGCGCTGCCTGAGGCCATAACCTGAGCAGCTCTGTTCCCCAAATGGAGCACACCATATTGGAAGATCTTATAGGAAAATATCTTTTTTTGTCCAAAAAGATTTGTTTTGACTAAGTTTTTTATTATAAATCACAATCTCTGACAGATCTACACCCCTGATTAACCTGATCCTGATGGGAATCTGCATAGCTCCGTTGCTATTAAGCAATACTGCCTGTGCTTATTTGTGCCATTTGTATTGTCTGAAGAGTTCGAGGCTAAAACCAGCACAGTCATCCTTGAGCTGCCTTGCTGGGTTCAGCTTCAGAATGAATGTAGTGATCTTGGATGATTCAGTTTGGAATAGTTATTCCCATTTGCTATCCAGAACCTCAAGATATATTTCTTGAATGCACAAGCACACATTCGTGCAATGATACCAAAAGGGACTTTGACTTCTATCTCCACAATGGTTAATCTTGGTTTTCTAGCCCTTTGACTAATTCCTGTGCATTTGTGGTGTGGCAGTTTGCTATCTGCTGCACTCAGAGATGGCAAGATTCTTTTTCTTCAAGTTCCTCATTTCCAGTGTCCAATGTTTTGGAAATCAGTGGCTCTGTTGCAATTTCCTGTCCTTTGCAGTGAGAAATCAGACAAAGGAAAAACAAGGACCATTCCTACAACATTCAGGTGAGTTCAAGACCCCTTACAAAAACGCCTTTGTCTTCAGTGGACATAACTGCTTACTGCAGTGTCAGAGAGCAGATAATCAGATGTGGCTTTTGGCAATGCCTGACAGCACCAGGCCTAATGGAAATGTGAAGTTTCCAGCTCCTGAAGGATCTCCTCAGCTTTTTCAAGCCTTTGTTGTCATTAAATTTGCTGATTGAATGACAGTCTTCAAAGTAATTTGTATGGACCTTGAGTCTTTGACTCTTAATATTTTCTGCAGTTTCTTTAAGCTGGTCGATGGATGCTCAGGAAGGTTTCCTCTGCAAACATCTCCCTCTCAAGTCAAGCCTTTCTGTAGCTGAAGCCAGAGTCCATCCAGCTTCTCACAATGCCAGAACAGTTGCACTGTTTGAAAGTGCACCTGTTTGAAATGTAATTAGGCTCATAATGGGAAGTGAGTTTCAGCTTTAATTAGAATGAGAGAACTTCTTTTCTTTCTAGTCTTTCAGGAGTGCTCTGAGCAGTTCTGCTTATCTATACTTGTATCTCTTTCCCTTTGTGTGCTTTGAATATGCACAGAGTCTGCACACAGCTGTGGGTGCCAGAGGGGAAATTTGTGTCTGATACAGTGGGAGAGGGCAGCAGACATGTTCCCTGCTCCCAGGTCTGGCATCCCCTACACCATCACGAAGTCCCTGCTGTGCATGAGAGAGCAGTGAGGCAGGATGGGGCAAGGGAAGAGCACAATGGGAGAAGTGATGGCAATTTTGGTGGAATTCAAGTGCTGTCAGCTATGAGATGTTAACACAAAGCTAAAGCAACAGCCTGATCTTTTGCAAGAGCAAAGTTTGATCCTGAAGGGAAAAAAACCCCGGTAATGCAGAGTTACCATTCTGTCTTCAACCTCCGCATATCTGAATTTTGTCTTCGCTGTTTCTACAGATTCATCTCTGCAGCTGTGGAAATAATTAAAATTACTGGAATGCTTGCAGATGGCTGCTTTCATCATACTGTCTGTAGGCTGCAGTCGGATCTAATCACAGAGACAGCAGTGGGGTTAGTGTTGGTTGTAGATCTGCAAAGCCTTTCTTTGTAATATTCACCTTTGATACTCTTAAGCTGCCTTTGCAGAGCCTTTGCTGTTGTTGTGTAATCTCAGAAGTGGTTCATTGTACACTAAGACCATTTTTTCAGCCTCCTCAGGTACTACAAGTAGCAATGAGAGTTTTCCCCATCCCTTAATTCACACAGTGGAGGAGTTTTATTTTACTGTAAATTGTCTTTTTCATAGGTTAACTGACTTTGTAACATTATCAGCATACAGGAAATAGCACCAAAAACCCTCTAGCAATAGAAATTAAAAAACCCAAGCATGAGGAAAGATGACACACTGAGTTCTGATCAGCAGGGATCTTCAAAAATTCACCTTGCCTTGAGGGAAAAAGAGGAATTCACTCTTTTTACTTTCCGTTGTGATCTGACCCCATCTGGCTCCTGCCAGGATGAGCTTCCAACTGCTCACAAAGGCTCGTGTTCTGGTCCAAGCACTAAGCTTGTGTTATCAATAAACACTTATAAATCACTCTGATTTTGAAACAAATTCATACAAGTAGCAGAATTTTTCATAAGGTTTAGACACAATAAGCATTTGAATTGCACTTTAGATCACTTCGAAAGAAGTAGCTTTGTAACATATCCTATTAGCTTTACAGAGTTTGAGGCATGTATGTGTATCTATGTATTTGTAAAGTTGACTTTATAGTTGATTTTGTAATCAAACACAGGGGAGTGGGGGAAATAATCAGGCTCCATCAGTGTAACCTATCAATTTAAATTGTTCTACTTATAAAGAAATTGGCACATTCATTTATACATATTGTTAATTATCTTCACTGTGGTGATCTAAATATTCCTCACAGCTAAATGACTGCAAGCATCGTGGATTACCCCGAACTTAAAGGAAAAATAATAGAAATAGAAAAAGGCATGCACAAAACATAATGAGATTCTCTTGGGTTTAAAAACGTTTCAGCATATTCTGTGCTCCTATAAAGCCATTTAAATGAAAGAAGCGTTGGGAAAAAAAAACAAAAACGAAAAACTTCTTGCCTTAAAGATGCACACAGACATAAAAGCTTATTCCCCATGGAAATTGTGCCTCTAAATGACAATTCACTTTTATGAACAGTTTTATTACAAAATAGATTTCCTGCAGCTAATTTCATCAGTTGTCCCACTCTGCTGCTACTTTCCACTGCCTCTCTAACTTCTTGTTATCTAAGTATGGGTACATTAATTGCTATGTGATGTAAGAGAGTGGGCTGCATGCCAGAGCCATAAGCAGGGAAGCATTTTGCCTGGCAGGTCTCCCTGACGATGCCTGCACCCAGCTGACTGTGTAGCAGTATTTAAGCAATATTTCCACGTGATGGATTAAGTGTCATTGATGGATGTGGGTAATGGAATCTCCGGAGTGTCATTTTAACAAGACGTATACGTTGTTGGACGTATTTCACAAGTCTCTGTAATAATGCATTAGTCTCACTGAGAAGGAATAGGTGATTAGTAGCACTAATTAGAAAGTTCTTGGAGACAGACTTTGGTTGATGAAGTACGGTGTGAGCCTTCAGTCATTAACAATACTGCAATGAGTTCAAGGTAGAATCAATCTAGGAGGGTGATTGCACAGATGACATTAAAAATTATACATTCCTTATTAATATATTGATTTGCATTCCAAATTAAGTGATGGCATTTAATAAAGAAGAAAAAGAAGAAAGGAATTATTTTTTTCTATTTTATTTGCTGCGTGAGTGATGTGTAGTTCAGTTTCCAAGTGAGGAGTTTAATCTTCTGTTATCTGCAGCAAGATGTGCATTTATGGTAAAAGAAAAAGAGGAGCACAACAGAGGGAATTACCTAGCGCCTGGGAAAGCTCATTATCTTGGATCTGGGTGGGCTGGGAAGCCTTTCACAAACATTGCCAGTCATTTCTTTTCTTTCCGTGTGGCAAAAGTGAAGAAAAAAATCAATTTCTCATTCTGCAATTTCCATTTCCAATTACCAAAGCTGAGGGAATCTTGGAAATGGATGAGAAATGGATAATATTTATGGTTCCATTCAAAATGTTCACCCATCTGGACCAGTCCTTGCTGGGAAATAACCCTGAACCCCGCCATCAGGAGACCACATGCTGTCTTAGCAGAATTGGGCTGGAGGCAATAGCTTGCTATCTCTGCTTCCAATCCCACATGTTAGTGTCAAGTGGCTCAACAACCATTTCGTTCCATTAAACCACTCAGCCAGTAGTTGGAGTCCCTGCATGGAAGGAAGGGAAGTCTGGATCTGTGGAACCATCCAGCAGCAAAAGCACTTTGTCTCATTCCAGTCCTTGCCCAAACTTGCCCTGAGAAAGCCCTTAAACCTGTGGTATTCCAGGGTAATTTCTGTACAGAGTTGCTCTTATGCTGCCACCCAAATGAGCAACTATTCCTGCCCTGGAACTGGAGGTTTTGGGTCCATGCCTTCACTGAAAATAAAAAAGATTCATCCAACCCATCAGGATCCTCAGGATGGAGACCCATCACAAAGGAACTGTGCATGGTGGAGTTCTCTGCATGTGCTTGACTGCCCAAGGCAGAGACTCTCACCGGGCAAGTGCTCTCACCCCACCTTCTTATGGACCTGCTGGTCTGTCGGTGCCAAAGCAATCCCACAGGTGAACAGCATGAGATCCTGAAATATTTTTCTTCTTTACTGATTGAAAAGATCCCTTTGTGAAGGTTCTGAGTTATTAGCTCCATCACAAAGAGGACAACCCTGACATCCAGACACCCAGAAAGCAAACCAGAGCAGGGCAAAACAGTGAAGGTTTGGGGAGTGTATGTCCATTTTGCAAAAGGGCAGGAAGGGTTGCAGGCCAGGCCTGAGCAATTTCCCTGCCTAGAGATGTCAGTGGAGAAGATGCCTGTGCTCCCTGAGTGCACAGTCTGTGTGTGTCTGTGAGCCGGGCAAAGATGAAACCACAAGAGCATAATAGAGCTGTCAGCAGCAGCAGAACTTCAGGCAGGAGTTAATTCCTGTATGCTCTGGGTGCAGAGCTGTGGTTATCATCAGCAGGGAGGAGGTGCAGATGGGATAGGCTCCTGCTGAGAAGCATCTCTATTGCACCTCCCAAAATCCTTCGAGAATTGCAGCTGCATCGTTTTCAGCTGCCTAGGTCCAAACTGCACAAGAAGTCAGAGGCTTCCCCTTGCCTAAAGAAAGGGAGTAGGCTTAGAGGGAAGTAAAACTCCTGCCAGCAATGATGTGTGGTGCTAAGAAAAACTATCTCCAGTACTGTGTCACCTCACCTCGAGCTCTTGGAATCTGCAAGTTGGTCTGTGACTTCGTATCTTCAATGATGCTGTACAAGCTCCCTGACTGCCTCTGGGATGTGCCTTTAGGGAGCTATCAATCCACAGTGTCTAGATTGTGCTCTCCTTGCTTACGAAAACATAAGAGTTAGACTCACAGATACAGTGCCAAAAGCATTTTTATTTGTGATGTGATTATGCTTTTGCAGTACCGTCCTCCATATGCAGCTTGGGACTAATTCTTAAGAAAGGAGTCTTCTGTCTGCACTCCTTTTGAAAGATCAGCTCCCTTTTCTCCTTTGTCTTACTGGGCTTGGTTTTACCAAGCTATTATTTAAAAGTTGCATCAAACTATTATTTAAATTATTCTCCATGATTTGTATGGAAGTAGATCATGGACATGCAAGGTGAAGACAGCTCATTTGTGACCTCCATGCCCCCAAATGTGCAGTAGCTCGATGTTCAAGTAATTTCACAGCAAGCCAATGTACCTTAACTTCAGACAACGTGTGCACATAGAAGGGGACACATAAGCCACAGGCAAAGATGCCTTCAGGTGTGCTTCCTTCCTCTGGCAGCAAATTTGGGAACTGATGCAGCCTCAGATTTCAGCCTGAAGCAGAGTTGGGATGTGGCTGAGACAGGCACCACATGTGGGATCTCATAAGCTCACCCACAGTCTCACACTCCAGGCAGAGCAAGATACGCTGGAAATGCTGCTTCTCTCTGTGTCAGCAGCAAAAGTTGCCACATAAAAGCACAGAGGTTGTGGGACTGATGCCTGCCTCCCCCTCTAGTGTATCTCTGTGTCATGCACACATCTATCACACACATTAGACTCACATTCCGTCCTTAAAATCATCTGTCTGGAGAGAGGGATAAACGACCTTCCGCTCCCTAGGGAAAGCTGTGCTTTGGGATAGGCTCTCCCTTAAGCTTGCCTGTGTTGAAGGAGGCTTCACAGCAGAGCACGTATCACCTGCTAAGGTAATAAGAACTGGAGAATCTCTCAGTGGCACAGGACATCTGGGAGGAAAGTGGTGAGCTGGGAAAACAGGTGTCCAGCCCTGAAGCTGAGCCTTTCAAGGATTACATTTTTAGCAGATGCTGAGGGCTGAGTTCTGCTGGTTGATAATTAGCAGAATGGGCATGAGAAACCTGCCCAGTCCACAGCGCCCTTTGAAGATTCTGCTTTTCTGATGAGTTATTCAGATCATTTTGAGGCAAGACTTTCTTTTCAATGGTTATTAAAAAAAAAAAAAAGAGAAGCAGATGGTTTCTGTTACAAAAACCCACACCAAAAAACATCTGCTCAGAGAATTTTTGGACCCTGTCCCCTGAGTGCCTGACTGCAAACCTGGCATGCTTTGGTTTTGATGTCTGAAGTTTATGGCACGGCAAGGCCCAGAGGTTTAACAACTCACCCTGTGTGTTAGGGAGAAATTAAAGAGTGCACCCTGCAAGGAAGAAACAGGGTCACTAAATGTTAGCAAATCCTCTTAAGAAGGCTGAGTCAGACCTGAAAGCCTCCCTTTAATCAAAAGATTTCTCCAAATCTTGTCTTGTCCTGAAGATTAGAGACAAGTAAAAAGTCTCTGAGGAATTTTTTTTTTTTTAAAACTAGAATTCTGCTAAATCTTGGATGCCAGCCCACGCTTAAAAATTAGGAAGCTAATTTCAAGTATCTTTTCAGATATTTTTGTGAGAAATAGAGCTGTCTACAGAACACATGTGCATGAGAGGCCTTGGTAAAGGAAGAAAAATATATTTTCTGAACGCTTTCAAGTATTAAAAAGGAAGGACATCAGTGTGTAGGAAAGTAATGGGAGCTACAAACAACTTCTATGTTTGAATATAAATAAGTTATGAGCTTCTTTAAGCATAATGGGTGGTGGTCAGAAGATAAATTATGAAAACCTTGGGTAGAGGGAATTTCACAGTGAATTTTTTTGTTTCATTGTGTTTATTCTTCTAGCATTCTGCGCAGGAAGGTCAGAAGGGCTTTTGGGAGACCTAAGACAGGTTTTTTTGTCTCTGCTAATTGCTGCCGTTTGGCCCTTACACAGAACTTGATTTTACATGGAGATCCACACTGCATTTTGTCACAAGCACAAAAATTATGATGCCCTTATTCGTTAATGAATATATGCACTTCATCAAAACAATACCTTCAGCAAAAAACAGAAAGAGATACTTGGAAAAATAGCATTCCTTACCTGGATGTTCAACCACTATGGGTCTGAATCTGAACAGGTTGTGATAATCTCCCTTCATAGCCAACAGAGTGATCTATTTCTCTGTGGTTTCCTCTCATACCAAACCAAACACTGAAGAAAGATCGGAGAAGTTGCATCCTCTAACTGTGAAAACTCTTTGTTGACTATAAAGTGCTCCAGGATGGTGACTGGCTCAGAGTTGTGCATCTCATTTTTAACTAACTTAAGCTGAGATATGTAAATCCAGCCTGTGGTGTCTGAGCCTGGCTCTGTGTGTTGGCAGTTTGAAAGGTGACAGGGACAGATGTTGATGTAATGTGCAGCATGTGTAGCACAGTGTATAACAACAAGTCCATCACCAAGATATGAAGAAGCAAGATTTTTCACTTGATCTTCTTGTGGAGGGGCTCCTTTCTGCCTTTGATGGACACCAGCTTTCTGGCATTATAGTCAAGGCTGTCATTAACATTTTGATCCTGACTCCTTCTATGCATATTCTTTAGCTTTTTTCTTTTGGATCAGGCTGTTCTTTTGAAGCACATAATCTGATTTTTTTCCTACTTACCATGCTTTGGCTGACGTTACACAGCAGTCTTGAAGCACACAAATTGGATTTCTTTTTGGCTGAAACTAAACTGGAAGATGCTTTCCAGATGTGCACCAGTATGCAGCTTCTAAAAGAAAATTCATACAAGACATCAGGGCTGCTGAGGAATGAAGCCCCTCACACCACGTAATGTGGCTGTGGGGTGCTCAGCACCAGAGGTTTAATTCTGCAGTGCCCCTCCTGACAGAGCTCAATCTGCAACTTGACCAGGTGTATTCCTCTACAAAAAGGGAAAGGTTAGAGAGGAGATCCCAGGCATGGCTTTATTGATGCTGTTTAGGAGCTGTGTCCCTTCTAAAGCTCCTACAGCTCGCAAAACACAGTTTACCTGATAGGAGCTGTCATATTTGAGAAGCACTGAGCTGAAGTAGTTTTAAAAGTTTGAGAAGTAGTTTGCTGAAATCCATCACAGCCCAGTAGGCCTTTGCTTTCAGGCAGCATGTGAGCAGAGCCTTCTATGTCATTTGAACAAAGATCCACTTTTTCATGAAAAGCAGGGAGCAGTTTTTCACCACCACAAGCTGTGTGGAAAGGCTGGTATACTTCTCCTTGAGTGGAGCTTGCTTGCACGCTTGATATAAATTTAATCGTTAAACATGCCATTCTTTTTTATTAAAATAATAATGTCTTCCAGGCAATCAAACTGAGTTTCTTGAAACTCAGCAGTTTTACCTGTTTATTTATGGTAACATCAAAGTAGGGGCACTGTCATTACAGTCTGTAAATAACCAGGGTTATGTCCTTGATCGGTGAAATATTAGAGTGTTGCATGAGTGGGAGTGTCTGGCTGTTACTCCTGGGAGGCTATAAGCTGCACAGAAAATAATTACCTTTTTTTTTTTTTAATTTTAGTATTTTTGATAGTACAGTCATCCTTTACTGATCGGGTATCTATCAAGATCTGCTGGTCTTTTATACTGTCTTCCATAACACCTCAAACAGAAGCTGAAGAAATCATCAGGCTGCACAACCTGATGGTTCTCTGCATATTTAATCCCTCAGACAAGTCTGTGCAGAGCAGAAGGACACAACACAGTCTGTTTTCATGCATTAATTGCTGGAGAAAGGGTGTCAGAGAACAAATAAGGGTTTGCTGGTGAAGCCCTTTTACATTCCACTTCAGTTCAATCCTTCTAGTGTTTTGCCACCCAGTGAGAGACCAAAAAGCTTTTGCATGTCAGGGGTGTGTAGAAAGGGGGCATTTAAATGTGACAGCTAGCAGTGGTAGCTCTGCAATTGCTCACTTCTGTGAGCCCAACATGTATTTTAGGTTTTACAGTGACTACCACACCTGCAAGCGATGGAGGTTTCAGTGCACAACTCTGGGCTCCAGCTGAAAAGGAAGTACTATATGAAAACCAAAAAATGGCAGAAGGAAGCTTTTTAGTGAGCCTGGGAATCTGGATCCCTGTGGGGCCATGTCAAAGCCATTCCATAGGTGCTGCTGGCACCCACACAAGCGAAGACATAAAATCAACCCTGAATATCCACGTCTGCATCACTAGGAGAGAAAATTGCTCCTGTGTGGTGATATAAATGGAGCAAAGCAAAATTTTGATTACTGGCCTTGGACTGACGTGTTCTGCCACAGGTATTTGTAGTCACCATGGAACTGTGTTAAGATAATCTGCTCCTCCTGTGCACCACACGTGCAGGAGCATTTGTGCTCTCAATAACCTCATCTCCAAGGATGAGGAGCCTTCATAACATGCTTTACTTGGCCAGACCCAGTAACTAGCCATCACATTTGCAATTGTTCATCATTTCAGTATTTAATCATTTTTCATCATTTACCCGTAGAGATGAGATGTAAGGAGTGGAAATGTGAAATCCATTTGCCAAAATACTCACCCTGCCAACACAGTGTCTGTGATATTTACACTTGCGATGCACTGATGAGTAAAACTGAGGTTTTGTGTGGGAGATGTTAATGGACAAAGGCTTGGGTTGGTGTGAGAGCTTTTTCAGGGAATGGGATGTGATTATGCCAGTCCTTAGCAGACCACTAGCCCATTGTGTGGATATTTGTCTGTCCTCTATCCTCAAATATTTGCAGTTGTACCTGTAGCTAGTGTTTCATTTTAGCATTTCCCCAAATATTAAATGTCCTGAGCAAATGCACTGACACATTTCAGCCTGCTACAAAATCACCTGCACTTTGCAGAGGTTTATAAATTGCTTGTATTATTATTCTTTCCTTTCTGACCTCTTTCTCTATATTTCTGTTCTCATTTAGCTGTTCTTACACAATGACATGCGCTAAGTGTTCCCTTCAGCATGTGAATGTCAGGATAACCTGAGGTTAAATTATAGCTTGCTAAAGGGGAGCCTTGAACCATGTGATGTTATGTTTCCATTTCTTTCTTTCTGGGGCAGGGGGCAGGGGGCAGAGGGAGGAGGAAGAGGTTTAGTGGTAGCATTTAACAAAATATCCACATTCCAGCTTTGTGATTTTGCTCTTTATTCACGCTCTCACTTAAGGTGTATGCCATGCTTGTGTGTGTGTTAAACAACATCTGAAGAAGTTGGAATACATTAGCATTTTAAGTACCATGAAAATGTACAGGGAACCATCTGGGACTCTGCAAATTGTAATATGAAGAAACAAGTTGTATTTAAAAGCTGCATTTAATGTTTGGAATAAAATCTGTGTTTTCTTAACAGCTGAGAACAAAACATTTTCTAGAACAAGGCTTAGCTGCCTGGGCTCTCCCCAGCGGCCCAACGCTGCCTGAAAAGGGGCAGAAGGGTCCCACTTTACAGAGTTTTCCTCCCTTGATGGGAAGAAAAGTCTTGATGACTCTTTTTGTTTGCTTACTTTCTCACTCTGGAGGCAATGTTAAGAACTCACGTGCTGTGCTACAGAAAGACCCAAAAACCCCAAAACAAACCAAACAAATAGAGTTTCAGAGGAATATACATGAAAACTCTCAGTACTGCTAATTCCTTTTTTAAGGTTCACTTGCCCGTGGCTGCTCATCAAGCCTCTCCACCCTGCCTAGCACATCTGAGGAGTGGGTGCTCTCCTGTGAGCAGCCCACTGCTCTCAGTAAACCACTTCACTTCTCTGTGCTAGTGATTGATTTTGTCCTGGTTTTACTTACCTGCCAAATGAGTGTTTTGCTACTTCACTCAGAGTTCCAAGCATGGAAATTGCAGTATTAGAAAAAAAATGACAAGTGAGTATTAGACCAGGGTAATTAAGAAGCTTCTCTGCTCTAGTGTTTCCATCACTGCAGGGTCTCAGCGTACATCAAGGTGTACACACTGCTGCTCTGGCTTTGAATGCCACCCAGGAAGTGTGGAATGGATCTGCTCTCATAAAGGATGAATTGTGCCTTCTGAAATGGGATCTGGGCTATCCAACAGAGCAAGCAGCTGGGAAGGAAGAAAAGAAATCGGCTGGCTGTTTCTGACCTATCCTCCCAGGGCTGAGCTGGTCTAGACACAAATTCAGTGCTGAGGAAGCCTCCAAAAAACTCCTCTTCTGTTTCCTTGTGTAGGGGCCATACTGTGCTACTGAAATCTATGGGGTACAGTTTGTTCCTCCAGATAAATGGATATAGGATTGCCAAGAGTAGATCAGAAAATGACAAGATGTGGATTCCTGCAGGCTCTTTCTCTTCTAGGTAGCAACTGGCTACATGTGATTGGTAAATCAAGGGTCTTGTTGCTTTAAAGCAGAAGAACAGTGCAGCCAGGACTACAAACCCTAAATAATGAATAATAAGAATAATGTTATTGAACAGCTGCAACACTGCAGTGAGTACTTAAATGTCAGCTTTAAAAACCTATATGCCAAATATATCTTCTCGTGGAGAGAATATTTACCTTAATGCTCTCTAATGAAAAATATAGCTAAAAGATTTATAATTACAGTGGCACACTTAAAAAAGATTTACAAGTATCAATGTATCTACTGAGCTGAAAGAAAATCCATTAAGTTTTGTCCCCTAAAAATGGCTGCTGCCTTCTCCCTTCCCAAATAAAATAATATGAGTAGATGTTTTTCCTGCGAACACTCATTAAATGATCATCAGGCATAATCTAAGTGACAGCAGAGCTTCAAGACACAAATCACTCTCATGTATCCTCACACTGGATCATTCATTTAAATATGTACATGTCTTTTTTTTTTAATATAATGATGCCTTTCTGTTGCAAGAAGAGATGTTTGATTGTTCTTTACAGGTAAAATTTTTTTATCCCTTTTTAAAAATCAGTAGCATAATAGAAGAGTGACATTTCTCCACTTAAATTATACACTAATAAGACAGACAATTTTAAAATACATCTTTGCTCTTTTTCTTTTAATGGAAATGTTTCTTTAAAACAAGCTGCCTGAACTTAAAGGATGTTATTGCCTCCCTTCCCCAAAAAATCTCTTTTCAAGGAAAACCTGAATACAAATGAAATCCTTTAGTCTACAGAGAATGGAGAAAACTAGATGAATTGAACGAAAATGGACTGTTAAAGGAAATTAGGAGCATATGCTGCTTTTTTCAGAAGTCTCATGCATTAGTTGTAAGTCTTTTAAATTGGCTGATTGTTAGCAGAAGAATGAAAATGAAGTAGGACCAAGATGCATACAGTACACTCCAAATGCATTGCTATATTCACCAAGTTAGAGTTGAAGGGAATAGCAAAGCTTATCCTAAATAGAAAATGAGGCAGGAAGGAACATTTACACTGCCTCATGTAGAGGAATGGATGATATAAATTCTGCATAGAGGTCAGCCTGTTATTGCCCTAACTCAGTTGCTTGGTAGAGGGGAGGGAGCTGTCTTGGCAAACTCTCTCCACATGCCTATTGCACTCATGGCGGTGGGATGAAAAGCCACAGGAGACCTTTCTCTGAAATGGGAGCAACTAATCAATGAACCCATTGTTTGAATGATGTCAGTCACCGATGCAGCACATACATTATCATGCTTGCAGAGATGCTGTTGCTAATGTGCCCAGAACAATGGAGTTATTAAATCCTGAAGTAAGCCTGCCCCAGCAGTAGATGCCTGGCTAGGGCTCCCCAGAATGTCTTGATTGTCTCCTCATCCGTGTGCCACCCTGGAGCAATGAGAAATCAGCAGGTTTGCAAAGCCCCCTGCCTGCTCCAAGCACTGCTTGGTGCAGGGAGCATCTTCCTTGTACAAGAAGGGAAGAAACGTGGGCAGCCTGTAACCTGACGATTTGTATGAAGGCAGCTAAGCCCCTGCAGAGACAGGGCTGCTGAACTATGTGCTAGTCTAGAGTCACTGCTGATTAGATTCTGAAGACAGTTATATCCATATTTATACACACCAGATTACAGGTGCCCATATCCCACAGGTCCGTCACTCTGTTTTGCATCCCTCTCCACTTCTCCCCCTCAGGGAGGAGTGCTACATGAGCAAAGCACACAAATCAATGTTCCCGATGTCTTTCTTTGCATTCACTTACTCTCTTGATAGCAGCTTTTCCCCTCTCCATGGATCACTTTACTATAATTTAAAGTCATCATACACCATCATCTATTTGCATTCCTGCAGTTCAGTGTCTTTCAGAGGTTGTGTGTAAAGCAGCTTCAATTCACAGGTGTAGTTTAAACAGCTATGGATCAGATCCAACTCTCAGGGACATCCATCAGGATATTTCTGCAAGCTCAATTCATTCTGCAAAAGGCAAATGACATGGTCAAGAGGAGGGAATGCTGAATGTGATGATTTACCTGTCACTGACCTCAGGACCAAGATATCAGTCTTTATTTTCTTATCTGATGTGGAAACTCTCAGGAGAATTCTGTGATCATCATGATTCCGTTCACTTCTCCTTGAAACATGCCACATTAACTTGCAAAGAAGGTACGTGGGCTGGAGATTAAAATGAGTTTATAGGGCATCCATACAATATTAGCAGTGGAGGGCACAATTCTGTCTTTAATTCAATGACAACAAAGCTGAGCCTGGTGGGATTATGCTACATCATTTCAATATAAAAAGAAGATATACCTAAAATGTTTAAAAGTGCTTGTCTGGATTCTACAGGAAACAGGAGTGATTATATCCAGTGGTTTGCTGTTTGGAAGAAACCCATCTCCCTGTTCCAATAAGAAGCAGTATCTTATAATTAGAAAGCAGCTGCCTCTGTCTGTCTTGAAGAGCTAATATGGTACAACAGCATTTCTGATTGCTTCAGAAAATAGCCAGCAGTATGAGCAGTGATGTGAGAACCGGAGCCGTCTGCCTCTCCAACAGAGCCAGTCTTCCTTCCGGCGCCAGTGTAAACGCAGCTTGATGTCCTCAGCCTTTTCTCTCTCCTGCAGGATTCGCTGTAGCTGAGGGGCCAGATGCCCTCCGTCTGTGCTCCAGGATTGTTAACGTGGTTTGGGGACACAGGCCACTGACACAGTTAGTGCAGTAACTAAATACAGAAAGGAGTTCCCCAGCTGGGTTTTACACCAGCTGTACCATTGCTCACAGGGTCCAGCATGAATTTCTTTACCTGATTACCAGTTTTGCTGTCTGATTTCCCCACACTGAGCAGTGTCCTGCAGGGACAAGGGTTTACACTCCTTTTCCATGGCTTCAGCTGCCTGTACCCCAACTCCCACCTGCATGGTGGAAAAGAAGACCTTTCCCTGACACATTAAGTGTTGCAAGATGATGCAGCTAGCAGTCTATATCATGCAGCTATTTCCTTTAGTTAAGAGGTTTATAGAGAGTAGATTCTCATAGCAAAATGTTCAGGTTTTATACAGATTAAACTTCACCATGTTGGAATATGTTGAGTTCTTTATGCACAAGGTCATGAATCTCTCTGTTCTTCTACAAAAATAGAAATAGTGGTACAGGGACTAAATTTTTTTCATTGGATGTTCTCCACGTTTGCTACCAGTTGTTTGTTGGTTTTTTTCATCCTTGAGAGATCAAGTGTTCCTCAAACATGCTAATTAAAAGATATTTATCAATCATGGCCCCTCTTTTCCACAGATAGCATTTGCAGTAGCTGCTGCATAGCTCAAGAGCATATTCTGTCAGCCTGGTACTTAGATTTATTACGCTGGTGTCTAGATCTGCACTTCCACAGCCTGGCAGAGAATCAATATGTGCAACCCACCAGCTAGTCATTCCAGTAATTATGATAACCCTGTAGACCAATAAAGTGGGAAGTGTTCTGCTGTTATTGTTTTCTGAGACACCGGAACACATCCTCATCTTTAACAGTGGTTTACAATTATTTGAATAATCAGAAGACTTCCCTGAGAAAGGATCTGTGAGGAGCACAACCCTGCTGTTTGTGCTGCAAGGATGTGAAGCTCCACGGCTGCATGAGTGGGGTCAGCTCACAGCCACAACAGCAAGACCCTGTAGCTCATTCCTGCAAAGTTTCCAACAATACCCTTGACAAATCAGCTGCTGTGCAAACTGTAATCACATCACCGTGCCTTGTGCCTCCTTGCCTGTTTGACATACTCTCCTAGTCCCTTTTGCCAGATACGCAGAGTCCTGCTCTTTCTTTGTCCATGCTGAAGCAGATGGACATGTCCAGGCTGGGGCCTGTGAGGGATTAGAATCCCCTCAGTAATGACACTGCTGCTTCCTAAAATCACCTGCTCCAAAGGTGGTTGATTCACACTGCAACTCACATGGGAAGGTGAGTTCAAACATGTCCTGTGCTGAGCTCCCACTGAAACTGGGCTGATAAGCTCTGCAGAACAACAGGGGTATTCACTGGGACTGAGATCTGTGCTACCTGGTGCTTCATCCATGGCCCATGCACACAGGGGCTGGGCTGCATCGATGGTTTTAGCAAAAAGTAAATCCTGGGACGGATGGGTGAGTGATGGGAAAATATCAGGAAGCTCCCTCTGAAAGTCTCTGAGAAAGTGTTGATGGGAGTGAGCTGTTGTACTGACTGCAACTGAGGGCACAGCAATAACTCATTGGAGTTATTACCCAAGGATGTGAGGGACTGGAAAGATCCGTGAAAGAACACAAAATATTGGGAGCAGAGAGGAAAGCCCAGCCTCTCCAGAGGCTATGGGAGATAGATGAAAGGGTCAGTTTGACCTGTCTGATCTGCAGGACTTTTTTTCCAGAAGAGTAAGGAAGAGGGATGAGCCTGGTGGAGCTCCTCTAGCACACACCTAAATAGCCTTGCTTTGCAGCACTACACCCAAGATGACAGAGCTTAAAGTGCTAAGATAAAACACAGAAACAAGCAACTATGGAACATGCTGCATTAAAATATCAAACTCCAGTGACAAGTCAGGTGTAGTTCAGTGCCTTCTTGGCCTTTTGATGCACTGTAATTATTGCACAGGGAAGATTAAAGCATTTCTTATTGGTTGGGGAACGAATGTCTATGAGGCAAGAAATGAGACTTCTGCCTTTGGGCCATATTCTTTGCTGTTTCAAGAGGTGAAACATGGTTGAGATAAAGGAACCTCCATCTGTTTCTCCCAACACATTAATCATTTGGCATCTTTGCATGAAAACTGTAAGTACTTTCTCAGGTTTTGGAATATGCTTCCTCCTTCTCAGTGCCCCAGAAAAAAAGTGGCATCTCACCAGGCAGCAAACAGCACAAAACAGTCTGTGCAGCTGTGAGAGCTGGCTGGGGGAGGATTTGGTGCCTCCAAGGTAGTCTATTGATTTGAAGCCTGAATAAACAGAAGAATAAAAAATGCCGGTTTGTAACTTTTAATTATCATTTCTAGAGATAATGAGTTGTGAAATCACTGCTGTTTTGGAGAATTGAAAACACACCCACTCAAAGCAAAATTTCTTCGGGAAGCTTTTTGCCTGGAATGCCACTGGAACAGCCAGAGAAACAATTATCAACCTTTTTTATTCACTTACAGTGACTACAGTAAGCTAAAAAAGTTGATATTGGTTTTGGTCTCAAGAAGTGTATACGTTGTTATATATGTATTTATATATGCACTTTATATATACCTTATAGTCTAATGTAATATGTATATGACATCTTTTGACAAAATTTTGGTAATAATTTTTAAAATTGTCTTGAAATTTGAAACAAGGCCATGGTGGATTATTTTATTATTATTGACCGATATTTTTTACCTCCTCTAGTCAATTCTTTCCATTAGGCAAACGAAACAGATACATAACCCACTGAAATCTATGAGGTTTTGTGGTGGTGCCTTTTCCTCCAGTGCAGATAGTATCATCCCAAATTAATTTTCATTCTCTACCACCTGGTGAGATTTTTACAACTGATGAGAAAAATTGCAGAGTGGTTTCTCTTCTCTTGCTGGATGAGCAAATAAACACTTCAAGAACAATAGGAGGTTTGCTTTAAAACTTGCCTCACAGGCAAATGTGTGCACCACTGAGCTTTTATACCAGTATTTGTTGGGAGGCAGAAGAAATCGTTGCATGGCACTTCTATCACTACTCACCCAGCTTCATCCCCAGTTCTAGAAGTGTCAGCCCTGTGCTCCCTTGTCTTTTGATGTGGTCAAAGTTATTTTCCCATCTTCATCTTCGAGCAATCACCTGGGCTGTGAGCTTAATACTTGTCTTGTGTGTGGCTGTTTGGCAGATTGCGATTGATGCCAAGTTTTGTTTCATAAATCCTTCCATACCTAAGTGTGGGCACCTCTTACTCCAAGGCAGCACTTTCCCAGGGTCCCCCCAGTGCATTCCCAGGGATAGGGCAGTGATCACACCCTCTGAGTTATACCCCTGGGGGATTATTTGAGGCTCTGCATCTCCATCTGACCCAAAAATGCACAAGTTTTAAGCATAGAGTCTCTTCAGGAACGGGGTAGGAGGAAGAGAGTTCTTGGGACCTCTGCCACAAGGCAGATTTTTGCATCATTAACTGGAAGCAAATTGTTTTCTTCTCAGTCCATTTGACTGATGGAGATATCCATGGATAAGCCAAATTTCTATCAAAGCTCTTCATTTTCAAACATCTCACAGATTTTCACTTCTCGATGAGCTTTTGTCCTGTTTCCTGGCCAGGTCCTAATCTACATCTACAGGCTGCCCAGGACTGGGTAGATTAGGAATTGAAAAGGCTGCTCCAGAGCTCAGGAAGGCATATTCTGGGATGAGCCAAGGGGTGCAGATGTAGCAGGTTCCCACCCTCTGCAGTCCATGCAAAGACTTCGTCCTACACAGAGCACACAGGCACCAGCCCTTGTAACAGCAGTGAGAGCTTCTCCCTCCATTGCCTTCTATCAGTGTGAAAGATTTGGTCAGAAAACTTTCTTTCAGGGAGATTCAGCATGAGTTAATGTGAGTGTGCTGGTTCCTCCGTGGGTGAAGTCTGAAATCATCACTCCTTGTGCTGTTAATCAGAGGGGTTTTGCTGGAGCTGTTACACCCAGTGACTGTGATGATGCTATATCCAGTGAAAAGCTAAGTTTCTAGTTCTCCCTTAATGAAAAGCAAGCAGTGTGTAATGGCAGTATAAAAAAGTGCTGAGGGCTGCTCTTTGTTATTGCTGACTTGGGGTTTTTATGTGCAAGGCCCAGTAAAAGCTACAGACCATGGCCATGGACCCTCCTGGCCAGTGCAGCTGAGGGCCAACAGGAACAACCACCACAGGAATAACAGGGTGACAGCAAAAAAGAAATGAAGAGCTGAGAAGTCACAAAACCCAGCTGCCACCTTCTGTAAGATTTCTGTACCACAGAACAAACTCAGATCAAGCTGGATGTGCCTCTTTGTGAATAGATATGTGAAATGGGAATTTTCATGTAAATTGGTGTCAGCAGCCTTGGAAATAACCAGAGCTTGCAACAGAACGAGCTAATACCAGGTGTTTTCAAGGGAAATCAGTCTACAGATTGATGGATGAGTTCTGGGAGGATAAATTGTTAAGCTTGTGAAGATGAAAGTCTCTATTTGCACAGGTACAAAGTTTAAGTAGCTTTTTTTGATTCACGGTTTTGAACTGCAAAACAGCAGCGTGCATCGTGCTATGTGTAACCTAATAATCTGCTTTAAAACAAATGTGAGGCAACACCAATTAAGGCCATGTTTTTTAATGAATAGCTCCTCAGCCAGGTAAAAAAACCGTGTAGCATATTGTGCCATCCATTTTAAGTAGAACTTCACACAGCCCTTCAAAGGCGGGTTCTGCCTAACAAACGGATGGAGTGATGTATCTCTATTTTACAAGGCAAAAGGGAATAGTGTGGGCAGTGCATGATGTGCATGTGTGTGCGTGTGTGTGCGTGCTCGCAGTGTTGAAAGCACCAGATTACGCTGCACTGATTAAACAAGCTTACAATTGCATTACAGCAGACACTGCGGTGGGAGCCAAAATATGATTGGCAAAATATACATGACATATTGTAAAACAGATAAAATGATAACAGCTTTTTACTGAAGAGCATCTGCTATTCAGTTGGGAAATTAGGGTGGAATGCAACTGTTCTTATAAATCATAAAATGGCGTTACCATCATCAAGAATTTCCTGTCATAATTTTTTAAAGTGTGATATAGTTGTTGCTCTTGCTTATATGACAGAAAGTTAGAGACTTCAAATTTTTTTCTCTGAACAGGCTAGGTAGAAAAAAATTTCTTTAACTGCCCTTTAACACTAAGTTCTTTAAACCTTGTACTCATTGACAAGTTTGAGGGCTAAAGCAGATTAACCGGATAAAATGACCTGGCATTAGTGGGTTTTGAATTTGTTCAGTGGAACAGCAGAAGAAAGGAGAGCAAATCTGATTATTCTGATGTTAGCCAAACCTCCTTGCCTTCTTGTTGTAGTGGTTTCCCATTTGTTCTGCAGGGGAGACTGCACACACAGACTGCGTTGTTTTGTGTGTTGATCTGCTGGGAATAGACATACTCTGACTGAGTGCAGTGACCTTCAGATGCTTCCATGGAAGAAGGTCTGTTTCTTAAAACAAATAATTAACCACTTCAGGATGGATGTTGCCTCACTATCTATTGAATTGCTTCCACAGGGTGTAATGACTCACTACTTAATTGCTATGTAATTTTATTATTATCTGTAAAATGGTTTTCAGAAAGGAAAGAAATAATTGCAAACGGTCTGATGTAAACTGCCCCAGCTTTACTGATATCCAGTAATCATGTGTTAGGTCCCTGGTGGGTGTAAATGCATATCTTGAAAGAGCTGTCCTGCTGTAAGTGGCCAGCCATGCAATTCCTTTCTGAGAGCAAAACACGGGAGAAAGTGTGAGACATCCAGAGGTCTTTGTGGTCTAACCTCCGATTGCATGGTGCCAGGGCAAACCATATCCAATTTTTTTGCTGTGCTGACATCTTTCCAATCTATTCTAACAGTTCTGCTGCCTGCCAGGTCATGCAGTGGATACTCATTTTGTAGTCTACAATCTGCAATCAAAATAAATCTTCATCTATTCCCTCAAACACACATGTTACTGAGATCTATCTGTCCTGCCCTGCTTCAGCTTACTGGCTGTCCCATACCGGTCAGTTGTCTTTTTTCTTCTTTCTTCAAACTGGATCAGCATAGGAAATGCCTGTATAAATTAAGATATTTATAGGATCATGCAGAAAGAAGAGATTCTGCCATGTAACTGGGCTGGTCTGCCAATTCTCTTTATATCAGAGGTTCGTACACTCAGCCTTGGCACAGTGCTCTTAGACCACTCAAAATTTTAACCTTGAACTGTAATGCAGGTAGGAGCCATTCTTGATTTGTCTCACAGTAAAGTGTAAACATATCCTGTGGATGCACAAAATGCAACTTTTTTGGCTGAAAGAACTGTTTCTTTTGTCTAGTACTTGCTAGCTTGCACATCTTTTAAGGTTTGTTGCACTCTGCATCATCCTATGGCAACATATGTATTTATATGAATTTAGCAGATGCTGGGCAGCAAATCATTCTGACCAAGGGTTTCACAAAACACTTCTGCCATTTAATTGGTGCTTACCCAGTAGCTTTTAAAAATGCTTCTCTCCCTATCTCAAAATTGCTGCATCTAAAGGCTCAGCTGAGAGCAAACAACGACTGGTAGTTCTTGCATCATTTCCTGTTCTGGCAAAACTCATGGATACTGTCAGGTATCACTTGTCTGAGAGCTGATCTGTGCTTTGTTTCCCAGGCTTCTTTTTTGTCAGCAGTCCTTTCTAAGTCTTCTCTCAAGTCTAATAGATGGTATGAGACCTGATAGCTGGATACTGAGACTGGGCCAATCTTACCACAAAGCCATGGCTGTTTGCAGCTAACTGCAAAAAGTAGGGAAAGAACCTGTCTTAGATCCCACTATTTCCATAGCCAAGACCATAGAAATCTGGCATGTGCCAGGAGAGGCCTAGGTTTCTGCTGTGTGAGTCTTAAACCAGTTAAGATATAGAGCAGGTTTCTCACAGAGGTTTTGCTGTCTCCATCCTTGGAGGTTTTCAAGAGTCAACTGGATAAAACCTTGAGCAACCATTTTTGATCTCATAGCAGACCCTGCTTTGAGCATTACGTCGAACCAGGGATTTTCTGAGGCCCTTACCAACTAATGTTATCTGGTGACTGTGTGATACTTTTAGATCTGTTTAATTAAAAGATCAAGATTTCTTCAAAACTCTTATCTGTGTCCCCATGCACTTGAGGGCTCTTTTTCCAATTGTGAAATCTGACTCATTGCAGTGACCTACTCTGCTCAATTTCACTTCTTTAAAGCCTCCAAGCTTTTCAGGTCCCTTCTATTAGTATCAGCTAGTCATGGCAATGAATTCACTAACTGTCTCTACTGTCCTTCAAAGACACTTGTAGGGGTTGCTCACATCTGCAGTATTTTCTAAAATCCTCTCCAGTTATACTCAGATTTTGCCCACTTCCACACAATTCATGGAGGTTTTCTTTAAACTTTGCTGTGTGTCCCTTCCCAGGGGAAATCCATTATCTGTATGCTGTCACACTTTGAAACAGGAATGCACTTCACCCTACCTCTGATGGAGAGCTGAAAGTCTGAAGCTTAATTTAAACCTAAAATTACCTTTCAGTGCTTCACAAATTGCTCCTACACAAACAAAAGCAAAAGTGTGTGGATTGCTTTTGTCTTATAATTTTTATTACACATTACGGAAGAGTTCAGGAACAGTCAGTAAGTTGAACTAGAACCAAATCTCATCTGTTGTTATGGTTACCAGGAGTAGAAAATAATTTCCTGTAATTTATCTTAAGATCATTTATGTCAGATACAAACACAGATTAAGCGGAATACCACGGTAATTTCTTCTTCAATTGTGTTAGGAACCATAAGACATTCATTTTTACTTCATAAATAAGGGTTACAGTATGTCATGCTCAGTCAAAGAAGATAAAATGAATCTAATTAAGTGCCATCAGAAGATCACTTTGCTGTTTTTATTGCGGCAATAAAAGTGCCCTTACCTTCTTATTCTTAGAGAAATGACAGAGATTATTATGGAAATAGGATGAGATCAAGTAAGTCTTGCTTGACCTAGACTTGGATACAACAATATCCTTGTGTCAGTGATTGTTGAAGTGAATAAGCAGTTTACGAAATCTGATGGGCTAAAGCTCGTAAGAGATGCACTTCCTTTATTAGAATGAATGAAATCATATGTAAGCCTCAGACAGGACTTGTTTATTGGGTTTTATATAAACAATATCATCTTTTTATTGATCTATAGGCCTCAGTGGTGATGATGGCAAACAAGGCTTTCAGATTGATGACTGCAGGTCCCTTGTGTTGATTAGTTGATGTGTGCACAAGTGAAAAGAACCATTTAGCATTAGTGGTATATGTATACCACTATAATAATCTGGAGGTTGCTTCAGGGCACAGAAGAGCTCTGCATGGAAATAAGAACAGTGGAGAGCCCTGAGAGAGCACAGGTTAAGTGAAAGGCTGTTAAACAATATCTCAAAGACATTTTTATCAAGTTGTCAGAGTCTTTAAAATGCCAGCAGGGAGTTTACAAAAAAATAAATAACTGAGGTCTGTGAAAAGTCTGCTCTAAACCCTGTGATGTTTAGAGGAGTTTCACTGCCTGTAAAGTTAAAGAGAGTTAAGGTGATACGTGGTAACAGCTGACCCATGTGTTTGGAGATTTGATGGAGAACAAATCCACCCTCCTACGTGTTTTCAAGAAAAAAAACCCAACAGAAAGCAAAAAAGCACCAAACCCCCCAAAAACTAGTCTCTGAAACGAAAGTCACCTAAGCAGAGAGAAAAAATACCCATTCAAATATGCTGAGTTAGAGTTTCCTTCACACACATATAATTTCCTTCATGTACTGGAGTTACTCTGATCTGGACCTGTGTATAACATATCCTTTCCTGTGATGATACCTTTTCACAGCCCATTTTTGAAAATCTTGAGGAGTGGTTGCACTCTGGAAAGGTTCTGTATATTTCTGTGTGTCTGATACTACATTTTTTTTGGTGTCTTCAGGACTGCACTTGAAAGGCTGCCCCATCTTCTCCTACAAAGACAGTACATTTTGGCACACAGGATTAAATGTGTTCCAAATCATGTTTTACTTGGTAGACAGCTGTCAGTTTGAGTAGTGCCTAAAACTGCAATCAGTGGAAGGCACAGAATGCAGCTGGAATGGTAAACGACTGAATTCTTGGTGTGGTAAAAGCAACTAAACTTTATGTCTCCACTAAACGATCCCGGGAAGTTTCTTACTCAGAATAAGTGTGCTGGTTTTGGCTGGGGCAGAGTTAATTTTTTTCACAGAGGCTGGTATGGGGCTGTTTTGGGTTTGTGCTGAACACAGAGTTGTTAATATAGAGATGTTTTTGTTATTGCTGAGCAATAACAAATTACAGAGAGCCAAGGCCTTTTCTGCTTTCTGTAAGCAAGAAAGTTGGGGTGCAAGAAAGGTTGGGAGGAGACACAGCCAGGACAGGTGACCCAAAGTGACCAAAGGGATATTTCAGACCATATGACATCATGATCAGAAGGAGGAAGGGTGGAACATCTGGTGGGATGGTGTTTGTGTTCCCAAGTCACTGTTACTGTGATGGGGCTTTTTCTTTCCTTATTAAATTGTCTTTATCTCAACCCATGAGTTTTCTACTTTTACCCTTCCTATTCTCTCCTTGACCTCACTGGTGGGGGAGTGAGTGGCTGTGTGGGGCTCGGCTTCTGGCTGGGGTGAAACCATGACAGCAAATAATCCAGTTCAGCAGTTTCTCCATGCAAGTAACACTACGTCTACAAGTTTGTATTTTTGTATGGGCTTAGGGCCAAAGTAGAGACATCATCTCACTCAGGAGAATGCTGTCCTTGCCATTTTCACTTTAGCTGATCTAGCAGAGATGTAAAGCACCACAAAAATCCAATAATGCTAATTTATTTAATTTCCTGAGCTGGAAGTGACAAGGAGCCAAGTGCACGCTATCCTGCTCACATGAAAGCTGATGTGCAAGTTGAAAATCAAAAGTATTGCCAAGGAGACCATGGCTTCCATGGAGTTAACCCATCTCAAATGAAGGCTTCTGAAATCCTTAACCTGCTTCAATAAATGACATTTCAATGTTAATAAGGAGTGAGGAAATCAGGGGCAATATTTAAAGGAAACATATTGTAGCTGCAATTGCTGAGCCAGATCCACTGCTATAAACACTGTTGAAGCAAATACAAGATACAATGATTAGCATCAGCTAGGAATGCCCCTTAGCACTATGCCATTAAAGTTCCTGAGAGTGGGAGTTAACAAAGGCAGTTTAAAGTGTATTGGAAAATGATTTTTCATTCCATTTTAAAAACTCATTTCATGCATTGTTGTGTCATCTACTTTTAAAATTACAGTACAAGCAGAAAGACCAAAACGTGATACCTATCTCTTAAATCATGATCCCCAGGGCAGGAGTACACGATTGACCTGTAGTTATTTGTTAGATCTTTCTAGGCCATTCAGCAGAGCAGTATGCAGGAGAGTCATATGAGTACCTGTATAATGAGTAAAAGGTATTTGATTGAGAACTGTATTAGAGTGAATAAATAGCGGTGAGATGGCTCACGCTGTGAAGTTGTGACTGAAAGTCAAATAGCCATTTCTGCTGCCTTGATGTAATTGGTGACCTACTGGAGCCAGCTCTTTGTTGGTAATCTATTTCAATGCTTGGACAATAGTACTTCTCAATTCATCATTTCCCAAGAGATTTAAAGCAGTCATAGAAAGATTTTCTTTTGCTGCATGCCATTTATTACTTTGAAGGATGGAGCAGTCTCTTCTAAACACCCACTGTGCATTAAATATTACAAATTAAAATAAACTACTCCCTGACTAAATAAAACAGTAGCCAGAGGAGCAGGCGGGTATCAGCTTATTTTCTAACATTTTTCTCAATTAAGGAAAAAGACTTTAGTAACTGGAATGTAACAAAATGTTGCTTCTTACTCTCAGAAAATATATGTGTGCATATGTAAAAAAAGCAGTTCCTGGAAATGAGAATTAATTGTATTCCAATACAGATAGTGGATGGGGACCACTACACAACTTCTTATTCCTAGCTTTATTACTTCATCATACTGGCTGAGCTGGAAATGCCTCTTGTGTATGTATTCAAGATGATTAGACTTGCAGCAAGATATTGACTGGAAAATTACAATTTATGAGAAATGAGCTTTTGCTGATTTCATTTTTCTTGTGAATGAACAGGACCTGGCCAAATGCATTTGAATTTCTCTGTTGCTGTTCATATCATATAGTGGGAAAGATGTCCTAAGCCATGAATCTAACTATGTTAATGTAAGGCTTCTTTGTAGTATAAAGCTCTAGTTTTCTCCTTTCTATCCATCTTAATACATTTTATTTCACTAAGAACAAAAGAAAATCCTGCATGAGAGATTTCTGTCCATGTTCAGAGTCTGTTCCTTTGATCAAACTTCTGCATTCAAACCATACTTTGGGATTCTGCCAAGTCTAGCGTGCATGAACCAGAGAAAACTCTTTTTGCTTTATTTGACTAAAGACTGTTTGATTCCCCAGTTCCTGATATCCCTCACTATTTTCTCCTGAAAACAGATTCTGATATATTAAGAGGGTTATTGACTCTGGCTTACGTTGTCCTCTTTTAAATTTAATTTCAGCAAGATGCTGTCTTGTGGAGGAACAGAGAGAGGATAGATGGGAAGCACAGATGGGGACCACTGGCCCCTGTCCTTTTTCTTTTTTTTTTAAATGACTGCTTTTGACCGATATTTTCTGTAAAGATATTTGGAAATTTTATCTGTTTTAAGAAAACACCTACACTTTAGCTCTCCATGCTTCCAACAGCACCAAAAGTCTAATTAAATTTCACCCCATCCCTGCCAAAACTCTTTATTGCACAGAAAAGATATATTTTCCCTATGAAACACATACTATATGAAGCACTAATAAACACGGGCACACACCACATTAAGCCTGATTTGACATTCTAATGTTAACTGTTATGTTTATTTGCTATTACACATGATAACTGTTATGTTTATTTGCTATTACGTATGATAGCCACAACTGAAGCTGAGTGTCAAGGAACGAAGCAGTGCACCAGAACAAATAGCAAGAACACAATCTGGCTTGGAGTTTAGAGGGAAAACCAAGGCACGTATGGGTGAGTTGTCCTGCCTTAAGGCAGAGCAGGGCAATATTGGAAACAGAGTGTAGTCACCCCAGCTCCCTGTTCAGTGCTGTGGCTGCTTGAATGTGCTGCTTAACTCAATTTCCAGTTCTGCTTTGTGGGTCTCAGCACCCTGCAGAATCAGCACAATCCTCACTGCAAGCACAGCGAGGAGAAAAGCTCCGTGTTTGCATGTCTCCAGGCTGAACCTCTGTGTCCAGAGAACAAAAATGCATCAGTCAGAATTATGATTGAATTTCTTCCCTGCTATGGGATTTCTGTTTGTTTTCAGTGTGAGGTAACAAATGCCTGATTGGGAGATTAGAGGCAGATTCTGCAATCGTGAAATGTTGTATCTTCTGTAGCCCACAGCATTCTCTGAAGTAAAGATCCCCAGTTAGATGAAAGCATATGTCTGAGGTGAAGAAGTCAGGGTAACATCACTACCAAGACAATCCTCTCCCGTGTCTTTCAACCAAAGAGACTTTGGAAGGAAGAATAAAAAGAAAATACAGCAAATATGGATATTCCATCAGTCTGAGGGTCCAATAGCCCTTTGTTTTCTTTCTTATGCAGTAGGTAAAGAAGGCGCTGTACAAGGCAATAATGATGTGTAGCAGGGGTTTCTTTGCCCCACCCTGTGTGTACAACAGATAACAGGCTGTCAAACCAACAGTGCAACCTGAGCAGTGCTGGGATGGTTCTCCTCTGAAAAGTCTCATTCCTTCCAGTTATAGCTCAGTTACCAGTCACATGTGTTAGATATTAGCCAGATCTGTGGTTGACATTTTCCTGATGTGTAATCAAAGTTGTGGGTGACTTGTAACAATTGTTCAGAACACTTCAGGCTGGGGTAGAGCAAACTTGCAGAGTGGAGGGTGCAAATTTAAACAACTGAGTGGAGAGAGGGGACAGGCATCCTCTGTCTGTTGTCTCTTGCTATGCAATAATTACGTGTGACCAAATGAAGCTGGCAGGAGCCAGGTACAAACCAAGCAGAACAAGAGTGTTTGCACACTGCAGCAGGTCTGTGGGAGTCTTCCACAGCTTTTATTGGCCCCACTACTCCTTTCTGCTGCTGGCTGGGGCACCTGAACTTCTGAGCAGCGTGTAAACACATTGTCTTCCTCACTGACCCTTTCCCACCAGTTACACATCTTCAGGCTGCCTCTCCTTGGCCTGCCTTTCCACACTAACCTCTCTTGGCCTACTGGTCATGTCCATGCATATGATGAGGTTTGTGAAGAAACATTCTACAAATTAAAGTTTCCCTTGGGTCAAAAAGGTCAGGGAAATTTTAATGGATTCCAGCCTATCCTTTCCTCCAACTCACTGTGATTTTGCTCTTGAGGCACAGTCAGTCTGGGAGTCTGTCCCTGTCCCCTTACGAAATCTGTAACTTATTTTCATCAGACACTGTTTCAAAGCTAATATCCATAAGCACCGTCAGGTCCTGTTTGAAAGAACATCATCACAGATTTTCAACCGCTGAAGTTCTTGGCATTTGTAATAAAACTCACCTCCTTATGTTTAAACATATTTTTTCCGCCTTTAAATAGGTGACACCTACACTTTAGAAAGACACAAAAGTGAATAGAGATGAAATACCAGACAGAGGCTACATGAGGAAGGTGTGAACAAATAGGTTTTTACCATCTTAAATAGACCCTAAATGTGCTTTCATCAGTGCTTCCTTCACTTCCCCTGTTGAAATTGATTCATTGAAAAAATTTGTCATTTAAATTCAAAAGCCTTGGTTCCCTTCTGTATTCTACATCACTTTATATCTCTGTAGCTGGAGATGTGTTGTTAAACATCCTTTTAGGGCTCTTCAAACTCTGATATATTTCTGGAAGCACAGATTTGAAATACCAGTGCTTTGTCTACTTAAATTCAAGAAATTATACATATATCTGAAAAAAACTTAATTTATCAAACATTCTGCTACTTAGCATGTGATTTAACCATACAATAGAGCCTTTTAATGCATCTGCCTTGGTGACATTTGGAAGGCAAGACACTGGGAGCTGGCTGATGGAGGCACTCTGGGACTGGGGCAGTCATGTCATGTTGGATACCACGAAGGAATCTCTAGGAATCTAGGAATGTCCCCAGATAACATCATCAATCCAGCTGCAGGAGTTTAATGCAAAAATAGGGGCAAGCTTCTAGTGTAGGATGTGGAGAAAGCTGAGTGGGGATGACAGTGAATTTGGGAACCCAAAAGGATGCACCATCCATCAGAAATCAGCACTCTGATTCACACTGCATCCAAGCACAGTCAAAACCAATCCCCACAAATCATCTAAGGAGCACTGATTTTATATTAGTCTATTGTATATAGCGACTTCATTAATGAACCTGATGCAGTGAGATTCTCTGATACTGTCATGGCAGGAGATTCTGTTTTAATTATTATATGTGGTTTTGTAATTTTAATTGTATAATTATTACAACATTAAAAGATGCAATTATATTTTAAATCTTCTTAAGACCTCAATTTTATTACATTTTTATTACTTTGTAATGGTACGATATTTTATTATTCAAAATTAGAAATTATTAGAAATAATTTTATGATTACACTCTTTTAAAATATGATCTTTTTATTCTTTCATCACTTTATCTTACAACCATCCTACACATCCAGTGGAAAGTGAAAGGCTGCAAGCATTTTGAGAGTAAGATGATAAGACATCAAAGATGATGCTGAAATTTTTTCACTTTAGCTGTAGCCTTCCTTGCAGAATTAATGAAGCTTCTTCTGATGACAGAAGTTAGTTCAAAGCAAAACTCTGGTTATGAAAACAGCTTTTGTGGAGGGCTCATGCTTAAGATGAGTTATGTCACAACTGTCTGCGAGATCAGGAACTGTGTGAGAGGAGGTGGTGAAGTTGTCTGGTGCTAATTGTTCCATTTGCTCCTAGCAACCTGAATCAGAGGCAATCCTGTTGAAATCAGAAGCAACACTTTTGTTACGCAGATCTGAGACAGGTTTCAAACCTGAACAAGTCTCACAGTGATCCATCTTGCAGCACCCAGGGAAGCAGATGTTTTCCTAAATACAAGTGAAATGGTCCATGCTGTATGTCAGAGCCTGAGCCACCTTAAGTGACCTCATTTCCTCTTCTGTTTTTTATGTTTGTATTTACAATTTGCTTTCATGTGTTTTCCTCTGTATTTTATTACACAAAGTGCCCTTGTTGAGTTATATTTACATTTTCCATTGTTCTTCTGACTTTGATATTATACATAACAGTATTCATCCTTTGTCTCAACTGGCTCCTGAATCCTGTTACAATCAAAACCGAATAAGAAATCGTACTTTGATCTGCTGCAGTTAATAGAAATGCAAAGGCAGGGAAGCAGGGTGGGCAGGGATGTTTCCACCCTACCCTAAACAGCTGCTAACCTAAAAGACAGGGTGAGAGGAATTTTAACCACTGCACTGCCACAAGTGCACTGGGCACACACTTTGTGATCAACAAGAGTGTGGTCTTTCTGGTCTGTGAGACATTGCAACAAGGACAGAATTAATTCTCCGTGAGGACGTCTCTGCCTTCATAGTTTGGTCTCACATTCAAGGGCTGGTCTCAGCAGAAAGGGAATTTGTGTCCAGATGCCTTCAACAGTGTTTTGTCAACAGTTTGATGTCCCACTGTACATTCATACTGTGTGCCCGACATCCAAGCTGTGTGACAAGAGAGAGACAGATTCTTACACATATAACACTCACCTTAAACTGTAAGCAATCACAAAAAGAAAATCTTAATTAAAATCCAGTGTAATATCATATTCTGGTCAGCACACGCTGTTTGTCCTAGGTGCAAACCATCAAGTTTAAAATTTAAGCAATTGTTTACTCTCATTTTTCTGTCTGCTGTTTTCAAATCTGTATTTTCAATCATGGCTTCACCTCATTTGTAGAAAACTAGAGAACAAACTTCAGTGGATCCTGCTGTTTTTAAAAAATCCTAGGTAATATTCTGTCTGCACAAATGTCAAAAATTCTTTTCACTTGGAACAGATCAAATGGAAGTATTGTATCAAAATTATTAAAAAAAAAAAAAAGAAAGCACACTGATTTCTGAATTGTGGAGCCTGCCGTAACTTTGTGTCTGTACAGAACATACAGCTGCTAGAATTGCCCTGATTGTGCTCCTTTTTAGTTTTCACCTGGCTGAAAACCTAGTCTCTATTTATTAATTTCCTTGTAGCTATTTTGTGGTGTGTCTCAGAATGGTATCTGAAGTTGTGCAGTGTAGTGCAGTACATCAGGCAGGCATGAATACTTTGCAGGGAAGCTCAAATCACAGTGTGCAGTCAAGAGTCACACTTCATCTCCTGCCTTTCTTTCACACCAAATGAGAATTTACCCATCAGGACCCGATATGCTGAGATGCTTTCTCTATTTAGAGTCACAGTCGACATACATTGGAGGGCAGGAGTACCCACATTCATCAGAACTATGCTTAAAAAGCAGAGAGATTTTAGCATTGTGTGTTACTGCTTTTGATCCCAGCACAGGCCAATTACCACCCTGTCCTGCTCTTTCTTTCTTTTCCTTAGGTGCTGATGGAAGTATCCCATGCTAAAGAGGTTTGACAAGCCGAAAGTGAAAAATTAAAAGCTCTTCTGCTGTAATAATATCGGCACTTGCATCAGTACTTTCTTTTGAAAGCTGGTTATGTTGCTTTTAAGGGATAATTTGTTACTAAAGCAACAGCTCTGCTACTGTGAAAGGAAAGAAATTTCTGTCTCCTGAGAACAACAACAATGCGTTGAAGTGCAGACACTCCGTATTTTTCTTCATACCATCAGTGCAGGTGATGTTTGACTAAAGACAAAATACCCTTTCCTCACTTGTTAATCTTTCTGAGATGGGATATGGAGGAGGGGAGAACTGAACTGTTAAAATTACAACCTGAAAGCACTTGGGAGGACTCCTGGATGACTGTGCCTGTGGACTTTACTACCTCAAACACACATCTCCCACACACTGCCCCGAGGGATGCAAAGCACCTCACCCTGTCTGTAGGTGGGAAGGTTTTTTGGATGACACAAGTGCTCTGCTTGCACACACACCCATAAGCACAGACACACAGATTTACACTACCCTCGGCTGCATCTGAGTGCTTCCAGCTCGTTCAGAGTGTGCTCACTGGAGTCAAAGGGGCAGCCTATAAATTGATTGCCATAAGTGCTGAATCCAATGGTCAGAGAGGGCTCAGGATATATTGCACACACAGGCAGAAGTGAATCGCTGAGGAATTTACTATCAGCAACACGGATCATTTGATCACACCCAGCGTTACTGTTTCTGCAGGGAGCAAAGTGAAAGAAGGTGACTCCTACATCCCATTCCACCTGCAAGTTGTTTTCCCACATCCTTATTAATTCCACGTGGAGAAGCAAGATAAAAAACCACGGAGTTTTGAATAAACGATTCACCTCAAAGAAATTATCTAACAATACTCACAGTTTTTTTTCCAGATCAATCAACATGGGTCAGGTTTCTTGTTGCCTGGTGACCCTTCTTGTTGGGTTTTTGGTGAAGGACATCATTCTGTATTTTTCAAAAGATGAACTTTTGGTTTTGACCAATTTAGTATGATTAAAACTGTGAATTGCTTGGGGATTGTATTCCAAAGCTGATTCATTTCATGCTTAATTACGTCTCTAAACTGGGAGTATTGCCAGTGATTGTCTTTATGTAAACAGAAGCCTATATGTTTTGAAAAATGGAATGAAAACATCACCAGAAAAGAAAGATCAATAATGTTTCCTTTTCCTGATATTCTGAAGATCCATATCTTTTTATAATTGAGTGAAAGGGCCAAATTTTCCATTGGTAAATGTCAATGCAGTACTTGGGACTTACAGGAAGCCCCAGGAATGTAGATATTTGTGGGGAAAAAAAGGACTTGAATGGCTGATTTCAGGTATTCTTAGCCGTATTCTCCCTGACCCTCTAAGTACAGGAATTTCAGCAGCTACTCTTCAGCTTGCTGATATCGGTAAAATGGCAAGAATCAAACATGAATAGTCAGAGGACGGTGAATTGCAGGGTTAGGATTTTATGGTGATAAAAAGAAGTGCTCACCTGCCTACCTGGTGGCGTGATTATACATAGTCTTGATTAAAATCATGGTCCAGAGCACTGTCCTTCAGCAGAGGAGGCAAAAATCTGAAGAAGGGATGAGGTAGGAAGATGATTTGAGCAGTTCAGGTGCTCATTGTCAGATGTATTTCAGTCTCTGCCTCACAAGTGTGCATTTGTGGCCATGGTCCAGATCCTGAGGAGCTGCTGTGTCCCTCTGTGAAGAAATTTATTAATGAATTTAAGAAAAAAATTAAACTTTCTGAAAAGGATTTTGATCTGCTGCAACTAGCTTTTGTTCCAAACTGGGGTGACAACTGAACGCATCAAAATGCTCCACAGAATGGACTGCAACTGCATTTCTGCACAATGAGCTATGACAGCATTGTGGTCCCTGGAGCTTCACCAGTCCTTGTGCATGCTGGGGTCCAGTCATGGATCTAGGAAATATGGGGACCCCGTGTTTAACCACCTTTCTTGCTAGGTCCAGGTTTTCCTGTTCATCATAAACCTCAGCTGAGGGCTGTAGCAAAGAAATTAGGTGCATTACTAAAATGGGTGTTGTCACTGGGGAAACACAGCTTTCAGTATCGTGTGAGAATACCGTGAGAAGAGCCACTGAGCTGGGAGACCCTCACTGCACGTGGGTGCTGAGCAGTCCCCGTGTCTGTTGGCAGGAATCGTGGCTGCTTTTATTTGCTTGCATTTTCTAAACACCTCTTCAAAACATTTAGATGCAGATTAAGTTTAAAAATTCTGCCCTGGAGTTTTTAAATCAGATTTCAAATTCACTTTCACCTGGAAGTCAGAAAAAATAATAAAAAGAAAGGTAATTAAATTGTCCTGTGTTCTGTGTGAGGCGAACTTGGTTTCCCAGTTACTCAGGTACCATTGTGTTGTACAAAAGCCCATCCTCTAAATATTCCTGGTCTGGCCAGAAGCAGAAATGAATTGAAATTTCATAAAGCCCCTCATTCTCATGACATTTAAAGGCCCTCTTTGAAAGCTGATTAATATACAGTGAGCGCCCTGCTGTTAAAGTTCACTGTATTATGATATTGATGGTCTACTGTTGTATTTTGCTACCAAACATTGATTTGGGGAGCTTAATAGCTTATAATAACCTGTCCTACCTGTTGGTGGGAAACACAGGTTTCTGATTCTGTAATAGATTGGAGCAAATCTTGTTTATTTACAGACCCTGTGCTTACTGAGGGAGAATACAAAAATTACATCTTTTGGTAAATAGCCTAATTTACACCTTCCATGTGGAGAGATTGATGCTCTTTCTGCTTTGCCCTAATAATTGTGTGAGTGATCCAGTAACTCCTCTGTTCCTAAGTTGGGTGATTCTCCCATTATCTACTTTCCTGTGTCCACAGACTAACCCAGGAGAGCTGAAAAGCCAATGTGTCTTTCCATGCTTCTTTCCAGAATTGCAACACATTGCTCCTCTATCCTTCTCACTCAACTAAATAGTTTACAGCAATCAATAATATTACTTTCATCTACCTTTTTTTTTTCTACAGCAATATCATTATCATTTCCTCTTTCAAGTCAGGGAAATAAATGTGAAATAATCTCAAGCTTCCTCTCCCTAATGTATTTTTTTTCTAATTTTCCAAATGAATCCCTGTTTCTGGTCAAAGACTAGCACAGTGTGATGAGTTCATTAGTTTGCTGGTGTGCATTCTCTGACTCACATTAAAGTACTAAAGGTCTTTGAGTTAGCAATAATTAGATGAGGTCATTAAAGCTACAATGAGATCACGATTGCCAGAAATGGCCTCACATTGTACAAAGTAAGGTCAAATCAGCTATAACCATTACTCATTCTGGATTTTTAATTCATTACATATGCATTAAGTAACAGTAGTGGGCAAACCACAGCTCAGCATGAGTGAAAAGCCCTACAACCTGTCTTATACACAGTATTGTACACTGGGGGGAGAGCTGCATGGTGAAATCTTTGACAGTAATGGTCCCTTACACATAGAAATCACCACAGGGACTAAACAAGACTGGATCAAAAAGAAATGGCAGCAGGTGCCAAGAGTGTTGTGAAGGAGAAGAAAGGCAGGAGCATGGGCTGCATTGTGGACAGTCACCAGGAGAATTTTTCCAGGAAGATTCAAACTAAGAGGCAGCAAACAAGGCTCCCAAGCAAGACAGGCTCAGGTGTTCCTCAGATCTCCAGCTGATGTCAAAGCCACTGCTCCATGGAAGTGCACAGCTACAGCACAGAGCAAGCCAGTCCCTGTGTTCATCTTGTCAGAAGGCAGCAGCTTTACCTGAGCAGTGTGAGAAACCCATACTCCCCTATCACATTTGCCTTTCTCCCATAGACAACTCTGCAGGAAAAGTGATGAGTCAGTCCAGCTGGCAAAATGGATGGACTAATTTTCATTTTATAGGAATGAGTGACGTTTCCATTCTTTAGGTGTTAATAATAAGCACATAGTAACCTGGTGAGGGAAGGCAGAACCCCTTCCATTTTTTCTCATTTTCTACACTGCCAAAAAGCAGCTTTAAACCAAGCCTCTCCATGGCAATAGATAACCCAAATCAAGCTGAACCAACAGTTAAGTGAGAGAATAGCCAGAAGAGGAGAAAATCAATGTACTAATGAAAGTAGCAATTGCTCCCAGATGTGTCTATCATAGAAAGCTGAGATGGTTTTGTGTAGTTTCTGGTTATCTCTCTCCTCCTCTTCCTCACACTCTGCTGATTACAGCCAGAGTGGAAGAATGACCCTTCCAGCACTATAACACATCACATTCCTTCAGGACTGTGCAACAGGCAACGCGCCCAGGGAGAGCCAGGGAGTCAGCAGCTCTCACCTCTGATGCATTAAAGTCTGCAAGAAATTTAAGGCTCCATTTCATCTGCTTTCGCTGTGAAATGCCTCCTCCCTAGATTACAAGCGACAGCCTCACCTACATGTCAAGGCTGAGGAGACATGTGAAATTACATGTCCATTTTGGGCCATGCCAGAGGAAGGAAAAATGCTTTCTTTGACAACTACAGTCCAGACATGAGGCATAGACCAGAGCCTCTGCCTGAAATCTGAATTACTTGTGGCCAGGAGCATGGCATCCAGGGAACTGACCCCCAACAAGTGGCTGTCTGCAACTTCTCCCACCCTCTGGAAAGATTTCCTTTCAGGAGAGGCTGGACTCCACTTGCTGGTTGTAAGCATGCACAGACCCAGGTTCTGCTTTCAGGCAATTCTTATTTGCATTGTCCCTGTAACCAAAGAAATTAATGAGCCTAACTAGCAGCAACATCTGAATTTCCTTACAGTCATACCTGCATTATGAACAAAATTAATAATTACCCAAGAGCTCTTGATTTGCAGAGGTGCTTCTGTCTGGGTGCAGAAACCCTCAGAATGACTGGGGGAAGTTGCAGAGCTCCCTTCAGCTTGCAAAGTGCTGTCCTCACCCTAAACCCCCTCTTTCTGACTGTTATTTTTAGGGAGGAGTACAGTGTTTTTCGGAAAATATTGAGGCTATTGAATGCAGATTCTAGAGTGTGAAATGAATTTTGAATGCATCACTTAGGGATGCTGGAGAATCTGGGACCCTTCAGTGTCACCTCCAGAGCCCAGACACTCTGGCTTAGCTTGCACATGAGCTGCCAGTGTCCCCACAGAGATGCAGCTGGAATTTTACCAGCACTAACGTGAAAAGATGCTTCACAAATCCGTGCCTAGCAGTTTCCCCTTTTTATTTCTAAACTTGCTTGACTGGTAATGAGAAAAAGACATGGCAATGAAATTGCAAATGGAGGAGACTGTAGATTTGGCATGCTAATGCTTTTCTGACATTTCAGCTGCCCTGAGGATCTACTTCTTTATGATATGGAGCCAAGGGTTGGTTTTCTTTTCACAGAGTTTTTCTTTCAGTGAAGAGGTAAGTCATTAATGTTAATAGATCCTAAAAAAACCACAGTGATGGAAAAAAATGTTTTGGTTTAATGTGTGCAGTAGAACTTATGTGCAAATAAATAAAGCATCCAGGTTCATTAGCATTGATGTGTTAGCCTGAAAGCGAAAAAGAGAATATAAGCAGCTAATGTTGTTTGTCCTGCAATCCATCTTCCATGTCACTGAGGGGAAAGAAACCTTTCTTAAATTTCCAATCAATCTTCCTGACCTTTTTACATCATTTGCATCCTTAAACAGATTTTTTTTGTTGTTGTGAAGTTTCCCCTTGATATTTCACTTTAAAAAAAAAAGAAACAAAAAACCCCCAACTTTCCTTCAGAAATCCCTGCTTCCAAATGTCTCAGCTCAGACATGGGTCCTTACAGCCCCAACAGGAATGCTCAACATTTGCTATTTTGCCCATGAAGCAGCAATCCAAGGCTCTGTTTAAAGTGGACCTGAAGTGATGTCCTGGGGTCAACCACACTGTTCTTTCAGGCAAATAGAAAAGCAGGGGCCAGGGGAGCTGATGGACCCACCCAGAGCTGGCTACTCAGTTTTCTTTCCTTACACAGCCAGAGTAATTTTAGGAGATACAAGTCTTAGTACTCTGCATGATTGACTTTCCTATTTTATCTAGTTTTGCTTTCTTTTTTTTTCAGAACTACGTCTTATTTGCACAGTTCATAATAGATAGACCATGCCCTGACACCTTTACCCTAAATTAAAGATACACTAGGTACACAGTAGTAGAGCAAATAGAGGTAGCTGATATAATAGAAAACACAAACACATTTACACATTCAGCTGCCAATTACAATTTGTGCACAGCTTCTGACTGCCCAAGAAATTCTTCGAGTATTTATTTAAAAGTGTAAGAGTATAAGGGCAAGTTAAAGAGGCTCAAAAGTTATTTTGTCAGCTGTGACAACTGCCTGTTGTTGCCAAGGGCAATATAAATAATATCAGTAAATAAGGCTGTTGCAAGCATTGTTTTAAATAATGTACGGGACAAAACTGCCTAGCTTAGTAGTCAAAAAGCAAATCTGGCAAAAAGATAAATAATACAAAACAATAACCACTGCCCTTTATAAAACATGCCCACTACCTCTCTGTTTTTAGAAAAAAAATAAGCCCATCTTTCACCCTTTCATACCAGTTTCCATTCTTGCAGGGAATTCTGTCAGGAAAGCAGAGGCAGGTTCCCCAGCTGAGCTACCAGAAACAGCACACCAGTCTTCTCAGGAAAGGAAGCGCTTTGGCTTGAAAGCTTTAGGAGCTGGCTTTGAGGATTTCACACCAACAAATAGCTGTACTTGGATTTTTTGATCTCCATTCTGCTTGTACACTGTTGGCAGCAAATCCTCACCCTGCTACCCAACAAAGAGTTCATCTGAGTCCATCTGAATTGCATTTGTGGCTGTAATTAACGGGGAGGGAGAGAAGGAGTGCAGAACTGCCCATAAAATACAGCTCTTAAAATTACACCCCACAGAACAGTAGGAGCTGGCTGTAGAATCACAGGACGTGAATGAGGTGACTTATTAAATCATTCCTGACCCCAGTTTCTGTGGGAAGCTGCAAATATGAAAGTTTTGACAGTTTTAGACCTCAGGCTTCTGAGGAGTGAGAGGCAGCTTACTGACACACAAAAGAAGAAGAATGTGCTGTATTTATGATTGTTATCATGACACTGACTCAGCATCCAGATGTTTTTGGTGGCATTAAAGGGGATGGAAGTGGGCAAGGGGACCTTCCCAGGCACAATTGCTGCTCCTGCCTCTGCTCATCTCTCCGATTTCCTTCACAAGAAAGGAGACTTGGGAAGTGGCTTTAAAGACCTGACATGCAAAATGTATCCCGTGTGAGGTTGTGCTGTGGGAAAGGATCATCAGCAGAATTACACATGCCTTACTGGCTGCTGAATCCCCCAAAGCAGTTAAAGAGCCAGGAGAATATGAGACTGTCATTACTCTGTCTCCCTCCCTCTGCTTTGGAGCATAAACCTCTGCCAGACACTCAGGCAGAACAAAACACTTAATCAGTGTTAAGGACGCATCTGGTCCCCTCAGAGGGATGAGCTGTTCATTTATGCTTGTTTACAATATGTTTATAAACATTAGTGGACAGGAATAGATTACCCCAGTTTACTGCCACATAAAGAAGTCAGCTGCTCACGTTTCCCATCATATCTATGTGCTTTTCTTTTACATTACTCAAGTGGTACCTTATGGCAAGTAATCTTTGTGAATTAGGCCAGAAATCAGGAGTGTCCCTGTAGAATTTGTACTATTTTCCCTGTCATTATCTCTAAAGTATTACTTTTGGATCAAACCCGTATCCACGATGCCTAATTTTCCTTGCCATCTCAATCGCTTCGCTTAATTTTACCTATTTTTCCCTGTGGTCCATGAAGGAATGACATTGGGTTTATATTTGAGATGAAAAGCATATTGTTTGGACAGTAATGGAAAAAGTGGTATTGTGATGACACTTGCCCTTATGTCAAATGGTTGTACCCAGCTAAAGAAAGCAGCCTTTGTAAAGGAAATTTTTGCTTTTATTTTATTTTAAAACAGATTTTGCATGCATGCTCTCTCTGAATCACGAGCTGGGACTTTACAGAGCAGTGGCAAAATAGAGAGTAACTGTGCAGCTCTGGTCATGTACCAAACCACTGTGTCCTCTGAAGTGGGGTGAGGACAGGGGGGTGCCCCTGAGTCCTGGGAAGAGCCCGGCTCTGCCATTTTACATCTCACTTCACCTGTTGGTTCGCCCTTTTTCTCTCCATCTTCTGTTTGATTATGAGCTATTTAGAACTCAATTGTTTCGTTTCAAGCCTTTGAATTGCACATCTTGAGCCCTGATTTGAGTTTGAAAATCATAGAATCATAGGTCATGGGATGGTTTGGGTTGGTTGGAAGGGACTGTAATGATCACAGTCAAGCAAAAGTCACAGCAAAATTTGCAGCAGAATCCTCTCTCTCACACACTTGCACACAGTCAAGGGCAGATCTGGATCACCAATATTTGCACACTGACAACTCCCCTCCCAATAAAGTGCACTGGTACCCTGGAAAGCAGATTTTTTGCCTTCCTATCATGAAGCTGCCTGTACTGCTCACTATTTGTGTGCTTCATGTCAAACATCAAAGCCAGTGCAAGGCCAAACAAAAGAATTTCCTGGCCTGTTTTCAGTGACAGCAAGAAACAGGGTTCCCCATGCCAATGGAAGAGCCTTCAACATTCATATCTTCATTATTCTCTGCATTATTGTACTGAGTGGTAGACAATCTCCTTTCCTTTATTAAGTCCTTCTCCTTCTTTAGGTGGGAGATTGAGAAAATTGCATTTGTTTGCACCTGCTTCTTGAGGGCTCTATTCTCCATAGAATAAAACAAGCATTAGGGAGAAAAACAGATTCCCATATCAAACCATCCTACACACATGCAAATTGATCTCTTTGCAAGGTAAAATAGTGTGTTGACAAGATTAATTCAAAAAAGTGTCTGGACAGATTCTTGATTTATTGTTATTATTATATAGCACTAGTATGTATACAAAATAAGTTAGGCTGAGTAATGCAGTGCTTCAGTTCTGACTTGCTACCAAGATTTGCAGTAAAAGAAGTCAAATAGCCTTTCAAACAATTATTTCCGCCTAAAATACTACAGTGCTCCAGTCCATAACAGTAGAAATAATACGGAGAAAAAGGCCCTTCAGATATCAAATAAATTCATTTCAGATACATTGGCAAATTTCAAAAGGTTAAGGTACCAAAATGAAACTTTAAAAAAGGACAGAATAATGTTGGAGACCTCTCCTTGCGATCTCATTTTGCATGAGCAGTATTTGTAGAAGTGACTATCAAAACTGAAAAGATCAGAATTTGTGATGCTCTCCACCTGAAGAATGTCTATGGGAGATGGCAGATTTTATATTGGGCCCTAAGCTTTACAGTTCAGATACATCTTAGAAGCAGTCCTTGCCACATTACCAGAACAAATGAGTGCTAACACATATCTTGCTTTGTAAGCAGAAGTGTCTGCCACTCTTCATTTAGAGGCAGTTCCATTGATTTTGCTTTCAAATTTCATACATCAGAGTGGCAGGATCCAACTCTGAAGTTTGCATGTTTTGCACAGACTCACCCTGATAAAATTTTCAGTCAAGTTGACTCATGGATACTTTTATAAGAAGTGCCCAGTTGGGCTAGAACTTTTCAGCCTGGAAAAGAGACAGAGGAATATAAAGGTCTAGAAAAGCCTGAGTAGGCTGGAAAAGCTGGTCAGAGACTGATCCTTTCTGTACTGGGCTAGGGGCAACCAAAGTAAGCTACTGAGAACCAGGGTCAAAGCAAACAAAAGCCTGTGATTCTTCATGAAGTCAATGATAGATATGTGCGAGTTCTTTCTAGAAGTCACTGTGGATGCAAAAAAGTACTTGGAAGAGAGTTTTGTAGGGAATGACTAAACAGAGAGACAGACCATTTCAACCTGAGGAAGTCCTAGGAGCTGAAAGTAGCTTGAGGCTGAAAGGTAACAGGAAAGAGTTCTTCGGGGTCAGATTTTGGACATGGTGAAGAAAGGAAAGGGAAATAGGTGAACCCTTCATCCAAACAGTACAGTCCTTCCTAGGGCCCCTTGCTCTGGTATCCAGTTCCTTGCTTTTGCAGATGATGATGCCATATACCTCCTTTGAGGAAGCTGTGGAGACCCATCTTAAAACCAGCTCTGCTCTGTGCCCATCTCTCCCTAGCCCTGTTCAAAACCATCAGACCCTGTTTACAAGAAACCTCCATGTATTATCCATCCATAATTTACCAAGGGAGAATTTAATCATGGCATTTGTCACAGTTCTGTCTTTTTAAAAACGTTTTAACCAGTGACCATCTGTGGAGTGAAATAGAGATTTTCAGGATCACCACAACATCTGGTTCAAGAGGATGAGCCCCACCCAGCTATTACAAGAAAGGATGTAGACAGGTGTTTTCAGGAGAGCCTTCCTAGCAGAGAGTGCCAAGGGATCCTCAGGGGCTGTTGTGTGTAGAGTCCTGTATCCAGAGAGAGGCAGCAGCTCCCCATGGATCGTGTTCCCTGTTGGCCGCTCCAGGCATTCTGATACCTTTTCCTTTTTAATTTCTGTTACTGTGGAGCTGTCTAACTAACAGTGAGTTATCTCCAGTAGGCATATGGAAAACCAGAACCCTCTGAATCAATACCCTTTACTAAAGGTTCTAACTCTGGGGAGCTCTCAAGCTTTTACCAGAGGGTTGGCAGGTCCAGTGAGGAAATTCACATCTCCCAAATGCTGCTTCTGAAACTAAATTGAAACATGCAGGCTTAACTGGGAATTCTAGTTTTGAAAAACTGTGTTAGTCTGACACAGGCTTTTTAAAATTTTTTTTTAATTAAGAAGTAAAAAAAGTTTAAAACATTTTAATTATAGTAACCTACTTCATGCAGTGTGCAGATAATTCAGGCAATTGGACTACCTAATGAGTAAGACATTAATTCTTAGGAACACCTTACACATTTCAATCATAACAGCATCAACCATTTAAAAAATCCATACTTCTGTGTTTGCTCTCATTTTCATCTAATAATAACAATAGCGACCCCAGCACAGGGCATTCTCAGGGATTAATGACCAGCTGGGACTAATGGCACCCTTGGCTATACCTCTGGCCATAAATGCTTGTCAGACTACCATCAATCCTCAGAAAATGCCCTATGCCCAGATCATTACTACTTAACCAGTAGTTACAATGAAAATGAAAAGCAAATGTAGGGAGAGTTGTCAGGAATTTTCATGTGGGAGGATGTTTGCCCCTATCAGAAATATTTGCCTTAACATGGCACCACAGCAACCTGTATCGACTAACATGCATTGAGGGGGTTTCTGGGATTACTCCTTGTGCAGTTATTCCCCTGAACCACACATTCTAAGGCAGGAGATGTGAGGATTCAGGCTCACAAATACCCCCAACCCTCTTCCTCCTGGAGATGGACAGAGAGCAACACCAGCTTTGGTGCTATCACTGCCCAAAACACAGCTCTGCACGACTGGCAGCATCCAGTCAACTGGCAACAGGATAGATAGAGCCTTTTCATCCCACTTTTCTCAGGATGGACAAAGCTGAGAGCCTCAGCCTGGGTAAATCACCAACATGCTGTGGGATTAGCAGCACTGCTCTCATTTAGAGGAAACCAATATGAGGAGCAGCATTGGTCCAAGCCAGTGGTCAATATAGATTCATATTTATTTCACACTGGCATTCAGAAGAGGTGCATATTGAAGATTTGACCCAAGATCTCTCTAAATGTTGTGCAGATTTTCAGCACATAGCAGCAAAAGCAATCCAAAACAAGTGCCACTGAATTGCTGGAAATGCCAAATGTTTGTGAAGGCAAGTAAGGAAACATGGGTGTGATTTGATTGACAACCAACTGCTGCCATTTTTACTTTTTGCTGACAGAATGACCCCAGGAAATATTTGTGCTGGCAAAGTTGTAGGTGCAAAATGGGAAAATGAATTGGAGCTAAAGCTGGCAGGAAACTGCTTTCTCCACTCCCCTTAGGTATGTGTGGGTGTTCACATATTTAGAAACTTAATTAATAGCTCTGAGGGACTTTCCCTGGCTATTTTTCAATCAAAAATGTTGCCAGTTGGTTGGGGTTGTTTTTTTAATTTTTGTATTTCTATATCACTAATTAAAACCAATATATTTTGGCCTGGAAATCATCAAATAGGGAAAAAAATATTTTTCAGATATCCATTATAAGAAGACATTTGAAGATAGGAAAAATACTGTACGTTTTATTTAATGAGCACCCTCATTTCACTGGTAGCTGCTTGAGATTCTCTCACAAACCAGCAGTGTCCAGCTCTGACCAATGCTTTTACATTTAACCTGCTGCTTCTTTCACTGAGAGAAGTGATATCTCTCTGTTACATTTGTCTTCTGATTATTTAAAATTTCTTCTCTGTTTTCATAGCATTGGGAGTCTTTTTCTTCCCTGCCTATAGATTTTTTCCTTGTCTATACATTTCTCACTGTGTGAAGGAAAGGGGAGATTTTTCTAATCATTCCTCCTCGGATATTTTCCTCATTTTGTCATTCTGGTAAATGTTAAATACAAATGAGATGGTGTGGGATGACATGAGAGACCAGTGCAGAGCAAACACAGAAGCTCTTATTGAGATGTACAAGGAGAGTTCCAGATAAATCTGCCCAAACCCCTCTGAATAGGAGTCCATCACCTCCATAGTTCCAATTCATTCATCTTTTCCTTTTGTGGGAAAGAAAAGAAGCTATCTAAATCAGTGGGATTAAGCAGTATTTTGCCAATTTACACTAACACCTGGCTTCTTTTAGATAAGGCCCAAATGAGCATTAGCTCATGCCAAAGCACACCCTCAGACTGTTGACCTAACTGTTTAAGTTATCGTTCCTGAGATTTGGAAGAACAAACGCTGGAACTAATCCTGTCTATTGCATGTAACCTTATGCCCAGGCAGGCATTCATAAATGTTATCAACATCACATGTCAAAGGACTTTTATATGTATTTTTATTATTATTTTTAAAGGGAGAAACTAGAAATTAATATCAACTGATCCAATCATAAATGAAAGTATTGCATCCTATATACCTGACAGGTTTTTAGAAGTCATTAAAACTGATGTAAGCATTATATTATGCAAGGAGCAGAAAACTCTAGGGAGAACAAAATATGCAAAAATAGCCCAGAAAATAAAGCAGTAATCAATGACAGGGGGAAATTGGCACATGGTAACCTGCCATAGTGAGCTTTGCTGTGCCTTGGGAACTCTTAGCCTTACTCTGATATGAACACTATAAGTAGACATTTACATGGAAAATGTGAAATAAATGCACCTGATCCTTTGATCTTGGAATTGGGACCCTTTGAGACCTACATGAGAAGTTCAGGGCTCGGTCCTGCAGCTTCTCCCCAGCCAGGAGATTGCTACATCAGCATAAATTCAGCATAGCCCTCACCCAGCTCCACTTCACCCTGCTTTAATCTACACCTGGCTGGGTATGCAGAGATGTCCTAATGTACAAGGTGTAATCCCTCACTGAGTAACACTGAACCAGAACATCCATATCCTTAAATCACAATAGATTATTGCTAGTTTGAATTGATTGGGATTTTGTCCAAGCAGGTGACAGCCAAAGGGATGGTGATATATCTGTGAGATATCATATCTGTGCCTGTGAATGGCCTGTAGTGGGAAGTGGGAGTGTGTGAGGAAAAACAGGGGATGTAAAATAACCCCCACAGCTTTTTGTCAAATAAAAGCAAGAAGAGCAGCGTTAGCAGTCAGTGAGTGTTTGTCCAGTACTTTTACTCTTTACAGCACTGTGCAACCCATTGTCAGCTCTTGCATGTTCTGAAAGCACTTTTGCCTTCCCCCTGGTCCTCTTGCCTGCTCCCTGAGGTTGGGTTGGTTGCTGGGAGAAGATGCCATCAAAGCAATGGCTGGATATCTCAGAAATGGTTAGACTTACACAAAAATTTGCCCCCTTCTTGTTAATTACTCCTGCCAATTAGGGGTTTACCCAGGGTGGCATTACTGTAGGAATAAAAGCCCTAGTCCCTCTCAATCCGATGGCATGTTCTCACCAAGCAAGTTCTTTCACTGAGCAGCTGCACCTCAATTAGAAACTAGTACCCATGAAGAAAGCACTGTTGGCTAATTCTGCTAATTAGATAATAGCCACCACCTCTTCAAACTGCAGGCTTATCACATCTCTCACTGGTATCTTATTTTATTGCAAACTGCACTGAGGAGAATTTTTACTTTCCTGCCCTATCTCTCATAGGAATGCAACACTTACCTGCTTATAAAATCTGATTTCAAAGCCCAATCCTGCTGGGTTTTGGAAAGTTCACACTCAGGACTTGGTTTATAGCAACTTAAGGAGATTATTTAACAGGAACTGTTTAAAAGAAAATTGAAAGAAAACTGATTTTCTAAGACTGGCTTACAAGAGCCACTGGAAACTCCACTGCCTGCAATCCAGTGAGAACACCATTTATTCAAAAAAATGATTTCATGTTCAGAGGGAAGAACTGATGCTGTCCTTTATGCTAAAGAGACCATTTTCATGTAATTCATACAAGAGTAATTTAGAGCTGTAACTTATGGATTTAATGTCTTATTTGTTGGGAAGTGGTCTTCAAAAAGTGCTTTGAATCTATCCTCTTGTTGGATTCTGCAGCAATTTGTTACCATTGATTAAAATAACAATTCCTCATTATTAAACCTTTTAGAATTATATGTGGAGAATTAACATGAAGTGTGATTAGAGTGGGTTTCTGCTCACATCAAGTAGGATGCTGGTACACTGAAAATGAACTGAATAACAGGAAGGATGATAAAGCCTTTCTTTATTTGCTTATTACAATATCCACATCCAAGTTACACCAAGAAAAGATAATTTCAGATGCTTGTTCATTTGATTGCACTTTTCCACTTCAAAGCCTGTCTGCAGAGGATAAGAGCTTGCATTTTAGGGTGATGTCCATAAGAGAGCTCAGAGCAAGCCTGCTGTGGGGTCGGAGCCTCCACAGGGCACAGCAGCCCTGCCCTGGCTGGGGAAAGCAGCGCAGCTCATCTGGAGCCTCTCTCTGCTGCTTAGTTTCCAAAAGGAGAGCTACACAAAGGACAAAGCTCAGCAGGGCACTGCCAACTTTCTCTGCTATGGCACGTGTTTGGAGCTCCACGTGAGAAAGGTGTGAAAGCAGTTTATTATTGTTGCTGCTTTGTTCGTCTCAATAATATCTTGTTGGCACTGATTAAAGTAACTATTCCTCTTGTTTCAGAATTGCACACGTTTTTTAGGTGCCATCAATAAGTATTTCTGCTCACTCTCTCTTCAGAGGAGTCCTACAGCGATTTTTAGTTTTGTTAGTTTAAGTGTCTACAATTTCTGATAACTTTTAAGCACATTTTGTTCTTTTCCAGTTCCCAAATGGCTATTAATTTTATTTTATTTTATTTGTGATGTTTTGACCATGTTGTATGAAAAGAGACAACCATTTTTGTCAGAACCACAGGTCAACATTGATACTTGACAGTCTAGTTCCTATTTAGATGATAACTTCCCAATTATTTAGCAAGTTGTGAGGGATATAAAACTTCGAACAGTGTGGGCTTTATTCCAAACAGACAACAGGCAAAGAAAGTGGATTTTCCAAAGCACTGAGACAGGGTGGAGGCTGTATCAGATCTAGCATCATGTCCACCAGCACACACAACCTCTCCTAAGCAGTGTGGTCTGCAAGATGTGAGTATTACATTAGTAACATGAACACGATGTGTTGAAATCAATTCTTCAGAAGAAAGTAGTGCTGCTAATCTCCATGTTGACGTGTCTGACACCACTGATGGCACTGGAGACAGAAGGCACCTGAAGTTGAACCAACTCACAGTGCAGAAGTGGAATTCCTCAGTGTCACAGGGCCGTGGGCAGAGCTGCTCTAAAAACAAGACCTGATGGAAAAAAAAAACAACCAACTTTCCAAAGCTCAGTTTAGTCACAGTATTGAAGAAGAGAGGAAAAGAGAAGAGAAGAGCTATTCTATGCAGAAGTATTGGCTTCAGTCAGGAGATGAACACTGTCCACATGATTTCCTTTACCAGCAAGTTCAGACACCAGCATGGTAAAGAACCTATCCTTTTTTAATATTCAGTTTTGCATAGCATCCAAAACATTTACGAAATGCTTCCTAGTGAAATCTGAACACCACTGCTACCAAATTTAATGCTTTCAAACCTTATAGTAAGCTACAGCAAGCGTCCAACTGTATTGTAAATAGAACAAAATTATTTCTAAAGTTAATTGAAAAAAGAAAACCTACCCTTATTTGCATTCATAAAAAGCTAACCTGACATCCCAAAAGCAGCTATTATATGTCAGCATGTCATGTGCTCTGGGAATATCTGATCCAATTCGCAGCTCATAAATGTCTAATTAAAAAAATATATATACAACAATTTTAATTGGTTCGTTGCATCATTTGTTTTTATTATGGTTTTAAAATCTTGCACAATAGTCAGGGCTAAAACTCTCTCAATTTGCAGGGAAAAAAGAACTATGAAGAAGGATATTGAACAAAGATAAGTAGGAGTTCAATAATCACCATATGTACAGGGATAGATAAATGGCTGAGTGTTAGCTAGAATATAAATCTGGGGTTTAATAAATCACAAAGTAGTTTGAATCTATCTGTGACATGTTTTTAAAATTACAAAAGGGTCGGTGTAGAATTAAAAAGTGGAGTCAAGTTTTAGGTTCACACAAAACTCCAAGTTGAAGAGTGCAATAAATATATATGTGAGAGCACATTGCTACTGGTTTAAAAAAAGACAGAGAAATCAGAAAATTATTCTTATTGTTGGTTTATCACTGCTGGGTTTTAGAATGCTGCAGGGAAGAAAGTTAAAGAAGAGATATCTTATGGCTAACTCAGTTTTTATCTGATACTTGATAAAGAAAATTCAATTCATAATTATTTATGAACCAACATCAAGGAGTTTATTACTTTGATTACTCACTAATCATTTCCCGTAAATGCAGTGACCTAAAAATCCCATATAATCAATAAAGTAGTAAGTTACAGATTTAAATCACTGTACCTTGTATTCTTGAGTAAACCTTTGGGTAATTTACAAAGGCTGTTGAATTTTATAGTAAGTGTTTTTCAAACCAAGCTGGATTCTAAACAATAATGACTTTTTAATGTGGATCTGTGATTACATTGTCATAGTGAAATACGGCAGTCTTTGACTGCATTCGAAATGAGGCAGAGGGTGAATTACTCCGAAGGCATAGATTACCATAGCCTCAGGTAAAGCAATCTTCATAAATTAAACTCCAATCTAAAGTGACCTGTCACTACAAACCTGTTGCTACTCCCAGTAACTTAAATTTCAGTGTACAATTTGTAAACAAGTTCTTTTCCTATTACCACAATGGGGGAGAGTTACTTTGCTGAAGTGCTTTAAAACGAATGTGAGGGAGGAGAATTATACATAAGCATTTTATGGGTTTCTTTTCCATAATTTCAAAAAGCTGTTAGTTTAGGAAATGCAACTTGTTGTCTGCTAAAATGTTTATGCTTTTAAGATCTCTAAAGCTGTCAACTGAAGAAGCCTTTGGCATAAACAGCAACTGCAGCACTTTCCTAACTCATTTTTGACAAGCTGAGCATATTTGACTCTCATACTCGGCAAGAACATCTACAGGTCAATGGCATTCAAAAATGTTTTGTACATTTAGATGCTTCAGCTGTCATTTCCCAAGGGGTTTGCTGGTTTCGCCACACCTCAGTCTGGGGAAGTCTAGTTTATAAATGTCATTTTCAGAGATGCCAGAGCAGCTGTCTTCTGAAAATCATATGGCCTTTGCTGTAAAGTTGAGGGCTTTGCTCAGGGATGGCACAGCAGAGACAGCAGAGTCCTCCAACTGTAGGGATCCTGCAGGCATGGAAGTCCTGACCCTTGGTAGTTCTCACCCAGCCCACTCACATCCCAGCTTTTATCCTACACATCTGTTGGCCCAAGAATTGCTCTTCCAGTACTTGCTGTGCTCTCAGTGGAGGTTTGTACAAAACCGAAAGGTTACCCCATGAAAAGCTGAGCTAATTCATTGGAGTTAGATGTTTTAATTTTCAGAAAGCAAGACCAAAATATGCCTCCTTTTTAAGAAGACATTGAAATATACCCTTTTTACTGCATTTTCTGCTATCCTGCAAAGATAAAATTTTAAAAGGTGGAATGGAAAGTGAAACACATAGTTTTGTTGACATGAGAACTAAAATGAAACATTTTATGAAAATATTTTCAACTTATTTTAGGCTTGCTTTCAAAGCCTAAAAATTAATCCCATGATGCTTGGGAAAGCCTAATATTTCTTGCAACTACCTAAAAGACCAGCAGTTGATGGCTAACAATTGCAAGTTCAATTTGTTTTGAGCAAGACCTTCATATTCATAGGCCATGTGTCTTTTTTTTCCTTTTCTATTTGTTTGCTTTTTAGTTTAACAAAAATCTCAATCAGCTTCACATGCGTGACAAACATGATGATCTCACAGCGTGGGGTCCAGGTTTGAGTCACAAGCTCAGTTCTTGGCTCCCTGGAATGGTTTATGTATAGGAAGGTAATGAGGCAGAGAAAGGTTTCCCTGCCCTTCCCCCTCTGGAGGGTGAAGAATTCTGTACTAAGAATGACAGGTCTGGGTCATGAAGACATTTCTGAGGACCTGAGCAGAACAGGTTGAAGAGGACCGAATTTAGCATGTACCAAATCTCTCTTAATTTCAGGTTTTCAGGCTTCCTGATGATCATCTCCTTCCTCAGCCTAATTAGATATTAATATTGTGTCCACTTCCTGAGCTCTTCTTCTTCCCTGTTTCATCCATTTGCTCATCTTAATTATTGAGAATGCCTTAAAAAAACAGGTTTTATACAGACATTTTGTATCTGCTGGGTTGTTTACAATTTCTTTGGAGCCAGCGACCAGTTTCAACCAAACTTGATGTCTAAAGAGATCCTATTTCTGTATGAGTTGTGTGAACTCTTCTATGCCTATCCTTCCACACAGAGAAAGACCCTGCAGATGCCAGAAAATCTACTTTAAGGTGGTTGAAAAGAAAAAACAGCCTAAAATAGAAACCTAAGCAAGTTTGATTATTAATCTTGTATTGCATTTTGAGGAAAGTCAGCTGAAACAATAAAAAAACCCAACCTTTCAAAACCCACACCAAACCAGAAAACCATTAATAAAACCCACTTTCCAGTTTTCACAACTTTGTGTGCATTTGTGAGGATGTATAAAGACTTCTAGATGCCTCCAGGATTTTCTGCCCTTGGTATTTTGTCTAGGCATAAGTGCAGCTGCGAATGTTCTGATCTTGTTGAGTAGTTTGACGTGTGGTTCATGCCACATCCTGTCAGATTTCCAAGCACTGAGGTTCTTCACAGATTTTTTCCCTACTAATTTTGTCAGAGGAAACAAACAGAGCAGCTAGAAGAAGCGTGCTTTGTCCTGCAGGAAAACACAGCTTTAGCTCCTGTTCTAGCAGCACTTCCTCAGAGGGATGGCTGGAAGCACTGGCTCAGCACACAGCTCCCTCATTCCACATCCTCCTTTACCTGCTTTCCAGCAACACTGCTCGAACAACATTAATTTACTGCTTTTACAATGGTGTCCTTACATGAAAAACTTCCTTGCCAAGTACATCCTGCTTTTTTGACTGCACCTCAGTCTTCAGGGAATGTCTGCTGAAATCAGTTGCCACACACTTGGTAAGGAGCAGGTAAGAAGCTCTCTACTGAGCCTGTTGAGACAGTCTGACTGCAGGCACTGGCTTATTTGCTCTGCTGCCAAGAATATCAATTGGATACTACACTTTCTATTGATCCAAAGGAAGATTTTGTTGTTGTTGTTGTTGTAAAAAATGTGAATGCATTATGCAATGTCATGTAACACTATAAAGCAAAATAAAAGGTACAGAAGAGAAAGAAACCAGCAGAAGAGAATAACAGCAACATTAGCTCTGCAGATTTTCCAGCCTGTAATGGCATGTTTTGGCAGATGGACAAAAAACTCATGACATATCTATGGGTGTCTGAGTCTGGAGATGATTCAGCTCCTCTCTGCTGTGCCTTGATGGGCTTGTCTGCGATGACTGAAACAGTACCATCAGGCTGGCTGATATCACCATTTGTAACACCTTAACTGAAAAATAAACATACCTGGAGCAGCACAAAGTGCTCAGAGATTAATCTGGAGGATGGGTTTCACTCCGAACTCCTTATCCAGCCTGAGATGCTGCACACCAGGCAAAAAACTGTGAGGTCCTGAGAGGGTCTGCGACTCCTTTGCTCTCCCTATCTCTTTTCTCTGCCTCCCAAGGGGGAATCTGCTCCTGCTCTGGGTTCACAGTGGTCCATGACTACAGGGAAAGACTTCACACACATGGTGCAGATGAGGCATCCACAAAGCAGTGAAAGATGTGGCTTTTGTGGGAATGGGCTTTTGGAGGCTGGCCTCCTGCTCTCCCTGCCAGCTGGCACAACTCTTCTCCCAAGGGTGGGCAATACCTCTCTGAGCAGGTTTCAGTGTGTTTTGCACTGACAGATGTCTCATGCTCAGATGGAGGCCATGAAAGCCAAGTTTCTGCACACCTTTAAGGCTATTCCTAGCCAGTCATGAGCCACCGCCTCGTGGTTCTGGCTGTATTTTTCTGACATGCACATCTGTGGCTGCTCTGTCACATTTAGCAGAACTACCTAAGGTGATTAAGAGGTCTGATTTTCATGTATTGGTTTGCAGCTCAAAGTTGTAGGTCTGTGCCAGAGCTCTACCTTCTCCTTCCTTGGCCACAGTGTAATCGTAATCCCTGTGGCATCTTGGTATCTGTGGTAGTGACTGAATGAGAAGGCAGCTCAGTTGGATGCTCACTTGCAGAGGATGCAACTCTCAACCTTGGATCTGTGTGTGCTTGTTCTGTCCGTGGCACAGTAACCTGTAGCACTGTCTGCTTGCACACTTAGCCATATGTCCTCAGCAAAGGTTCTTACTCTGCTGCCCACCTGGAAAATGAGCCAGGTTCAGGACTTTGTGGTCCCACAAGGACCCAGTAGTTTATTCTGTCTTTTCTTCAGACTTCCCACATGGATATTTTGTATTTATGAAGTCCTTGAAGGGACATGTAGTTACAGAAACAAATCACTCTTTTGGCATGGCAAGAAATACAGCAATGTGGATAAAAGACAATATAGCTCATATTCCTGCCTTATTTTTCTTCTGGTGCTCTTAAATCTCCTTCTCCTTAAAGCAGGGACTTCTGAGTCTGGGATGCCATACAGGAATTCTCAGCATCTCCTGTGAAACATGGAGCTTTTACTTCTCTCTCACACAAAATCAGCTTCCCTTTTTCTTAGCTGTCGCATTGTTACCCCTCCCCACAATCTCATTTTCTCCTTTGAATGTGTGGACCTTTTATACTGGGTTTATGTGGCCATGGAGCTGTGGAAACTACAGGGGTGGCTTCTGTGAGAAGCTGCTGGAAGCTTCCTCCATGTCCAGTAGATCCAATGCCAGGCACCTCCAGGACATACCTATGGCTAAACCAGTTAGAAATGTTGGCACACTTCTGTGATAATATATGTAAGAAGACGAAAAAAAAGTTATTGTAGAGTTGTAATTGCAGCCAGAGAAGAGCAGGGTGAGAATATGTGAGAGGAAAAACTCTGCAGACACCAAGGTCGTTGGAGAAGGAGGGGGACAAGATGCCCCAGGTGCCAGACCTGAGGTTCCCCTGCAGTGGAGCAGCCCATGGTGAGGCAGCTGTGCCCCTGCAGCCATGGAGGAGCACAGGGGCACAGAGATCCACCTGCAGCCTGTGGAGGAGCCCAGGGATGCAGAGATCTACCTGCAGCCTGTGGAGGAGCCCATGCTGGAGCAGGAGGATGCCCAAGAGATGGCTGTCAACCTGTGGGAGGCCTGTGCTGGACCAGACTCCTGGCAGGACCCATGGACCTGTGGAGAGAGGAGCCCAAGTGGAGCAGGTTTCCTGGGAGGACTTGTGACCCCCTGGGGGACCCAGGCTGGAGCAGCCTGTGCTTGAAGGACTGCACTCCATGGAAGAGTGACCCACATGGCAGCAGTTTGTGAAGAACTGTTTCTCATGCGATGGACTCACGTTGGAGAAGCTCATGGAGAACTGTTTCCCTTCAGAGACCCCATGCTGAAGCAGGGGAAAGACTGAGATAGCTCAGTTGGTTGGAGCATGGTGTTACTAACACAGAGTTTGTGGGCTCAGTCCCCACAGGGATTGTTCAATAAAGAGTTGGACTTCATGTTCCCTGTGGGTCTGCTCCAACTCAGAATAATCTGTGATCTGTGACTGCTCTCCCTGACCAGGGTCAGGAAAAATGTGTGATGAACTGACCATGTGATAAATTGACCATAACTCCCATTCCTTGGGGTGGGAGGAGGTAGAGCTGAGAAGGCAGTGGGGTTGGGGAGAAGTAGTTTTTAAGGTCTTAATTTTACTTCTCATTGTCCTGCTCTGATTTTGTTAGTAATAAATTCAATTAATATCTCTAATCCGAGTCTGTTCTGCCCATGACAGTAATTGGTGGGTGATGTTTCCCTCTCCTTATCACAAGTCATGAACCCTTTGTTATATTTTCCCTCCCCTCTCCAGCTGCAGAGGGGAGTGATAGGCTTTGGTGGGTGCCTGGCATCCAGCCAGGGTCAACCCACTGCACCTTTCCATTCATTTTTTCAGAGAAATGCAAACAATCATGAGGCCATGTGACTATATTTGCAATATGTGCATGCACAAACTTAGAGATGACAGAGTGATAAGTTGCACACTGAATGGAAAATAAGTCTAAACACTCGCCAGCTTACATTTAGCATAAGTATCAATCAGCGTGCTCCAGTGGATCTGCTCCAACATACCCCACTGTGGATGCAAGCCAAAATCTGAGCAGCAACAAACAGCCCATTATCAATCCATTAGTCCTCACTGACTGAGCTATACACATAAAATCTTGTTTTACATGCATACTCCTGCCATTCCCCAGCAGAGATAATGAGATTACATGTGCCGTATCACTCAGCCCAGAAACTTGTCACATTCTAATGAGTTTCTTCTCCCTGCCCACAGACACAAATAAAATACCTGCTTTTTCTATTGTTACCTAAGAGGTAGGCAGCAGCCAGATGCTCGCTGGTGAGAACATAGTGACACACTGCAGCACCCAGCTAACACACGGGGGATGATAATTGCCAGTTTTGTCTGTCACTTTGCATCACACAGGAGACAGAATAGCACAGGCCGTGGTTCCCATGACAGTGTTACAAGCTGGAAATGGAACGTGGACCATTCCCCCACCATTTTCAATATAAAAAAGAGCTTGCTTGCCTGCCTTCCTTCCTTCCTTCCTTCCTTTCTTTCTTTCTTTCTTTCTTTCTTCCTTCCTTCCTTCCTTCCTCAAACCACCCCACCATGGAGCAGGCTGGGGGTGCACAGGGAGCTGGGAGGGGACACAGCTGTTCCCAGCTGACCACAGGGATACTCCACATCTTATGGTGTCTGCTCCTTATATAAAGCTGGGGCAAGGAGAAGGAAAGGAGGGGAACATTTGGAATTACGGGAATTATGGGAAGCCCCATCACTGTTGTGACAGAGCCCAGCTTTCCTGGGAATGGCTGAACTCCTGCCTGCCCATGGGGAGTGATGAATTCCTTGTTTTGCTTTGCTTGCCTGTGCAGCTTTTGCTTTACTTGTTAAACTGCTCTTATCTCAGCCTAAAAGTTTTATCCTTTTACTCTTGTTTTCTCTGCCCCATCCCACTGCAGGGGAGAAGCTGTATGGGGCTGAGTTCTCACCTGGGGTTAAACCACAATGCTTTTCCTTTCTAAACCTGTGACTATTCTACAAACAACTAATTAGGTGCTCATTCCTTTACTTAAAGCAGAGTAATGCCCTTAGCAAGCAGACAGCCACAGCTGAATGTGGCTAGCATCACAGACCACCTGAAAAAACAGATGTTTCCCTACCCAAAATCCCATTTCTTTGAGAAAATCTGGTTGGGAGAGACATTTCTTTGTCTTTCACACGGTAGCCTTCTCTCCTACCAAAAGGTGGATCCACTGGTGGTTCACCCTGGGAATCCCAGACTGAACCCATCCCTTGGGTGTTGATGGGACAGTGCCACACAGGTAAAATTTTCCTGGGCGTCCCAAAGTGCTTCTTCAGCACTACAGCCCACAGTGTTTCATTTCAGAGTGTCCAAGTGGAGTGTGAGTGGTGCACGTGCCTTCTGCTGCTGCTCTGTTTGGAATAATGCTGCTTTGTGTGAAAAAGGGAAAAGATGCCTTTGTAAAAGTCCCTGTGCTAAAATTCTGCTTTGAGCTGTTGCTCTGCAAATGGCTTCCTTTGTTCTAGTGGGGAAAGCCCTGCTATAAATAAAAGAAGAATCTAGCTGTTCATTTTTACTTTTTGATGCTGGATAGGTCTCCATTTTGCTGAAGAGCTGGAAAGGTAAAAATATGTACAAAGGGATGACCAATTTATGCCCTAGATTTTAAAGCAGAATAGCTCATTGATCTTGTCTGGTAGATTTGCTTAAAATTCAGAGGTACAATATGTCTTAGAGCCTGAAGAGACGAGTGAGGATCTGTATAGCTTGCGTGAGCTGAGGAGAAAAAGAAAAAAATCTCCCATTACTGTATAGAGTGGTTGTCTTTTCAATTATGGATGAAAAGATGAGTATGACCCTGAGGGGCTGGATTGAAACAGAATGCAAGGGGGGAAGAGCCCTAAAAACAAGCAAAATCTTTACTAAGAGATGATTAAAAGGGAGCATAAATGTCTGGAAGTGTTTTGAAGAAGGAAGAGCAGTGGAGTGGGGGAAAATGGTTATGGTGGAATATGGAATAATGGTATTAAATTAACAAAAGGAAAAGGTCTGTTGAATATCAATAGAATCCTTTCTGTTTTCCTGTGGCATCATCTCCCAAGGGAAGTTGCAGGAGCTCCATCATTTGAGTCCTGGCAAATGACTTGGGACAAACCACAAGAAAGTGAGGTTTAAAGCACATTACTGTGATGTTCAGGGATGGACTTACTGGCCTCGTGGCTCGTTTCTCCCACCCCCCTTCCCTGGGAAGCTACAGCATTAATGAAAATAAGGGGAAAAAAAAAAAAGACACCGGGGTGGAGTAGAGCTGCTGTTTATACACGAGTGGCAGTGCTGCAGCAGCAGAATGAAGCACAAAGAAGTGTCCAAACAGATCGAGAGGACGGGTGATGGGGGAGGGAGAGACACAGAATAGACAAATTGCCTGAGGAGTGAGACAAGGGACAGGTGAATGGGCTGACAGAGGCAGGCAGTGCCCCTGGACAGGGACTACCAGAGCTGCACAAAGGCACTTGTGCCCTGGCAAGATTTCTTCTGCAAAGAAATGCTTTGGAGCACTCTGTACTCCTGTCATAGGGAACTGTGTTCCTAGTAATTAATAAAGCAAGGGGTTCTTCCAGAATATGGTCAGAGAATATGGAGCGTCATGCAGGGTAGGAGGTGCCACTTGCACCTTCCCAGGTCGCTTCTTCCATGTCTCCCATCACCTGGCAGAGCTTATAACAGCTTCCTTTGAAAGGAAGCTTGGTAATGTGTGCTTGGTAATGCTGATAATGCCCATTTTGCCCCTATACCTTAATTACCTAATTTAAGGGTCTCAGTATATCTTGAAGCCTTCCTTGGCTAAGGCCTACATTACCCTGGTGCTGTAGAGGAGACTGGCCTTTCCCAAGAGATGGGAATGCAAGATAAAAGGGGCATATTGTTAGAGCAAGGCCATGAAACATCAGATCTGGAATCACAAATGCTGCTCTTGAGCTCCCAGGCTGTTGCTCAAAGCCCATATCTGGTCTTGAATCCCTGTTTACCCATGGACTTTATGAACATGCTTAAAACTTCCACTGCTTCAAGCTAAGCATGAGCTCTGAAGGGTTTTTTGAACAGAGTATCTGACTGCAGTATGGCATAAGATATTCCACCCAGACAGCTCAATAATTATTTTCAATGAAAAACAGAATGCTTTTCAAGTGGAGTCCCTCAGCAGTAAATTAGAAAGACTTGGAGCTGTTTGGGTTTTGAGAGGAGGCACTGTTAGAAATTTGACCATTTTGTTTTCCTGAAAATTCAGCTGAAACCTTTAATGCTGCATGGAATCACTTGTCTGCAAGAACAGGGGTCAGAGGAGGCACTAAGGGAAAAGGCAACTGAACAAAGTTACCCTCCTTTCCTGAGAAAAACCTTAAATATAAACATAAATTTTGTCACAGAAGTGTGTCCAATAGCTGAAAAATAAATCCACACACAAAAGCAAGAATTCATTGTTTTAAAAGTAAAATAAAACAAAATAGTCCTAAGGCAAGTTGCCCCTCATCAGGACAGCAGATGAAACTAATTTAATTTCTGTAATATAAGACAACAATGATTATTAAGTTTCATGAAAATAAATTCAACCACCTTAAGAGTAGGCTATAAATGCTAAGTATATTGTGTCAAAACTTAACATATGAACTTCAAATTTGTGCACCAATTCAAAATCGGATTTAACAAACTGCTGTTATTAAAGTCAATTGGTGAGAAATCCATTATAAAACTAAATGAAATCTTAACTCTACGTGAAATATTTTTTCAAAGCCTAAGCAGACTGCATTAACTTAACATGCAATGATCTAAATTATGTATTAAACTCAATTATTTTTATTATTACTTTTCAATTAAGGTGACATGATTAACTCCATTCTTATTAGTCACAGTTCCAATCCTAACTTCTTCTCAGCTTTGGTATCTTCTTGGAGAGAATTTGTTCACAGAGTTATTGTAAACAAGCCTGTTCTCCAGAGTTCTCTCAAGAGAGGTGTTCTGTGAAGAACAAAACAGAATGTTGGAGAAGTGGTGCTTTCCATCAGCTTTGGCAGCATTTTGAATGGAAGAGTGTGAGTACCAGCGTTCAAGATCTCCGTTGTTTGATTCTTATCCAGGTTAGTCTCATGGCTGTGTTTTTGGAATTAACACTTTGTTTTTACACCTTTTCTTCCTTAATATTCACCAAAGATCTGACCCAGTTTGAAATGCAGAAGCTACTTCTAACATGACCTGGACTCCGAATCAGGTCCACTCACCCCATCAAAGGAGACCTCATTAGCATTAGCGCCTGCAGTCTTTGGACTAATTCAGTGAGTTAATGCAGCAAGTTATTTCAAAAATATTTTCTTATAACACCATCTTTGTGCATATGGAAATCAAAATTAATGGCTCTGATTTTGAAGTAATTTATTTGCGTGGGTTTTTCATCTTGAAGCGTTCATCATTCTTCACATATTCCTTTTTCTAGTGTAATTTCTCACAGCCAGAAGTTGTCCTCAGCATTTATAAATTTTCTAATGCTAGCAGGATGTGAAAGTTCCTTGGGAATGTGTTTTTATTCCTAGCAAGTCATGAAAGGAGCTACTAGCACCTCTCTAGGGGTTTTTCAGCAACCGAAAGCGGGGCTTACAACATTTTTGAGAGATGGAGTATGCCCATCCTGAAAAACAAATTAAAAAGTCAGAAAGGTTAATCAGATCTGTTCTCATTTTCACTGGGGAACCTTCGCTGCATTCCTAGGAAAAGCTTTGAACTCTGGCTTGAATGAGGAGTACTGAGTTTGATGCCCTCTCCCCCTCACACACAAGGCTTGTGTCTGTAAATCAAGAACACCAACACCGATCCAAAATCCAAGCCTTCATTGACTCAGGGTGGTGTTTGTAGCCCATGCCTATCTTCTTGGAATGTGCCATTCCAATCCAAACCATTCCACTATTCTGTGATTCTGTGATTCTATGACATTGTGTCTGTGCCTCGGCAAAAGCTTTTTGTTTATTCATTTGATGAATTTCGAGTTTAAAGAAAGGAATTAATTTTACTTATTTCTTTATGTGATCATTAGAAAAGCTTTTAATGAACATAGTAAAACCCAACTAATTATCACAATGGCATTTAACTCTAAATAAAATTGACAGGAAGCAAGAATATGATACATATAATTTTGCACAGTTTATTAAAACACATTTATCACTTTTTTTCCTCCTAAAGTAACCTGATCATATTATTCTATGATAATTTAGCTAATATTTTTTCTGTGCATTCAATATTTAAGTGGCTTTTACTGATATTAAAGTCATAATGCATTTTATGGAAATTACCTTGCATTCTAATTACTTTTCTTGGTGAGGAATGGTAAATAGAATTATCTCGTTATGCTTGTTGTAGATGAAAGCAAAGAAATATTTAATGAGAAGAGACTGCTATAGGAAAAAAAAATCCATATTCAGATGGTTTTTTTCAAATGAGTCCACTTTGCCATCAATTCAGAGACGTGCAGCTCCCAGAACCAAAGCAGGAACCCGGCGTGTATGTGAACAACAAAAGGCTCTGAATGGCAAGATGGAGGCTTTTAACATCAGTAGTTCCCTTTTTTCTGTGGTCTGTCTGCCCAAACCCAAGCTGAGGACAGTTGGGAGGAAGACAATGCGCTACCACAAGAAAGCAAGAAATACAAACAATGGTGTCCTTGAGCCCGAGCTGCCCCACGCTTTTAGTAAATGAAGCCACTGCTAGAAAGGTATAAATTGTACCTACAGAAATGGAGAGGTCAAGGCCTGTGTAAAAGTCAAGCCCTTGTCCTTTTTTCTCCCAGTTCTTTATATGAAATGTACTTACTGCACTGGGAAAATAGAGGAATTAATTGTGGAGAAATCAAGTTTTCCTGCCAACTCTTCTCTCAGTTTCTCTACTCAAGTCCAAGTGGAGTCACAAACAAGGCTGGATTACTGCCTCTGAAAACAAAATGGGATTTTTTTTGTATGAACCTTTATAAAGATGAAGATGGGCTTTAGGACTATCTGAATGGGGCCTCTTCTTTTTCATAAGCCATCTTTTGGGGGATATGAGATGGAGTCTGGCTCCAGAGAAATCATACTTCACTGGCCACTCTGTGTCTGGGCATCTCTCTGAAAATCAAAATGCACCAGGGCTCTTACTTAGTTTGCATGACTTTGTAACATCCAAAGAGCTGCCACCAGAGCAGCAGAATGGAAAGTACAGTATGTAGAAATAGGTAGAAAAGGATGAATAAGTGAACAGTAACAACAAGAAATGAAATTCCAGGTGTTGTTTCTGTGGGATTCTACAAATTTCTCTGGATTTACATTTTGCCTTTCTTTTACACTGGTACAGGGGTTCCCCTGCACCCACCAAGACCTACACGCGTGACAACAACAGTTACGCCACAGGTAATGTATTTTATAATTATATTATAATTATATATGTATATATAAAATAATAAATATCTATAATTCTGTGAGGTATAACCACCCGCAGGTGGTTATAATTGTGGTAGTTCCGCCACCTACTGACCATGGAAACTGGAAAAAACAATGAGCTCGAGGTGCTTTTTACCCAGTTATACACACAGGTCTCTTATTGTGACTTTTCTGCTTGACTTAAGCAATGCTGTGCTTGCAGCCAGAGAGAGAGCTTCAAAGCAAAACCCCTGAGGGTGGGTGTGGGTCTGAGTGTTACTGACCAGTTCAGCTCCCCATTAACCTCCTGGGCCACGCAGGGATGACATGGACATCGCTCTGCTCTGGCTGCCACGTCATGAAGGAAGGGCCTCCTGTAAATCTGGGTGGACTTTTCCAGCCTGGTGTGTGAGAAGCAGCAAGAACAGGGGTGGCCCTTGTGGAAGGACGTTTCTGAGGCTTTCATTTAGCCTAAAGAGAGCATCACGTTTCTCCTCCACATGCTCCTAACTTCAAGGGTCAGTATTTTCTGTCTGCATTTCCAAACTCACCACCAAGACAAATATTGTAAGGTTATTGTTGCTCGCACTTGTTTTACTTTCAGCCTTCTTGTTCTGGTAACTTTGGAGCATCAGGCATTGAAGGAAAGTGAATGGAAAATGTAGAGTCAAGCTTTAAGTCACACTGACATTCCAAATTCGATTTAATTAAAATGTTCTGTGAATTTCTGTCTACACTAAGCAAATTTTTCTATTTAGGGGAGGGAGACCAGAAGGTTCTGTGAATAATGCCTATTTTGCAATTTTCTAAGCTTTCTTTCCACTAGAAATGACCTTTAAATAAACTGATTTTAGTTTATTTTTCAGCTCACTTCTTTCTATTTTTCGAACAGCAAGCAAAACAAGCAAAAAAGGCCTTTAGTTCCCTGTCATCACTGAAAACTTCACTGTAAGCTCTAATGCAGTGGTTCATTCTATTAATCTATTTATTCCTTTTTAGCCAAAACATCTTCTGCAACATCTACCATAGTTCTGCAGACAATAATTGCAATAATATTTCACCATTGTATTAAGGATCAGGTTATCTGTTGTAGAATATTTAGAAAGGTCAGTGTCTCATTTATAACATATAGGCAAAAATAAAACGACCAACGAATGTCATTGATATTTACTGCAAATGCCCTATAACATTCCGAGTTTGCCATGCACATTTCTCCCTGTAATAGAACATGTTTCTAAAATGGATTAAATCCTGATTTGATTTTAGTACTCTACATATTACAAATGCATTTAATTTTAAGTGACAAAATAAAATGTAGCATATGACATCCTAATCTGATGTATAGCAGTTTCACCAGCAATTCCCTGTGAGATGCATCTTTTTTTAGTAAAAATGTCAGTGTTACATGAGTTAGCTCACCAGGGCCTTGTGTTTGAACAGCGCCACACTTCAGTCTCTTCTCTTAGCCAAATACTACCAAAACTGAGGGGATCTCAGCGAGAGGGACAAAAGCAAGTTGAAGGAGGTTTATTTGCTTTACTAGGCACAAAGAGCACTCCATGTTGCTGTGCTCCAGCTTATTTGAATAGACACTAAAGACAAACTCATGCAGCAATTTTGAAGGTCCACTGGAAGACTTACCATTGGATTTTGAAGACTCAGGATGAGCACAGAGAGAACAAACATGATGTGTCTGTGTGTCAAAGGCACAGTCTTGTTTTGGAGGTCACTGGGTATCTCGCTGATGGAAAACAAATAAATGAGTAATAACATTAACTGAATGATTGGGTTATGGGCATTATTTTCTCCAGAATCCTTCAGAGGGTTCAATGTGTTGACTTCAGCAAGGCAAAATCCTCTCAGGGCATCATGACCATTACGACCTCTCTTCTTTCAAATTATGTTAGTTCTGAATAACAATTATGGAAATTAACTTATTAGTGCAAATTGATACATGATGCTGGGCCAGCAGAATTGACTATTCTGTATTATTTTATTTATTTAGGCTGCAGTACCGGTTATAGTGCAATAAACAGAGACTGACTCTATCATTAATGTAGACGGATATTCAAGTTATGAGTATAACAAGAAATTAATTTATGTGAAATTTACCTCAGAAACATCAAAGAATATTCTGGTGTTATCTGCAATTTGCCATGGCTGAAAAATGAAAGAAAGGGCTTCCATGACAAAAAGACTAAGAATTAAGAAATTACATTTGTTCTTTGAGCAACAGTATGAAATCCTGTTTCTTTAAAATAATTTGTGCAATCCTAGAAGAGGAACATATATTTTTCTCTTGCATATTTGTTCATGTCTTCCCTCATTCACCTCTTTTCCACCATATTTTGTGATGGGGAAGTGCAAACTGGACATACAATTGAACACACAGGTCTCAGAGGGAGGAAGCTGAAAAAAGACAAAACAACTGTGGGCAGAGGTGCTGTCCTGTGGCTGCCAGTGGTGCTGAGATTTCATCAGTGTCTCATCAGGACCATGTGGAGACCTCCCAATGCTAAAGCAGGACATGTCCCACCTGCCCAGACTCTGGGAAACCCCTCATTCCTCCAGAAGGACATTTGAGAAACCTCTGCAAGTGCCAAGCCCCACCCCAGCAGAGCTCCCGAGACAGAGGAGATGTGCATAAACAACCACCTCGTCTGAGCGTGACCCAAACCCCAGTGGGAGCTCCCACAGACGCAATGGGTAACTCACTGCTGCTGCACCATCCACCAGAAAGTCTGTGAGGAAAATCTGAAGGAGAATAAATCTTTCGATGTGGCCGGCTGCATTCAGATGCAAATTTTTGTCTGTAAAGCTCGAGATTATCACACTGCCATGGGATCACAATGACCTGTCCTGAGCCTTGTATAGGACACCCCAAATCAGCTTTGCCATGCCCTGTGCCAGGCGGGCACTGAGCCCTTCTAATCTGGCCTCTATTGCTCCAATTAACCGGGGACAGCCCCCGAGGCTTTGGTGTGTTTACATCAACTGTCTGACAAAACATCACACATAATGAGGAGAAAAATAAAATTCGGTGTGTGTTTATATGGAAGCTAATTTTCTCAGGAAAAAGTAAAGATATTTTTTTTGGCTTCCTTCGTACTACTGCATGGAAGTAGAGCAGCAGCAGTTGTAAAGCAAATTTTAATGATATGCCTGAATGTCACAGTTAAATCTCTGACAAGTTTTTACAATGGCAGCATTTTGATCTTTTTTTTCTTTCTTCTTATTTGACTCTAGAGATTACAATCAAAAGCTTTCCCTTTTTTTTGTCAAATTAAAACATTCAAAATTTAACATTAAATCTTATCTGCAAATTGACAAAGCCTGCGATTCAAAATTAAAAAGGGAGATAACAAATACTGACACTGTGCAAGGAAAAAAATTATTTTTAAGTTTATAAATAATTAATTATCTTTTAATTTCTTGTATTTGCATATATCATGGAGTGTTTGGGGAAAGTCTCGTTCCTTGCAATTTTACCTGGCTATCTGTCTAATGACACCTGGCTGTGCAGATCCCACTGGTCATTTCAGCCATCAGCAAGAATTTGGGTGCAAAGATGTTCCGTGAATGCTCATTTTGCTCTGGCTGTTTCAAAGATACTTGCAAGAAAGGAAGGAATTTCTAAGAAGGGTGAGCTGTATCAACTTCTCAAGCAACATGTGCAGCTGGGGCAGTGCAAAAGATCAGAGAACAGGACCCTGTCTGTGTGCATCAGGATTAAACCAGAAGTCTCCAGAGCAAAACCAAAACACAAAGGAGCCAGAAGCTGCTGGTTAGAGCTACAACAGATTCAGAGCCTTAGAGCAAAAGGCAAAGAGGCAGAGATGCAAAATGGCCTCTTGGCTTGGAAGATACCCAGTGGTTAAAAAGATGGGGTGTATTGCATAATACAGACATTAAAAGGCTCAGAGGCTTGGAAAAGTTCCTGGAAAACTGTGAGCAGCTGCTCAGTGCCACGTCTGGACAACGAGTGCCCCTGGGTGCCCCAGCTGCCACACAGGGCCAGCAGAAGGACAGGGGATCACCCTGTGCCCGAGGCCATGCCAGCTCCTGGGGCAGGTGGGGAAGCACTGGCCACAGGCAGGAGAGTGTGGGGAGCAGACTGGAATGATGTCAGCTCAGTAAACTCTCCCCTTTAAAACACGCTACTTCCAAAAAATCTGCTTATAGAAACACCCAGAACATGGCAACTCCTCTCTTTCCTGCCTGTGTTGTTTTGTGCTAAACTCCCCAGAGAGTCAGCTTAAAAATTCACCCACTAGCCCCAGGGAGACATTTTAGCTGTTCACAGGGATCCCTCCTGCTTGCTTGAGAGGGGCATGGGAGGGATATGGAGGAAAAGCATTTCATCCTGGTCAAAAGCTGCACAAAGCAGTGTGGTGAGCCCTCACACCCAAACAGGGGAGCCCTCACACCAAATGCAGGAGCAATAGGAGCTTTGAGTGTTGCTATTGTGCAGCTCTCACTTCCGTCTGTGTTGTCGTGGCAAAGGAAAAATAAGTATAATGGTGTCCATAACTCTTCATGAGCACTTAAACCTGAAGCTATCTTGGTGCGGCTTCAAGATAATATCTGAAATTTTTCTTTCAGAACCCTTTCTTTTTCCTTTTAAATGGCAACTTTCTGAATAATTTTAAGCTGTCAGGAAAAAGGAAAAAAAAAACCAAACAAACAGCACCAAGCACCATGATTCATCCTTTCTGAATCCTGATAAATAGATGTGAGTCTCCTGACAAGGAATTCCAGTGAGGTTAGATATCTGTTAAACTTGCATTTTACTCCTCCTAATATCTCAAGGATTTCTTTACCCTCTCTGATCCTGGCTGAAATTCAGCCAAGTTCCATTAAAAAAAATAGCAGGATAAATTGAAAGTTTGCCAGGAATTCCTTGTTGTGGCCTTAAGTACAAAACTATTAGTCCTTTCCTCTTCAAAGAGATTTCTTGCAGTTTCATAAAACCATCAGTCTCATGCACTGAAGTATGCCTTTCAAAAATCCTTGTTGCTGTTGAAAGTCCATGCCATCACTTTATTTTATCTCAGAATTTTCCAGTCTGTTGCTCTATGTCCTTCCTTCAGCTACACAGAGTCTGAGTTCTGTCTGTTTTAACTTTAGCTGTACCACTGCAATTCAACAAAAATCTGTGGGAGAGGCACGAAATATACAGTCGAGGTTAAATTTTTAGTCTTCTCATTCCATGCAAGTATTCATTTCCTCTGAGAATTCATTTCAGGGCTGTATGATACTGACACTGTCTTTCTCTACAACTTTGTGTTTTTAAGGATGTAGAGAAAGTTGGTCTCCGTTCCCGGGGATTTTAATCACTGACCATATATCACCCTTATATCAGTAACAAAGCAAAGTCTCACAGGACAGCAAATATGGATTAATTTGGGAGGCAGAGATCATGATCACTCATTTTCCCATTGTTACTGATGCCACATAGCCTATATGAGCAGAACACACAGCGGTGCTGCTGCCAGCACCCCTTGCTGTGTGGAAGTAGGGACTGTCCTCCTCAGATGGGGGAAAAGAGTTGGGAAGTTGGAAAATGAGAGTTCTGACCCGAGGACCTGGCCCCAGTTAATGGATTTAGCACTAAATGTAAATTATTGCTAATATAAGAAAGTGGAAGACAATTTTGGCTGTTAATGAGAACAAGTATGAAGTAATTATTTCTTGTCAGTTTTAATGAGACACAGCAAAGAATGTACCAATGGATTACCACTTTATGCCCTTGCCTTCACTGGAATGAAGCTCCATGTTGGAGCACAAAAGATAATACAAGACAAGATGGAAAAATAACCTAAAAATTATTGCTGTGAGAACATCCATAAAAGTCAAGTGTTGAATGAATTCAAGATACGCAAATGTTTGGCACTGGCTTTATTTATGCATTTTTAACACATCCAACATGATCTTGATTTGAGAAGGAACAATAACGTTATACCAAGTAATTTGTTGATAATAAGCTCTGTCTGGTTTTTGTAATTAAAAAAGTGATTAAGAAAGGCTAAGTCATTAATGCTTGAACTACTGCTGCTGGGATATGCACAGTGACACACAATTTATAAACTTTTGGCAGAGGGATTTATTTACTGGTGCTTTTTCAAGAAACTTCTTTCTTTATGGTATTTATAGAATGTGAGAAATAATAGACTACAATTATGAGCAGAGAAGAGCAATCATCCTGATAAATGCCAGTGAATTGTAAAACTAGACCCATTACATGAGGATACAACTGCTGCATTTTGCAGCTCAGCTACTTTGTCTTTTGCACATTTATTATCTCCAGAATAGATGGTCAGGTTTGGCAGGCTGTTAGGTGAGCATTGGAGAAGCCACAGCTTCTGTAGCCAAACCCAATGTTCAAGTTCTCAGTCTCAGAAAATGGTCATTTTTTCCTCAGGTGTTTTGGTTTGTGTATCTACTTTCCAGTTCTGAGCAAATGCAGAAACAACAGAAGGGAATGGGGCAGGTCTCCTGATATAAACAGAAGCAGAAAGTACAGAACCTCCTTTCACCCAGTGTCACGGGAAGGCACAAACTGGTGTCTCAACTCTCCAAACACAACAGAGTACTTGAGGAGATTTTTTTATATCACATCTAGTGCCTGATCTCAGCTAGGTCTCCAAACCAGTAAAATGTATCTCATTGTTAAGTGGGATATGTGTACCAGCCTGGGCTGTGAGTCTGTAAGAGGGAGAGGACGCATCCCCTTCCCTGCTTGTGGGATGGAAGCCAGCATCCCAACGCAGCTGCAGCAGTTTAAATGCAGAAATGTTGATTCAAGGAATTATTTGCACACAGAAGACCACCCCTCTTTGAAGTTCATGTCATTTATGACTTGGAGAAAACCCTTTCAGAATTCATTTTTTAATTTCATTGCAAGTGTCACAAGGTTCACTTTCTCGATGGCTTTATCTTTTATTGCAGTGCAAGAAATAAGGGTAAAAGTCTGTACTACTTTTACAAAGATTAAACAGGCAGGATAAAACAGACCTTTCTCTCTCTGTAGATATTTAAGTAGATATAGATATTTGATGTATTATAGATGGTTCTATCATGTAAACATATCTCTCTTATCATCAAAAAACTCCCCTTTTTTAGAAAACAAGGATTTTCAAATCTAGTGTAGGTAGTAATAGATTTATGCTCAGGACTGTAATATGTCGAAACCAATGTTGCAGTTCTCTATACCTACTTTCAGAGCAATTTGGTGCTGACTTTTTCATGAACTGGAGATAGAAATTATTCTCTACTACAGTGAAATTGATTAAGATCTATCAAACTTCAGGCAAATCACTTTCTGCTTGGTAATGCCACCTAAGAGCAGCCAGAGGCTTTAAAATTTATTATGGCCCTTGCTGAGCAGCAGCATGGATCCTAGATTACTCTTGTAAAAATTATGAAATTATGTCAATAGAGTTCTTATATTTTCCTGCACAGGATAGTATAGGAGATAATGAGAGAATACCAGGAATCAAAGCTTTTTCTTTAGAAAGATTTACAGCTTTTGCTTCATACCATAAGTCAACACTGAATAATTAAAAGACTTGTAATTAAAGGCTAATTCAGTATTGATTGTGTCCTAGAGCAAGGGGGCCAGTTCACTGTTCTCCCACCATCCTGTGCGAGCTCCATCAGCCAGACAGCAAGAGCACAATTACCCCAAGCAGCCTTCAGCAGTGGGATGGCAGCTCCTCCAGCCCATTCCGGTGGGCTGTGGGGGCAAAGTGATTATCTCTTCAGTATCACACATCCCCTTGGACCACTCTGTGCTCCAAAAACGAACATCAAGTCTGTTTCATTTGGAAAAGCAAAGGCGTGGACTCTTTGGTACAGTTGTGTTCTTGGTGCTGTGCTCCCTCTCTTCATGGTTCCTGTGAAGGATCAGTTTTTGAGGAGCACCTTTTTCAGGGTCTCTGGTTGCTGCCTCCAGTGCTTTTCATAAACGTGTTCAGAGTTGCTGTCTGATTAGGGGAATAAATGAAAAAGGGAGGGTCATGGGCACCTGCTTTGCAGTCTGCAGACCCACCTGCACCTCTGCAGCCATGCACATAATTTACCCAAACTTTCTGGAATTGGAAGACTTCAGTTTGGTGATGCACACAGAGAACTTGTTCCTCATTGCACCGATGAACAGGGAAAGACAGTGTGTGGTAATATGGCAAAGGTGGCTGTCAAAATTCAGGAAGTCCCATTTCTCTCTATGACACCTTGATGATTCTCAGATTAAATTTCACTGGCCCTTAAGTAGTCTATCCCCACCAATCAATTGATCTTTTTTTCTTCCAGGATTTCATATGCCTCCTGTATGCATCATATATCATAGAAATTAGGTCATATTTAATATGCTGAATCATAAACATTAGAGATGGAAAATCTCATTGAGCTATCAAATTCATTCCTTTGTCAGTGGAAAAAGGTTCTCATGCAGAATAGATTTTAATTTTTAACATATAATACATTCGGTCCTAAAATGTTTCTTTTTTAGTTGGTATTCCACAAAACTCATTTAGTCCTTGCTATCAGGGATTTTTATGATTATCTGAATTTTCTTTCAGAAACTTCTCTCCACAACTTTTAATTATATCTCCACATTGCTCTATCTCCAGAAAATAGCATTTGCAGGTAATAATCATACACCTTCTTTCCAGCACTATTCAAAATATGAAAAGATGGGTCTAAATATGGAAACAATCCTGTAATATCCATTTGCCAAGATCTCTAAATACCCTGCATTTTGTTTTCCAGTCATGATTTTTTTTTTTCTTCGCAGTTTGGGAAACTGAAATAACCACTTTTCATTTGGAAACCAACTTTTTCTTAATGGATTTTTTAATTACTTTCCAGTACTTATTATCATGAAAAGTCTATGTTTTCTTATAAAATCTGTGCCTTTTATTTTTTTAGCTAAGATTTGGAACAAGTTTAGTTATTTAGACTTATATGTTTGTGACTCTTTCACACATTACAAATCAATTCTTTTAGCTGACCTGATGGTTTTGCATCAAATCAGAATATCAGAATACCAAACAACTTTGACAGCAGGAAGGACTCCTTTAGATATTCCTGCATTTGAGGGTAAAAGAAAAAAGTCTGTCTGGAAGACCCTTTGTGGTTTTTCTTCTCCCAGTAAGCACAAAGCCCAAGGAGAAACTTACTGCCAGAGTGTATTTAGGCGGGTGACAACCTAGTTTTGTATTTCTGTTTTAACTAGAGTGCACCAAAATGGGACAATGCTGGATCACTGTGTGGGATGAGGATCCTGCATTTTTTCTGTCACTGAGGAACACCTGGGGACAGAGACAGGAGACAGAGCCATATCTGATAAACCTTATGTCCTTCATCTGATCTCAAATAGGCTACATTCTGGTATCATTGGGTGCTCAGATAATGTAAAACAGCCAGAGAAACAAGAGAAAACACAGATCACAGGATCACAGCCAGGTTACAGGTGTAAGGGACCTCTGGAAGTCATCTGGTCGAACTACCCTGCTCAGGCAGGGTCCCCTAGGGCAGGCTGTCCAGGGTTGTGTCCAGATGGCTTTTAAATAAGTCTGAGGTGGGAGACTCCACAACCTTTTTGGGCAACCTGTCCCACTGCTCACCATCACAGTAAAAAATCTTCTCCTGATGCTCAGATGGCATCTCCTGTATTTCAGCTTGTGCCCTCTGGTCCTGTCACTGGACAGCACTGAGAAGGGCCTGGCTCTGTCCTCCCATCAGGTGTTTATACGCACTTATAAGATCCCCCTGAACCTTCCCAGCATGAGCCTCTGGGGTATCAACCACTCCTCCCAGCTCTGTGTCCTTTGCAAACTTGGTGAGGGTACCTTGATGAATGCAGAAAACCTTTGCAGCTTTTATAAAGTATTTGGAGCATAAAGAATGTGGCCAGAGAGGATGGCCTATTTATGAATGTTGATAATATAAATTGCTTTCTCTTAAGGCTTCCCACCACCTTATTAGAACCTTTGGCTGCCAGACAAAGGGTAATTCCTGACCAGTTTCGCTAATTTTCCCACTTGCGGCAATGTCACCATCCTGCTTGACCTTTCAAATCAATTCATCTTGAGATACATTATTGACTAATTTCCTGAAATTCAGGTGAAATGTGCCCATTTTTAACCTTGTCCTTCCTTACGCAGAGAAATTACCTTATCCTCTGGTACTAGCCTTGCCATTAGTAAGCAATCAAAATTCTTCTCCAAAGGCTTTTCGATTTTATTTGCTCTTTCCACGCTGATTTCAGTGATGTATTTCATCTAATCCTGGTGCTTTGTCAACTTTTTAATAGTACTGAGAGCTTTAATTGCCTTATTATCTTCTCTACTGCAGTGAGGGCTTTTTCTTTAGCATGTCTATTCCCCTCAAGGAAAGCATGGACTCTGGAATATTATAGGTCCTCCATTTCCTGGGATGAAGAAATTGCCCAGACCCTTAAGGATATCTACTTCATCTCTCAGCAACATTTAATCTATCACGGCCCCTCTTTATCTTCCTAATAAATTTGCTTCTCAGGCAGCAAAGACTTCATCATCCATGCTCTTCAGACACAGCAGTGTTCTGCTGCTTGGTGTCCTTTTCTTCAATGGTGCAGCCAGGAAACCCAAGATCACAGGGCTAAAAAAAGTGTGAGATTTTTGGGGTCTTGGCCAGGAAACCCAAGATCACAGGGCTACAAAAACTGTGAGATTTTTGGGGTCAGGATTAGAGACTGAAGATGGCATTCAGCTAGAAAAAAAATGAGCCATGAGCTTTGCTGCTTGTTTTTCACAGAAAGGCTGAGAAAAGAGGAAACCTGCCCAGCCCAGGAGGATTTGGCACTATAGCAAACTGAAGTGCCTGTCAGTGTTTCCATGGATGGCTGGAACTGGGGAACAGGGCAAAAGGTGCCTCCTTCCCCAATTTCAGACTCTTTTCTGCAAAGCTTGGATTTGGGTGTCTCATTATTTTGTCCTCTGAAATAAAGGCACAAAGTGGGTTTGGATGACAGGGAAAAGGATGGATGCTTAAGCACTGGCTCCCTGGATTACTGTCTTTGCTGCAGCCTCTCCTTTTAGATGGCAAATGGCTCCCCTGGCTCTTCCCCTGTGCCCATTACTGGGATCAGTGGCAGGGCCCCAGCTATCACTGTCCTAATGCCTCCCAGCTGCCTGCCCTGACCTGCCTTTGCTCTGGCTTTATCAAACCTCAATGAGCTTAGTGTGTGATGGGTGATTACCCCCCAGACCAGACACTGCAAACACTGCACACAGGGAACTGGAGGAATAACAAGAGAAATTCAGGATTAAAATCTTCTACTATCTTGCAAATGGATGTTGTTTTATTCACCTGGCTTTCGTATCATGCATTCCAGATTATGCACTTGCTCCGTGTGTCACCTGCAGACAGATCTGCTGAACTGAGAATAAAGAGATGAATAATGTCACTGCCTGAACGTAGCCATGAAAATCATAAATAAAAGAAAAAACACATTCCTGCTCAGAGGTATATTAACTGGAACTTTTATGTTATTTATGTTTTGCCTCAGATACACACATATACCAGGAGAAAAAAAATCTAGTACTTAGAGTAAATCTACTGCACTTTGTTGTAAGCTTGGAAAAAAAAGGTGTGTTGATTGATTTCCTTGTCTGAGTTATTTAGAAAGAGCTGGAAGCTGGAGGGCTGTTAGATTCTGGTAAAGTGAGTACTTTTCCCCCTGAATAAAAACATTTAAAGGCTCTCAGTGTTTGTGCACATATTCGTGTTCCAGTGCACGAATTAAATGTCAGCAGAGCCAGACCTTCAGCCACAGCTGATGGCAATACTGAAGTCAGTGCAGCCACATTGATTTATGCCACCTGAGGAACTGACCCAGAGCTGTTACTTTTCACTGGACGCCACATAAGAGCTATAAACAGATTTCTGAGTGCAGAGAAAAGAAAATGCAACATGGAGAGTGACTTGAAACCAGAAGCTGTGTCTGAAAGGAGTGCTCTGCCCTGGGGTTGTAAACACACCAGCCTTTATCAGACACTTCCAGTGGAAATGGTGTTACCTGGGCACATAATGTCCCCCTGTATTCCAAAGGGAAGTCAAAAAAGTTCCTACCATTTCAAAGATCAGGCTTGTCTCTGAAAATTGTTCTCTTCCCCCTATTACAAGTGATGTCTAAGATTGCAGTAGCAAGAAGAATTTCCATTTTCCTGACAGCAGCTTTACTGTGGGTTGCAGAAAAGTTTCTGTGCATTGCCCTACAGCTACTGTACCCAGGGCTCAATAAGTTATTCAACTATTTTCTGGGTTTCTTCAGTAGCTTTTCTGTGCAATGAGCAACCAATACAAGTACTGTGGCAGTGAAAACCTAAAACCACCCCCTGCTGTGAAGCATTTAAATTCTTAAACTAGATTTAAGGCTTACAGTTCAAATCTGTGTTGGAATGGATGTATTTATATGGATTCTAGCAGAGCCCCTGTGGCTTGTAGCTGCAGGGGATTTGGTCCAGCTCAATTTGGTGAATTGCAAGTTTTCTAGTGAAACACTGAGATTTGGCTGTCTCATTTTGTGGTAGCATTAAATAATCCAAAGACATTTGTTTGCCTTTCTGTCTCCGCTAAATCTGCAATCAGTTTAAACCTGATTTTTGGCTCATAAAAAACCTCAGTTAGATGGAAAGGTTCGCACCTGCACATGGTCAGGTTACACCCAAATTGAAACACTAAAGTGGAAGTACTGTAGCTCCATTTCCGGTGAATTGTTTTACTATTTACAAATAACCTTCTTTAATATCACAGTCCTTTTTCTCTGGATTAATTCCTCTGATAAATAAGGGATAACACACTTCAGCAGATATTTTCTGAATAAACAATAATTCATGCTAAAATCCACAAAACTTTTGGGATTAACAAATAGTCCCACAGACATCCTAGAGGTAGCTGAGTATGCATAAATAATATGACCAGCAAGCAAGGGTTTCAAGCAAACCAAACTCAGCAAAAAAAATTCACAAATCATTATTTCAGTATTAGACCAGTTGTGATCCTTATCCAGTGCACAGAGCTACTCAGTCCTGTAGCTTCAAACTAAAGGCAGTGCTTTTGCCACATCATCCAGCACCTGGCTCATTGCTGCTGGGAACTGATAGCTGGGAACCAATATTAGGACTCGACCCACTTTAATATGTGAAATGTGTCACCTCCAGGAATTCTACATGGCATTAACTTGCTGTTTGAAAGTCCCAATTGATGTCTAATCTGCAGCTGGGAACCAGGCTCACTGTCGTGGCCTGTGAGTGCTTTAACAGATTGTCTGTGTGTGTGTGTGTCTCTTGAAATTTTGGTGAGCCCAGCTGATCCAATCAGCCTGTTCACAGGCAGTAAACAGCAACACGTTATGCAACTCGAGATTCCTTATCATCCTTCATGGGAATTACTTTAAAGGCACCAAGAATTGCTGTTGAATAAAGGGTTAGTGACACCAGTGAGCAGACAGAAAACATGCTTACTGCTTCAGATGAGAGTGTGATGGCTAATGAGAAGCAATGACATCCACTCAAGGCTTTCCATCTTTCCAACACTGTGTCACCATACAAAGGGCATTGCAGATGTCAGCTGATAAGGGAAGCCTAAGTAGAACTGACATAGTATTAGAGTGAGAGAACACAGAAAGTGGCTGGGCTGTCATATTCTGATGAGATAAGTCACCAGAGTTTCCTTTTCTCAGACACCTATTACACAAGTGCATGCCAGGTATTGCCCTGCCTCCTAACATTGTGCAGTCAGAAGAAGGGGCAAAAAGAAAGGGGTTTTGTGCTTTGAAATTTTTGGGAGGTTTTGGTTTTTCAAATAAGAAATGAAGAATTGGATGCAAAGTTTTAAATTTCCAGATTAAAAGTTTTTGTGTGAATTTTAGCCACTTATTTTGCTGGTCATTGAAATGCCATCACAAAACTTTAGCAAAACATTCATCTCCTTTTGGAGAGCAGGATTCAGTTATATATCTGTCTCTGGCTTCTCTGACTGGACAAAAAGAGAGACCATTGTTATGATTATATATGACTTTATACACATGTAAAATATATTATCATTATATATGTGATAAGACAGTTAATCATAAACAAGATAGGTTGAACTCTTGAAAGGTGAACTTTCTCGTAATGCCTGTAATTCAGTTGCATGCCAACAAATACAAAATAGAGAATAGATTGCTCTCTGTGTTATGCAAATCATAAAATTGTGTGGCCAGCCTACCTGTACAGCCAGGCAAGGTTTATAAAGCAAGGACAATTACAAGTTCCAAAATAAGAACCAGCAGGTCTGATGCAAAGCCAGTACTTGGGAAGTTCAGAATACAAACTAAAAGAGGCAGTTGTTCATGAAATATGTAATTTAAAAGAAGCAGCTCTTACCACAGGACATCATGGAAGCTAAAATTTCAAGGCAGACTGGACAGAAGACATAATACCTGTGAGTCACTGGATGCATAGGAATTATCTCTGACTTGGAAGGGCTCTAGAATGCAGGGGCTGTAGATTAGGAGGGATTACTAGGGGAAATATTAACCAGCGTGCCTGTGTGTTTCGGGTCTCTAGGCCTACTGGGGTTGGTGGACAATCAGTCTAGCTTAGAGGAGCCACCTTTACTCAGTTTCTCATGCCACATTAATAACCACTTTAAACCTTCTAGTCTTCAGGGAGGCAGAGCACACAAAGAGTTCAAAGAGAACCATGATGTTTCTGAGCTATTTTCAGTTTGGGTACCACATGTTCCTGCTTGCTTTGGAATCAATATCCTGTTCATCCAATTCATTCACTTGGGTTTCTACTCTGAATATAATAACAGTCAGAAAATTCAGGATGTAGGAACAGGACTCTTGAAAGCACAGTTTTCTTAGCTTTGTGGGTAGTTTACTTTGGTTTGAAGTCTTGAAATTAGAATGGAAGGTTCACTCCACCAGTAAAATTCAACAAATATCCAAGAGTACGAGGCAAATAAGTGACAGGATCACAGCCAAAGCAGCCTGTAAGAGCAATTTTCCAGTGAAGTGTAAGGGCAACAGAATGGGAATGTCTCTCCTTCCTTCTAAAAGGGGCAGAGAAAGCTTCTGAAGACGCAGGTTTTTTATGAGGCTCTGTTCTTCATGCCCACCTACAAGAAAGTGTGACAGGATTTGTCACCAGGCGTGGTGATTCTGTAACCACAGCTGTCCCTCCCAGAAAGCTAATCCAATGTGTCAAATAACTTGGGAAAACATCATCTTGAGGACAAAATGGGCTAGTTCTGTTTTTCTTTGTCTCATATTTGTATATATGACCCCAAGCTTCAAGACATGCCCCACTGAAGACATACAAGTAGAGAACGCCTTGTTTAGCAGAGTCATCTCGAGCTGCCTGTTGTCTTCTCACACAGAGTGCAGCTCACATTGCTGTTCTCTTTAAATGCCCCACTTATTGGGTGCTGAATCACAGCTGGACAATTCATCCTGGCTAAACTAAATAGGATAGTTGCACACACTGCAGCCTGTCTGTCACAGGTCATCATTATGATATTAATGACCATCTGTAAGCAAAGTGCACGGGCAGGGTATGATTAGTGCAAGCAATTTAGCCACTTCGCTTTTGTCAGCGTGAATGCAGTTTAAATTAAACTGCAGTTGGCTGCAGCTGAAGAAGCTTTTACTTAGCTCATAATGAGCAGATTCCAGTTTTCTCACAAAATCCTTTCCTTCAATAACAACCCACAAGGCGCTTGCAGAGTTGCAAAGTCTCCATGCCTACATCTTCTATTTCTGCTCTGCTGGCTGGGGAAACTCAGCAGGTTCCAGATCAGACTTTTTCCTTTTCCCTTTCCTGAGAGTGAAATACAATTTTTGTGTAAATCAGAGTTGTGTCTTTTGTATTTTGGTACTGATGATTTGGATGGAAACATTTCACCATTTAATTTTTTTTCTCTTCTGAAGCCAAGGTGAAAGCCTGGCTTTTAAAGCTGAAAACTTGATTACTAGAATACAGTTGTCCCACAGTAGTGTAAATTAGATGTCTATTGTGCAGCTTTGCAGCCAAGGGAAGACATAAGACTGTCTTAGAGCCAATCTCTAGAGATGCAGTACTCCAATTCATTCTGCTGTTTGTATCTCAGAAATCCTCCAGAGTGCAATTCAATGATCATTGAAGCCAACTGGCATTGAACTCTGTCATAAATCCAAATCTCATGATGGACAGGGTTTTAAAATCCCTTGACAGGGGAAAACTCTGGATGATTCTGCTGCAGTGGCAAAAAAGTCTAATAAGAGCCATGGCTCTATGCACAGGAGGAGAGAGGTAGGAGCAAAGGGGTGGTTTTACCTCTGCCTCTGGCAGTGGTCAGGCTAACACTAAGGACAAGGTATGGTTCTGATATCTGTGATTTAAAGGTAACACTGGAAATCCAGAAAGGGCAGGGTAGAACCAGGGCAATAATTTAAGCATGGTACAGCAATGATGAGCTACTATGGCAAATACAGTGTCCACTGCATCAGGACAAACCTGGATGCTTTTGCTGAGCATAGGATTTAGCAGAGGTATGTAAAGTGTATTTGGAACTGTGTAAGGGGTGAGCCAGTTCTGTGCTCCTGGCTTTAACCTCTATGAGTCTGAGAGGTGTGACAGCCTTGTTACAGGCTTCAGGAGCAATAACCCGATTTTCCCAGCTTTCTGAGCAGATAGTGTTCTGATTGAATCCAAGTGTGCTGGCTTTCACAGAAGCAATGAGACAGCTGATTTCAGTTGCAGGAGTGTTACCTTGAAGTGAATTTGGGGAGGTTGCTAATAGGCCTCTGGGGTGCTTGCTAGAATATCATAAGGAGTTGGGGCTTTTTCATTGAATTTTTAAAAAAATGCTGGATACAGAATACATTTTGGGGGGAGGGGTCAGTTCAGCATGATGTAATTTAAGGACTGCAGGTCAAACCTGGCTTTTTAAATTTTTTATCTTTTCAATTTCTTTTTCTTGGTTTGGTTTTTGTTTTGTTTTTGGTTTTTTTTGACTTCTTTTAGTTTTCATCTTCTCATGCTACTTTTTCTATTTATTTCATTTGCTGTTCCCAGCCTGTTTCCTTTGATTGATGCTGATGTGGAGGGTTTATGTCAGTTTACAAGCGTCCTGTTTCTTGCCTTAGCATCTAGTCCTGGCCATTCCTGAAGATGCTATTGGGCTGGGTGGATTTTTATTTTAACTTGTTATGGATATTCCTATGCTGTCATATTGTTGGCGTATGCACTATGGAGTTTCTAAAGTCCACGAGAAACTGAGGATTCCCATATTTTTTAACTACAAATATACTTTGAAAACTTACTCTCTGTTACTCTGAAGACTTTTCTTTTAACGTCTCTGTGTTAAGCACAGTAGGTAAAATATTGTTTGTGTAATTGTTACATTAAAAGTTCATAATTCATATTCAAAATCTAAATATGCATTGATGTCATAGTACTAAATGAGAAATAATTAAATGTAGCCAAAATGTTTCCATACAGAAGACAGAGGGAAATTATGAATCTTCTCATTATGAAATTCCTTTATTCTCTGACCAGCTGGCTGGAATTTTTGGAAAGAGCAAACAGATTATTTCTGGTGTTTGACCAGCACTGCCACATATTAGAGACACTTATCACAAAGTGGACCCAGCGGGACAGCTGTTAGAAAGCTTCCAAAATAAATGTCGCGTGGATTTCTGGCCAAGAGTTTGGTTTGACCACAATCAAATCCCTTCTTATTTGACATTGCTGAACGCGTGTGCCACAAGTCTGTTTGCTTGGCATTATTGCTCTGGAATACTTACTCTCTAAGCAATAACAATGTTTGCCTTTACATGTGGAAACATATTAATAAGAGGAGTAGAGCATAAGCTGGTTATTATGTCAGGTGCTTGCCTTGTGTTGCTTATTCTTCTTGTATCTAAAAGTCTGAGATGTCTAATTGAGCAGCAGTGAGGGCTCTTCTTAGTTAATCAGCTACATACTCTAAATAATTAACAGGAAATCGCTCGTGATCAGTTTGAGGAGGAAATCTAGACTCTACTTGTGCATATGGCAACGTATGACAGTACATTACCAAAAATCAGGACTTGCTCTGATTGGCATTTTGACTGCCATCTGGCTTTAAGTAACACATTATCCCATTCTCCCTAATTTGAGAACAGCTACTTTTGCACAAGGCTGCTCACGACAAATGTCTTACACTGGGACAGGAAGGGAAGCAAGGCTTGGGATGTTTGATGTTCCCACTCCTTATAAATCCAACTGCCCTGAGACCTCCCGGCCCAGACCCCACTCTTATATGGATGAGGCCATCTCCTTATAGTGCTTAGGGAATTCAGATTTGAGAGACTGTCAGGGTAGGGAGGAATTCCATACAGATTGAAAGCAATGAAACTTGTGTTGCCCTTAACTGCAGTACCACCACATCATTTTTTCAAAGCCCCAGAACCCAAAATTTCTTCCCTTCTTATTCTAGCCACGTAAGGAGAAGTTCATGGGAGCACAGAGTTGGAAAGTGCAATGTGAAAGTTGAATTTGCCATCCCATAATATAACAGCGTTTAGAATCCTTGTTTAGAAACAGATCAAACTCTAAGTAAATTCAACAGCAGGTCCACACAGCTGCCAATATCAGCATGTTGTTACAGAGGTGAAAGCTTCCTAATAGCAGCTAAAATAAAATCGTTCATGGTTCATTGGTGTTGTGTTAGCATTGTCCTTTAGCTAAAATCACCCTTTTTTCTGCAATTTGCATCACCATTCTACTGGCCTGAGTACCTCTCTGACTGTGAATTTACTCCCTTTACTATTCTGTTTTGGTTTATATAAATTTGCAAAATGAAGAGCAAGACTTTCAATATCCTCTCATAAAATATATTCTCCTTTATCTGACCCAATCAGTATTATCCACTCCTTAAATCCAGTCTTCAGACTGAGTTCTTGTCAGCGCCTTGCACAATGGCACTCATACTTCCTCCTTAATGTTGAGAATATCTTAACAGATACCATCTATTATTTCAGCTGCTCTTCTTACTCAGTCCACAGCACATTAATGACTCACTGACAAATGTTTTTTTTCTTCTGAAATCCCTGAGCATTTTCCTCTTTGCTGTGTCCAGCTCATGAACTCTCTAATCAGCTCTCTCATCAGTCTCCATGTGCATGACATGCACCTTGGCTGGGAAACCACATTCCATTTCTAGCATTTTTCATACTACTACAATTCTTTCTTTGTTTTCCAAAGTCTTAGTGACGCCTCTCAGCTCTGTGTCATCAGCAAAGACTTACACTTTTAGAGCCAGACCACCTAGTGAAAAGTGGTCCCAAGATTTATCCTTCTGGAGCTTCACTAAAAACTTCCTCTAATCCACTGCCATATGCCCTTCAGTCAGTTCCTCGCTAATTAAATGATTTGCTTTCATCTCCAGCTTGCTCAGTTTAACTATTAATTTCCCAGGTATTGAGCTGAGGGGGCATTTCTTCCTAAAGGAAAAGTAACTTTCTTACTGAGTGAGAAGTCTGAGTTTGATACAACTAACCTTCAATAAAAATTTTTCTGTGTTTCATTTTGGTTTTGTTCCCTTCAGAATTTATTCTTAAGCATTTTACAAACTAGATCAGAATTTCTGGCCTCTAGGTACGAGATTTCCTTCCTCACCTGCTCTTTATTTATATATAGAGACTCACAATCATAAAGATGCAATAGCTATAAGTTTTAATATTTGTTCTCAAAATTTCATAGTCCAGTTCTTTGAATTCCAGCACAGGCGAGCACTCAACTCACCCAAATTACATCTCCAGACATCTTAATTTCCTTTAGCTCAGCCCTACCTCTTTGGAACGTCTATAACTTCACCTGATAAAATCATAGATCTGGAAGGGAAGGTTCGTCACCTAATGCCCTGAACAAATCATCTCTAGTTACATTATTTTTAACTCTTGATTGTCCAACTTACCTGTAAACATTATTTTGAAAATTCAGTAACATTGCCAGACAATGTATTTGAGTTTTTCTGTCCTTACCATTAAAATTTCCTTTGTGTCTATCAGGAATTTTCCTCATCTACAATTCAGACTCATTAGTTTTGATTCCAGCCATCATGGATGTGAAAAGCAGACCATATCTTATCTCTAACAGCCTTTGGTCTTCTTAAGTGCTGAAGTTCTCCTTCAGTAACACAAAGAGCCCCAGTTCTTTGCTCACACACAGCTGGTTGGGTTAGTGTAGATTGTGACCTCTCTTCCTGCTGTTTTTTGGACAGCATCTTTCCCAGAGCACTGTGCTCCAATATAACAAAAATCTCACAGAACCTTTCATAGTGCTGAGTCAGATACATGATTACTTGACGTGTTTTCTCACAGCACTGCTGCCTGAACTAGAAATGACATCACTGGCTCATGGCCACCTTTGATCTGCTATAACCCCAAGGTCTTTGTCCATAAAATTATTGCCAAGCGTATTTCCACCCTGCTCAGACAGGTGCAGTTGGTTGTTCCTGCCAAAATATTATTTACTTTGTTTTTTCCCCCTAACAAATTTCATTGCATTCATCTTCCTGCTAATTTTCAGAATGTCCCTTCGATAGACAAGTTCATTTTGAATTTTCAATGAGCCTGTAGTCCCTTCTTGCTCCATATCCTCTGCAAATTTAATAAACATACTTCCTATTCCATCATCCCTGTTAATGAAAATATTGAATAAATGCAGACTTAGGACAGACTCCTGCAGAATGTCACTCAATACACCCTTCCATTTGGATAATGAACCATTGATAAGTACTTGGTAAGTATAGATTTCCAATCACTTTTTCATCCCTCTCATACCAATTTCATTAAAAGAGTATTTGCCTAGCTTGCTAATGAGAATGTCATGAGATAGTGTCAAAAGCCTTATTCAGGTCAAATTTGCCTGTTGCTTCTCCCTCACTCACACAGCCCTTGATCTGGTCACAGAAGAAAGTTGGATAGATGTGACACAGCTTGCTCATGACAAATCTACAGCGTGTGCTGCATATCCACTCTTATCTTCCAGGGGACAGTTTGTTCCAGACTTCTGCTAGAAATCAAAATGAAGATTGGTGGCCTATCTCCTTCACAGGATTTCTGTTTTTTCTTCCTTAATAACCTGAAATCCCCTGGCTCCACTTCCTTTTACACACTCATCCTTGGCTGTTACCATTTTGTGCACTCAGTGTACCTTTTATTGCCTACTTTCTCTTTTGTTTTATCACTTGTTTGAAAAGATAAGGCAGTGTGTTTATTAGTTGCAAAGCTCCTTCTTGTATTTTCTCTCTGCCATGGAAAATATTTTAACATTTTTAATTACCTCTGTATTCTCCTTCCTGTTCTGTTCTGTGAGGTTTCAATATCTCTGGCTTTACAGAGGAAATGGAGGGCAACAGGAAATGTAGAGCAGGGGCCAGATTCTCCAACACAGGGGTTTTCCTTTGCTTCTGGAAGCATCCACCATGCACGGGAGTGACCTGCTTATCTTCAGAGCAGAGAATGTGCCCTCCTGGCACTGCTTATAAGTCCCTAAAAGGCACTGCAAAACAGCTGCACATTACTGCAGGGGTTTTTTTCCGTAGTTAAGTTTTTGCAGTCTTTTGGGCTCTAAGAGCTTGCAAAACTTCTGCTTGTCAACCCAGAGAACACTTTCTAAGCTTTCTGGTCTATTAAGCAAATCCATCCACATTTGCTATATTTTAGAATGTTTAGACTCCCCAAATGTGGTTTACACCATTGAAATAGCCACATTCATTTTTAAAGGTCAGGCAAAATCAATCCAAACAAATCAATTTACATTTTAAAAACTGTGTTAATGTGACACCATTATGGTAACAGAGATTGAGGAAGCCCTGGTTTCACAGGTAAATTAAAATAGATCTAGCAAAATAAATGAACTGCTGTAATTGTAAAGACTAAGAGCAGAACTGACTCATCATGTGAAGGAAAAGGGATTTGGGGCTGGGTCTGCATCTGATGTAAATCTAGGGGCTGATGCTGATTTTAAACCAAATGAGAACTGGTCCAGAACCATTAATTGAACAGCATAATTAGTTTCTGTGAGCTTATCTTTTGGATTTTTTTTCCCTAACCGCTCCCAAGCAGTGTTATTATCAGTATATACACCTCCCAGCTGAAGCTTATCTCCATATTAAATATCCAGAGTGAAAAATGGCTGAATATATTCATAAACTTTGTTGTCTCCAAGTGACACACGCTTGCTAAATTTCAAACCATTACAATACCTGGCAATCTTGGTCACTAATTCCTGTTTAAAATTCAGAAATTCAGATAATATTGCAAGCCATGCCAGTAGCCTTGCACAGCTCTTGCCTGAGTCAAGACAGAGAAGACCGTATTGGAAGCTGAGCACACGGAAAAGGAATCATCTGTAGGTTGAACTTTCCTGCTCTTTACAAGTTCTAAGGAAACTTGGGCGAGGCAGCTCAACAATTCCGTGGCATCTCAAAAATGTAAGGTCTTGCTGCAGTTTTTTCCTGCTTCTTTCCCTGTCTACTTAAGAGGCGGAACAAGCCTCTAATTGCTGAAGTGGTGGTGAATTCCACTACTTTGGCCAGAATTCTGGGGGCAAGTGCCAAGCTAAGAATTGATCTTTCAACACGTGTCAGTGTCTTTAGGACTTACTTTTTTTGAATCACTATCTAATCACACTCAGTCATGTTTACATATTAGAGGATGTGAATGGGGTTGTTTCCACACTCCCTCCAGTATCAGACTATACCTTCATTTTCTCTCTTCAAAGGAAAATAACTCAAAGAAGTGCAGAAGTTAGAGAGGAAAAAAAACTAAAATCCCCAACTTTTTTCCTATTATATTTCCAAATTCCAGCTGGATGAGTTTCAACTAAAGCATCCAAGGGGAGCATAGTGGCACCAGGCTGGAGCAGGATTCAGCTCAGCAGCTGAGGACAGCAGTCCAGTAATGTAAGGACAGAGCTGAACAAACTGCTTGGAACAAAATATCCTGCATCCTTCTGTTCATTTTTAGAAGCCAAAGCAACTTCAGCACTTTAAGGAGCTGTTGGAAAGTCTGGAAAAAACTGCTTCTTTATTTACTACATTTTACATTTACAAGATCTACTTATGACTAGGACCAGAAAAGCTGATGTTTTGATAAAAAGTTGCTTTAAATTTTGGTTGGGATTAGCAGATTTGCCAAAAGTCTCATTAACAGACCCTGCTGTTGTCAGTTTTACAGCCCAACTGTAGTGGTTTCAGAGCCCTGGAACCACCTCACCCTCTGAACTTGCAAATGCTTTTCCTCACTAAGTTCTTTAAAACTACACGTTAATCAAGTCCCCCTTAATTCCTTCAGCTGATAGTAATCAATAGCAGCCTGAGTAAAATTTAACTGCCTAAAGGTTTCAGCAGTAGAAAATACTCTATTTACTTCTTAAAGTAAGCATTTCTGAGTTAAAAATCCTTATAAGCATAAAGAATTAAAAAAAAAAATAAAGATGCATCTTGGAACTAAATTAATAATAAATTATGTATATTTGCTCTGATGACAGCTTGGAAAGCTTTGTGAGCAGCAGGGCTGCATGGCAAAGGCAGAACCATTTCTGCAGTCCTTTCTCAGAAGAAAAAACCCCAAAATCTTCTGCTGTGTCTCAGGAAGAAGGAAAGTCTAGTGGATTTGGCACTGGATGGGGTGTCATGAGACCAGGTCTTCCTGCATGACCTTTTGGCTGCTCACTTAATCTCCCCATATTGCAATTAATAGGCCCGTCACTGGGGATAGCAGTCCTCCTATCTCTTGCTCTCTCATCACACCTGTCACGTTTGTTTTACTCTTTGGGTGAAAAACTTACTCTCTGGTAGTGTCCTTTTGTAATCTACTTTTACAATCCTCCACGTCTTGATCCTGGCTGCTTTAAGAAACAGATCAGACTATTGGTTCTGAGCACTGGAGATGAAGTTCTGCCTCAGAAAGCTGGGCATCTGGACAAGCTGTGCAGTGATTTATCGGCAATGCAGTGATTTTGTGGTCACAACAGAGTAGGTCTTGAGAGGGAGGAAAAATCAGGGGGACGAGGTGAGGCTGTGGGTAAGGGATGGGGGATGCAGCTTCTCTTTCCCCTCTCTGGCTCTAGTTTTTACCCCTTTAGGTACAAAGTGCCCTTATGCTGGCCACTGCATTCCCTATACCACGAGCTGGCTGTGACCAAAAATTTCCAAGCATTTGTTGTTTTCAGAAGTCTGCAGCTCCCTTTGTTAATGGAAAGCAAACAGACCCCTGATGTTGCTCTAATGGGTGTGGTTTTCCCCTCTCCTTTCCATCTTCAACCATCCTAAAATAGCCATCTCAGTTTTGGTCAGCTCTTCAAGGGGAAATTATGCCAGGGAATGGAAAACTTTTTTTAATGCCAGGTTTTAGCAATTATTGTGTCAGGTTCCAGATCTCTGGAAAATAGGGTTTCCTAATGGAAACTGACCCTTCTCTCACCCAGATAACACTGTCACTGTAGCTAATATCATGTGTCTCCTGATACTGACTGTCAGCTTAAATTGATTACCCAGGATGTTCCCCCACACCCTGCTGTAAGATGTCACTGCTCATATTTATAACTGGCCTCTATCTGCATACCTACCAGTCTGCATGTGCAAAGCCTTGTCCTCATTCTCTCCATAAATGTTTATTGAAGAGAAAAATACAAGTTTCAAGATTTCTTTCCCCCCTCCCATCATTTATGCTATGAAAGAAATTTATTGGTATCATGAAATAATTTGTATATTTGAAAATTAGTTGTAGGTTTCTGAACTTCACCTCAGCTCCACACTACCACATTATATAAGTATTTATTTATGACCTGCATAGATTTAATAAACTTGACACAAAACCTCAGCTGTATTCAAGTGTCAATTGGTACTTAACACCCAGGCTTACATTTATTGTAAAGGTTGCTTTCTTGAACATTAGAGAGATGAAATATTGAAATCCTTAGTTCCAGGAATTGCGTTTTTTATGGTTCCTGGAGACGTCTCCCTGAGGACTTAGAGCATGATGGCATACTTTGGTAAGGAAATAAAAACCCAGCTACTTAATAAGCAGTCTGTCCCTTCATATTTTAAGATATCTAAACAGTATTTGCATTTCCCAGACTGGTACAACTTCTGACAACATCTCAAGCCATCAGGTAAATAAGAGAAGTGAATGTTCCCTTACTTCACGAGAAAGGTGGTTTTTGATGTTTAAAGCACCATATTCCATTTCATTATGGCGATGCTGGGCAGACTTAATGAATGTTTTACTTTGATCCTTGAGATTTGATGTCAGGAATATCAGATCTCGAGAAAAGCAGTAGGATTTGGATCTATATTCATCACATGTTTGTAAAAGGAATGGGGGATGAATAGCTGTGCCTTTGAAGGAGAGGAGCTGAAGAAGAAAAAGATGCATATTTTAACTAGCAGTCCTTTGGTAAAACATGAGCACACGTTAATGGAACAGACACAGCCATTCCAGCTGCCATGTCCCACCAGTGCTGCGCTCAGCAGATGGATCTGCAGTGACATGGATCAGCCTTCAGACACAAAACTGACCTCAGCTCCAATGTACAAACTTTCTGCATCTCACAGCCTGTGTGTTTTCCTGCTTGAAGAGGTTTAAGTCCAGAGGGAAGATATTTTTCCTGCTTTGGAAAGTCCCTCATACTGCAGTGCAACCTGGATCTTTTTATATTTTGACAAAGAAGCTGAATAGTTCAACACAAGAGATCTTTTCCTGTTCTTTCATTAGTGTGTGCAGCTGAATGAATGGAGTGGGGTGGACTATGAAAGGAGACTGAGTGTACCTGTCATAATCTTCTCAGCTGATTTATTTTCAAGGAAAGTCTAAAATTTTCAGACCCTTCAGATGTGGTGCATTGTCTCATGTGTAACTCTATAATTAAGGTTGCTTAGATGGTTTTACCTTTTGTGGCTTGTCAAATCAAATTTATCTACATGTATGGAAAAATATTTTTTAAATTTTAGTGCTGGAGAGCAAGGAGGTCTCATTAAAAATTGAAATAATTTGTTATATTTCACAATAAAACTGTAATGCCCAGGAAATTGAACCTTTAAGAATTTTATTATTCTAGTATCTTTTCATGTTGATTGCTGAAATAGTCTAGCTTCACAAAAATCTCCTCACAAAAAAAAAAATCCAGCCCTTAAATTACTGTTAGCAGTGTACAAAGAACTTCATCACATGCTGTTTTAATAGGAAGATCTCAAAAGCAAGCAGACACTGAAGCTGATAATAGCAGTTAATTACTTCGAATGGAATAAAATATATTCCTGTTGTGAAGAGGATCACCTTTGGAACATGGGCAAACAGCAGTTGTGGGAAAATGATGGTTTTTGCTTGGGCTTGCATTTGTCATATTTGGGTACTTTGCTACCACATTTATATGTCTCCCAGATGTGGGGGAGTCAGGGAGCTTTTTTCAATACTTCTATTTTCATCTCACTTAGGATGGTGGGAGAAGGCAGGGCAATTCCTTCTTTCTCAAGTTCTTATGCCCCAGTAGAATTTTTCAGTTCAGGAATGTCCCATTAGAATTTTTTTTACAGTCCTAGAGGAAGGAAGCAGATATGTAAACAAATATATATTGATTTTTTTTGTGGAAGATTATTCAGTTGTGATCATAGAAAAGTCTGGAAATGGTCGAGTCAGTGCTCGTAGCTGGAGGTATGTTTCCATAATAGAATATGCCATACTATTTGTACTTCATCCAGCTGGCCTGTTGGAGTATAGTATTTTATGTAATTATTGCATAAATTTTAAAAGATAAAACATGTAAATGAACCTGAGTGGTAGTAATAGATGATTTTAATTACCCAGACACAGACAAGATTGCATTAAGTAGAGGAAATATATTTCTAAATCTGGAATGAGAGTGCTTTCTAATTCAATCTGGACATCAGCTGACAGGCAAAGAAACAAGGCTGGATTTGACTCTAACTTGGAAAGGAGGTTGATAAAATAATATTAGAGGACAATTTGGACTTCAGTATATTGGTTGGGGTCACAAATACACTACAGAAGGAATTAAAATGACAATCAAAGCTATGAAGGGAAACAAAAAAGCAGACCCCAACCATCAGGTTCAAAATAGCAAACTGGGATACCATGTAAAGCAAATTAAATAAAGCATTAAAGAGAAAGACAATGTAAACCAAGGGGGCTAAAATGAACACTGAATATTCTGTGATATACAGATTTGACAATGGCTTGCCTTACACCTGGTTGTATTCTCATTTGTTAGAGGCTGGGCAAATAACCCCTTCTTCAGATGTAACATGAAACTCCTCTGTGCTGCTTAAAACTCATAGATCTACTGGTCACTGAAGGCAGAAGAGAATCCACAAATTTTTGTGACACTCTACAAAAACTGACCTCCTTCTACCCCTTTTTGTTTGCAGTTAGACTCATACCTGGAGGAGTTCTTCGGATTCCCTCTCAGTGTTTGGTTCTAATTTATTTAATTTCCTGTACCTGCCCCTTTTCCCTTGTTTGTGTTCTCATCACATTTCAGCAGTGCAGGTGCTACAGAACAGTAATAACATAAAACCCATGAGCTATTGGTGGATACAGGAGCCAGACCTGGAAGGGACCATGTAGGATGCCAAGCTGAATCTTCTGCACTTAGATGCAAGCACGTGATGGACATTTTTACTCTGGAAGGGTTTTCAGAACATCTGCAAACACTATTCTATTCCCTAAGCCACCAGCCTCTCCCCAGCACCCTATGGCAAGTGAAGGGGAAAGTTCATGTGAAGAGCCTGAAAGCCACACGGGCTGTGCCACAGAAAGAGAGAGAGATCCCAGAGGTTGTGATGTCACTGAATAGACAACATTCCCAAATGACCCCTGATGTGGGTCAGTTTTCAGTGTCAGTAAGGATTTTTCNGGAAATGAGACTCTTGAGAAGGAGCTGGTTCTCATGCCATGCTTCATCTGAGTGCAGTTCTGTAAAGATCACCACAGCCAGTTTCAGATTTCTGTGGTACTTAAGCTCTGTTATGTGCCTGACATGACACAATGCTGAAGCTGTGATTTGGTTGCAGTTTCTTTGGAGAGCTTGTCAGCTGCTCCAAAGCCATATGCAGGTTTAGCTGGGAGTATTTTCACTACCAGCTGAAGAGGCATGGAGAGCATTTGAAAGAGGAAGACTAGCTGGAACAGCTTCCTGATTTACCACGTATTTATATCCAGACCAGCCCCATCACCCACATGGACCAGGCACTGGCAGCGGCGCAGCCCTGCACTGCTCCGTGGCCCTTCCCTGTGGCTTGGGGAGCCACAAGGAACCTCCTTCCCATGCCCTCCTCCTTGAACTACCTGTGGGCAGAACCTTGCCCTGATGATGTTACCTGCATGCAGCCATTGTATATGGTAATGCGGTGTTCTGCACGTTGAATATTTGTGCCATTAAGGGTCCGGAAAAAGGCTGGTTTCTCCTCTTGTTGCTTGATAGGGAGGCCAAGAGGGATCTTTGGCTCCACACCTGTTTCTTCAGATGCTCTTGATCAACCTCCAAGGGGTATGTGAATTTTGAGACTGAGTTTGGAGCAAAACTGAAGCATGCGCCTGGCTCTGGATTAACACAGATGATGAAATCCATGCTGCAGAAATTATTTTCTTTATATTTTTAACCTGTATATTTAGTCTCAGATATAAACTGAATTTTGTCTCTTGTTCAGGGTAGTCTTTGAGAGGAGGCAGAAACTGAGCGAAGCACAAATGGTCAGCCCAGTCCTAAGGCTCAAGATCTGCTCAAAAGATGGAGACCTGAAGAAGGTTTACTAGGATTGCTGACATGAACACATGAAAATAAAAGCCAAGGGAATTAAGGATAACACCCCTATTTCTCTGTCCCAAGAAAGCTGAAGAAACAGAAAGGTAATGAGGCTATCCAGCTATTAAAGAGCATGACTGGGGAGTTAGTGGCAGCTGGGCTGATAATGTTTCTGACAGTCTAAATGATTTCTTCCCTTCAGCATTGACAGAAGGAGCTGAAGGTCAAATTTCTGTGAAGAGGATACGTTTTCCTTGTGGGGGGAAGAGAAATGTTAAAAGGCTCCATGATTATACCAGAGAAGATAGGCAAGAAAAAGTATTAAAAGTTGACAGGCAGCAGGTCCTTGTGAATTATATCTCAGAATTCAACAAGGAGTAACAATGGAGATAACAAAGACCTTTGGCTGCTGAGTTTTGATAGGTCACCACAGTCAAGAGCAGAGGGTGAGAATGGCAAAAGGCAGGGCTAAAAGCAGCAACACTGAGTAAAAATTGACTCGGGGAAAGAAAGAAGTAAGCCAGGTCTGTGTTTGGCTTGAGCAGGAGGTGTAGTAAGTGCTGTTCATGGATAAAAGCAGCAAAGAATCAGGTGGTCTTGGGCCTGTAATGGAAAGACTCAAGTGTCAAAAGAAAGAGGAAAACACAGTAGCTGGGGATGTAGTGAAGAGCAATCAAGACAAAGAACAGCTTAAATTTTCCTTTCCTACCCATTCAGCTCGGTCCCTGGACATCCTGGCACTGAATGGATATCCCAGCAGAGGGATGGCTTTCCCAAAGCACAGCCTCTAATTCAGAAGTGGCCCTTACAGAAGGAATAAAGCTAATCCCTGTCCTCTTCTTGCCACTGCTGTCCACGGCTTCTGTGCTGTGCTCTTCCTCCCACTCCTGAAACACCTTTGTCTAGAAGTGAAATGAATCACAGGCCACTTCAGCTGGCCTTTTTGCGGGGTACTTGCACAGCTTCCATGTCTGAAAGTACACAACACCCTAAGAATCCTAGGGAGCCACTGGGGCAGAGGAGAGAGTGTTTTGTTCCCCTGGGAGACCAGGGAAAGGATCTGCCAGCATTTCCCAATACTGCCTCTTTTTGAAAGTTATTTGGAAGAATGACACTTATGGTAAGAGCAGAAGATTGAATTGATGCAATTAAACATGCTGTCATGGATGATCTTATGGAGAGGAATCATCTCTTTCCTGGCATTAATTACAAATAGTACAGGGGATAATGACCAGTCCTTTAGGCCTCTTTCTGCTGTAATGTGTAGTGTTTGATGCCTTTACCCTTCCGTTAGCTTCCATTTTTAAAAATCTCATTATTGCTGCATTATGGCAGCACGAAAAGACTCTGCCGAGACAGCAGGTTCCGTAAAAGAAACAGGGAGGGAAATATGTTGTCTTTCAGGCTGGGTGGACAACACAGGGATAAAGGAAATGGGTCCCCAGGCATAAAACAGGGGTATGTGAGGTGCAGAGAGAAAGTGATTTGCACTTTTCATGAAGGGAGTTAATAAAGGAGAGTCAGATTGTGCAGGGGTGGGCAGAAGAGCTAATTTCAATGCTTTATTCAGCAACGGGCTTCAGGCTTATCCAGAACCTCCATGAATAACTAACACAAATACTGTAATAAATAACAATGACAAATAAAGCTATGCAGCAATTTATAGAGATATTTTTCCCATTTGCATTTTGATGTCTTTTAGAAAGCGATTTTTTTTTATTAAAAGCAAAAAAAATTGGTAAGAAAATTCTGAAGCACACTTTGTTTATTTGGAGACTAAGAAAAAAAGTTATTAGCAAGAGCTGAGTAGTTAAACAGCTTTTAAGCCAAGACAATCCTTCATCCTAGGCCTACCTGAAAAACTCGCTTTGTGACCTTGTATAAGTCATCTGATTTCCTCACAACTGCACCAACCCTAGGGAAAAATAGGAAAAAAATTCAGGATCTCAATTAGAATCAGATTACGCATCTGATCTGTTTTCCCTACAAAAGTGAACTATAGAAATAAAAAAGATGACTATTGTTTAAATACTGGGAAAAAATATGGAAACAGGATGAAATAGGGGAAATGGATGCATTCTGTAACCCACTTTGAACACGATCCAAGAGTAAACAAACCCCAGGTACCCAGCAAGAGTGAGCATGACCATTATGAGCTCAAACAATGGGCACAGTTGTGCTCATTGCCACCCTTGTGCAAGTCTGTTTTACTCTCCAGGTTTTCACAGCAATTGTCCCGAGCAGAGACAAACCAGAGATTCAAAAGCCTGAGGCAATGAAGCCTGGCTGAAAGATGCTGAAAAATCCAACCACTTGAGCTGAATTCCAGGTTCTGCACTTGACAGGAAGGGATTTTGCCTCATTTCGCTTTCAATCTTTTTTTGGTTTGTCTATTGTAATTTTAACAAACAATTTTTTTTTTTTTTTTTAAAGGAAAAGCATTTACAGTGCTTACTGTAATGAAGTACTGATCTTCTCAGTAAGACCTAAACTCTGTTTACACCTATCTTTACTTTAGGAAGAAATGTCCATTTTCTTCCATTCCAGTTACTCTTCAGCATGTCATTCTGTAAAGACCCATGAATACCTGAACTCTAAAGAAACTTCCCTAGGAACCTGCTCAGGGATTTTGCATCTACTACACAGCAAGACCAGATAAAACTACTCTAATTTGTTTTATTTTATGGATGAGTTGTTATTTTATGCTTTGGTCAGTCTAAACTATAGCTGAAAAATATTGTAAATAGAACCACTTGAAAATTCTGTAGACCTCTCAGATAAACTATAGATTCACCTGTGAATTTGAGGAAGATATTTTGACTAATTCTCTATCTCAAAAGCGTTAGGTATTAAAACACAACTTTATTTGAGCTGAGGAGCAGGGCAAATCCCAAGTGAAATTCTCAAAATTTTGCTATAATTTTCACCCAAGGAACGTTTTCTTAATGTAAAACTGAATCTATTTGTTAGTCATCAGCTAAAAGGAAACCAATTATTTACTTTTTTTTTGCCTTACTTACATAGTTACATAATTGATCTGGCAACAGCAATACAACTATTGCCCATTATTTTGTTTATAAATTTCATTAAAACCAGAAATAGTTTTTTGCCTAACTTGAAGTTTTGTGTCAGGAACAAACTCTCTTAAGAACAGCAATAAGCGTATGAACTTTCCAGTGTGGAGTGTCAACAACTGACACAAAAAACCAGATCTAACTTTGATTCTGTCGGGTGATTTTTTTCTATCTTTTGTTATATCTGACAGTAGGAAACTCTCTCGGTTTGAGACTTGGTAATGATCAAGAAAATAGGGTCAAGCAAGAATTTCTATACTGATTGATTCTGCAGCTTCACTCTTAAATGCTCTTCCGGGTTACTCTTAGGTGACAGTCAATGTGGATAGTTTTGTTTTTTTGGGTTTTTTTTTTTTTACTTGTTCAGATTTCAGTGAATTGGAAAACATCCAGTGAAACTTAATATCACCATAACCACACCTTGGCTGAAATTCCACAGTCCTCAGAGTTTATTCTGGACAGGAGGATTTATAATTTTCCATTTAAGACTCAAAATAGTCTTTGGGAATTCACTGAAATTCTCAGAGAATCTGGCCTAGATTTTGAAATTTAAGAAAAAATCCCCAAATACTTATATTCCTCATAATAAGAAACAGTATTCAGCAAAGCTTGTGCTAAATATAGGCAAAAGATTAATAATTTCCCCTTATATCTATATATCCTGCTTTGTTTGTCTCACTTTGCCTGCACATGATGTTATGTTACTGTGAATACTGCTGCTTCCTGGGCTATTGCTTTTATTTCCTGAGAAGACGTATGGCCAGCTCAACTTGAGAAGGTGTAGAACAGTCTTGCATGTGGATTCTGGCTCAACCTTTTCTTCTTCCTGCTGCGTTTGCCAAGAATTACACAGGCAGAAACGTCAACAGGGACAATCCTGTGGCAACTACAGAGGAGGAAAAAGCTGCCTGCTTTTCTTTATATCTCGTTGTCAGCGTAGAAATATCAGAGAATGTTTCCTTCCTGACCCAAGTGTTCAGTGGTGTGATGCTATTGTTCACATCCAAAAAAAGATGCACAGGTTTGACACGGGTGTGTAGAATGTGACTGAGAGGGAACATGAAATCTCCTGTTGCCATCAAACCCTTTCAGAGTGATGGCAATGGATCCAGACCCCAGTGAGGCTGAGCTTGGCTCTCTGGAGCTGGTACAGGGCTATTATCTGAGGCCAAGCTGGATGGAGCATTGGGCAATGCGATCTCGTGGGTGGAGTCCCTGCCCATGGTGGGTTGGTTGAAATGATATGATTTTTATGGTCCCTTCCACATCAAGACATTTTGTGATTATAAGATCCTGTGATAGCACCCCAGCATCACTGGATATGAAGTACGTTAGAGCCATGATGTCATCACAACACTAATTTATCACTCATTGCCAGCACCCAGACCCAATTTTCAGGGTACAGTCTCTGCCTACTCTGTGCCATGGTTAATGGCTCTGATTCAATGCCATCAAAATGCTCAAGTCAAGGACAATGCCACAGCCTCACTTTCCAGGGACTCTCACTCCTGCAGAGTGCCAGCAGGCTGTGCTGAGGTGTGCACAGCCATCCTCCACCAGCGGGGCAGGACAAATCCGTCAAAAATACATGTATTTACTCAACCACTTCCAGGCATCACCTGTCTCTGCATTTCAGAATGGAAAACCAAGGGTCCTGACAGCTTAATCTACCAGTTTTTAAAACTTCAGTCTGTGTAATGTCCATAGTTTGGATTAAAATTCTATATCAAGGACTCTTGAAAACAGATGTCTCAATATCCCCTTCATAACCTTTATTATCCGGGATTTAGCTGGAAAAATGCTGGGGCTGTGCATTATTCTGTCATCATGTAGTTTCTTGTTCTACCAGCCTGTGGTCTGTGGTTCCCCAGAAACCCCAGGAGCTTGCTTAGACATGGGAATAAACTGCACAATCCTCCACTGGCAAATCTGAAATGCTGCTCAGATGCTCCTGCCTGGCACCTCTTTGTCCATGACATGGAGAGGCACAGCCCAGCTGGAGCAGAGCTTGGGGCTGAGGGCTGTTCCTGTAGCTACAGCATTTTATGTTTCTTCAGAGGCTGTGGTTGCTGGCTCTGCAAAAACATACCTACAGCCGCTAAAACAAAACAAATCAAAACAAAACAATACACAAGAAAAGGAGGCAAGTCTAATAATAAATCAAACCAAACAAATATGCTGGGACCAACACTGTTCTCCATGGCGATCGTCTTGTCAATGAATCACAAAAAACTCCCAGTGAGCAGTTCCATACCGAGGTGCTCCAAAACTCCTGCCCCAGCCACAGTTCACTCGGTGTTCCCAGGGAGGAACAGTGCACAGTTGTGTGCTTACAACCTGACCCCTCTAACACAGGTCCTCTTGCTGCTGGTCCTGCCACAAATCTGAAACACTGAGCCTTGCTTAAAAAATGCATAATAAATCAGGCTGAAGTCCTCTGAGCTTCAGACCACAGCCCATTACAGCCTGAAAGACTGGAGAAAGACATAAAATATGGGTTTGTTTGCCCATATCAATTGCCTTTTTATCTCCTGTCTTCTAGGCACAAAGGAATTTGAAGTGAGGAGATGTCAGTTTTGGTTTGTATGTTCACGGTTTCATTGTAATAAATTATGTCTTTGACACATTTTTGTAAAGAAGGAAAGAAAAGAAAAAAAACCCTGCCCAAACCCTTGTAGTCTCAGGTACAGAGAGATCACATGCGGGCTGGTGATGGTTTTTGACATTGAGAGAAATAAAGTAACTCAAGAGTCTTAAAAGAGACATCAGAAGGCAGGCTTCAGATGCCCCGTGCTGTGCCATGCTGCTCTGCTGCGAGCTGAAGGGCTCTGTCCGACTCTGTTCTGCCTGGGAACCAACATCCAGAGCCTGGGGAGGTGGATGGAGAGGCTGGAGCTTGCAGGATGTTCTTGCTGTGCACAGCAGAAACACTCCCAGCCCTCGCCTTGGCCGCGGTGGCAGAGGTGCTGTGGGGCTCACTAAATGGGGAGAGAGAGTTAAAGTGCCCACTGCCACATGAGCATGAAATCAGTAGCTTTGCTGCCTTGCATAAATTGCAACTGCCTGAGAAAATGCAGCAGGAAAGCCGTGCAGCAGGGAACTGCTCCTGTCTCATCTCTTTCCTGTCTCATCTCTCCTGCTCTCCTCTCCCTGCTGCTCATTCCTGGTGAGGCTGTGAGGGGCCTGCTGCCTCTACCCCTCCTCAGCAGCCAAATGAGTCTATCAGTGCTGCTCTCACTGGGAGATTAATTACAGTTTGTAAAGCACTTCGTATATATTTAGATGAAATATCACAAGGTATTTAATCCTTTGATAATATTTATTTGGCTGATGCCTGCACTAGAAGAGGAAGGAAAACCAGGGCACATGTCTGTGTAAAAACATCCTTTCTCATTAAAAAGAGCCTAGCTAAATTAAAAGGTTTGTGGAATGTGTTTCCTGTCAAACCTTGGGCCTGGGGTGAAAGGTACTGGAGAAGCATTTGTGGCTGCAGTGGATGTGGCCATCTGAGCACAGCTGCAGAGCTTTGTATGACTTGTGAGATTGAGAGCTGACTTATTCCATTATCCTGTAATATTTCATGCTGTTAATTTCTGCATTACTGTCTCATTCAGTACAGCTACAGCAGGTATTAATTGCCTATCCAGACAAAACTTGTTTAAGCTTTTTTTTTAATTTTTCAAACTTGAGTAGAAGCTGGGAACTTTATTCAGTTCTTCAAGACCCAGGTGGAATCTTCTCTGAAGGCCCTGCTAAAAACTGGTGTGTATTTTGTTTCATTATCTAAAAATCTTTAATCTTTCAAAACTGACATAAAATACATAGTTACCCCTCTCACTTTATTAATTTTAATTTGTTTTGGTCCCATATTTGCTGTTTTAAGAATCCTCCCAATCTGACTTGAAGATTCAAAGCCAGACAAACAGCGTATGGTACAAACTTCACATCTGTATCGTGTTACACTTGGCAAGAGAGATAGGAGCACTCATTTACTGGAGCTCAGCATGGGGCGAGAGTTCAGAGGTTATCATTCCTGATGGCTTACAACTTTACAGATGTTTTCCCTTCATGAACAACAGAACTGCTTGTCAGTCACAGCCCAAACCTAAAAAACAGACACCTCTACCTTCTTTTCATAATTCTTTCCATGTTTTGCAGTCTCTTTTTATGGTTCAGTAGTAGGAAAATGATTACAGATTGACAGTTGCAAAAGATTATTTAACATTTTAAATGTGTATGGAATATGGCATACTAAAATAATAGTGAAAAATAAAGTCACAGTCAAAACACATGTGAAAACTGATCTGCAATAATCTTGAATTAATATTAAAGCCTATATCACATTTTTCCAGTCTTGCCACTGTGGGAATACTGAATGCACACATGTAATATACATTTCTATAGAATTGATAATCTAGGTGATATATTGCAGTAAAACCTAAATTTGACTGGATCAGATTTAGGTACATGCCTCATTAGAGTTGTGACCTTTAGTAGTCTTGGCTTGGATTCTCTAGTCATTTACAAAAAAAACCCTGAAGAACAGCACCTGGGTAATTAAAAACAGAGGCATTTGACAGAGGCAAACCATAACCAGAGTTTAAGACCAAAATCTCACGGGGACCCTATGAGAGAATTAAGAAATTAACCAGTCCAAGTTGGCCCAATACATTTTATTCCTCTTTTGTAGTGAATGACACTTCAAGTTTGTATTACAAATCCAGCCTCAATCTAAAGAACCATAGAAGCCTAGCATTATTAAGGTTGGAAAAACCTCTAAGTCCAAGCATTAACCTAGCACCGCTGTGTTCACCACGTAACCACATTCCCAAGTGCCACATCTATATATCTTCTGAACACTTGGAGGAATGGTGCCTCCACCACTTCCCTGGCAGCCCATTTCAATGCTTGACAACCTTTTCAGGGAAGAAATTTTTCCTAATATCCAACCTAAACCTCCCCTGGTGCAATCTGAGACCTTTTTCTCTTGTTCTATTACTGGTTGCCTGTGAGAAAAGACCGACCCTCACCTCACTACAACCTGCCGTCAGGTAGTTGTAGAGAGTGATAAGATCCCCCCCGAGGCTCCTTTCCTCCAAGCTAAACACCCCCAGCTCCCTCAGCTGCTCATCATAGGATTTGTGCTCCAGAACCTTTACCAGCTTCTGCAGTAATTTTCATCCAACAGATGAAAATTTGATTTAAGCTTTGCTGACTTATATGTAAGTGCGTTATGGTCACTGGGAAGTTTGCTTTTCTTCAGGAAAATAGAAAGATTGTTCAGATGGCAATGAGCAGGTCACAAAAAACCAAGTAATTTAAAGGCTTACCCCTCTTTGACTAATCTTCAGTAACCAACTATGTAGGAACTCCTTGTCACCTGGAGCACAAGCCACATAAGTGGTGTGAATTTTACACAAAGTGGATATTACTGTGCAGAGAAACTGATGTGGAAGTCACACAAGACCAGTTACCACGCCTTACATAAGGGAAAATAAATCAAAGGACACTATCTTATCAGTCCCTAGTTAAATATTAAATTTAGCTCTTCCATTTTATTGTTTCATAGTCATCTCTTCTTTTTTTTGTAATTCTAGAAAGAAATATAGTTTTTGTCCACATGTGCTTTTCAAATTCTGGCTATGATTATATATGCATAAGTTCTTTACAATAAAGAGTACCTACAGTGACACACATTTGAAATCTGCATTACACATCTGGAAAGAATGAGTGGGGATGGGTGACTTGTCACAGGCAATAAAAAATGTCAGTGGCACATGTTTGTGTGTAGTCTGTGAATGCTGTTTGATGTACTTATCAGTTTCTTCCTACAATACGCTGTAGTTACTGAACAGCACAGCTTGGCTATTGATGGGTAAAAGAAGTAGAAGATAAGAGAATAGGCAGACAGTGATTTGGACTCTGCAGATGATATTTTGCAGGTTGTAAAGGACAAAGACAATCTTCAGGCACCAGCAGCTGATATAGCCTCGAGAGGAAATAATTCTGGGCTTGGAGACAGAGAAAAGCATATGCACAGTAAATCATGCAAATCGAGTCTAAATGGTGGTGCATTTGACAATAAGGCAGAAAATTATGGAGTTGGAGGTTGTTTCTTTTTTTTTTTAACATCAATTTTACAATAAACTTCTTGTTGGACTGATCAGCTATTAACCTCTTAGCATGCAAAAGTCTGTGGTGGTGGAGCATACTGGGATAACAGCAAGCTTGTATCGGGGAGATGGAGGATTGAATAATCATCCCTCTAAGTCTTCTTTACTGACTTCCCTGAGTCCCCTGAGAAAATCTCAAGTGGTTAAGAAGCAGCCAATTGGTCAGAGGAAAAGGGGGCAGTTTCCAGTATTTAAGGGTGAGAGGTTCTTTTTCACACTTCATTATTTCCACTTAACTGGTCATTCTGTGCATATTTAAATCTTTTTAAAAAGCTAACCAAATAAACAAACAAAACCAAGGCAAGAGCAGTGATTCTGTTTCATGCCTGCTTCCCTCCGTAAAATCCCTGGAGCACTTCCCCTTGGAGTGGATGCTGACCAGAAGAGGAAAGCCAAACGGAGCTGCTGTCAGTTTCTTTGTCACTGTAGCATCTTGCAGGAGAGTGTGATACTTGGGGATAGAGCTAACGACCAACTGTGGCACCATGCCATGGATCTGTCAAATTATCTGGAGAGAGGATGGTAATGAATGTGCATCACTGCTACATACAATTTGCTTTTAAGCAGGTAGGTAGGGCTGTGACTGAACAGAAGCCATTAAATTATGAACAGAAGGAGAGCGATCCAATTTTCTGCCTTGCTAAGGATATGAATAGTTTTAATGATAGCTGAAGACTTTGAGTTTGCCCTTCCTTTTGTAATCTTCCTCAATTGTTTCCTTCAAGTACAGCAAATCTAATTCTCTAGTTCATACCATCAATGTTGTGCTGATCTAATTTCATAGACGTTTTTTGAAGAAGCAGGGTTTTGTTTTAGTGCAATGGAAGGAAAAATGAAGTTCATTGTTCAAAAGCTCCTCTGGCAATGAGATAAATGGAATACCTCATTTCACCTCCCTTCTCTTCCATTACTGGAATGTTTTCTGGAAGAGGAGCTTGGATAGTCTGTGCTGCATCTATGGAGCAAATAAAAGAACAGTGGGACACAGAGTTTGCTGTAAGTGCAAAAACTACACTCATCATCAGGAGGTTCCATCACCCACCAGCTGTGGATGTGCAGAGCTGCACACACTTTTAGTCTAACCCTAGTGACAAAGTTGTAACTGGCCCAGATTTTGGTCACTTTAAGATCATATTCTAGGAAAGAAAGGGCTGTGTTCAAATGTATATTTAGTACAGAGGCCTACAACATAAATTTTAGAGTCAGATCAGTTCGAATAAGATGAAAGACTGTTTATGGTGAGTTCTGTCTGCCTGTATTTACCTTTTCTACACTGCTAAGCCCTTTCTCCATTTTGTTAAGATATAATTGAAAAATTTATACATATTAATTTTTTACAAGGAGGGCTTTCTGCTATTGCAACTGACCTTAAACTCTTTACCTAAAAAAGTAGAGTTAAAACATGTGTGCATTAAAGATACTTTCAATGCATAGTGCATGTCTTCCGAATAGCTTTTATCTAGTTATGATTAAAAACATTTCACCACCAAGACAACTTGATGGTTTTATGACTTATTGACTGCCCTGTTACTGTGTAACATAGTTAATTGGCTCTCTGCTTGCTTTAATCTTGGATGTTTGATTCTGCTAAATCTTTAAAACACATTTTTGACTACATCATCCTGTAACTATGTAAAATAAATGCCCCTCAAATGCATTTTTTGCAGTTTTAATAAGTTCTCTTTAACAAATAAATGGGGGAAGGAGTGGGGATAAGGGAGAATGCATGAAATATTAATAAAGGCTGATATGATAGAGTCAATAGATAGAGCTTGTTAAGATAAAAGCTTGCTTTGCAAAGCATTCAAGTTTGGATTCTCAGCTGGGACAGTCTGAAATAGCTCCATGTAGATCACACTTTCCTTTTCCTCTTTCCCCTGTTTTGACACAGGCAGAGCCAGCAGGAGTGAAAATTTCTCCCTTTTTACCTATTGTCTGTCTGCAGTGGTCAGGAGGAACTAGCCCTTCCTGCAGATCTTGCATGCTGACTTTGGGTACTAAAACACCCTTTGGAAGAGGGGCATAAAACATGGATAGGGCCAACAAAATACTGGGAGCATACTGTGGGGAGCTGTAACTCTCTCAGGGGTAGTGCCACTTGGGTCTGACCATGGATGTTGCAGACACTATGGAGATGGATAGGGGTGTATGGCATGTGACAGTCACAAATAAACCTCTTAAGAGAAATGTTAATGGGGGAGGCAGTGTGTGTAGGGGTTTGAAAATGCAGTGAGAGCTGGGCAAGGGCATGGATGCAGGATGATTGGGTTATAAGCTGTCCTGCTTTGGCCAGGAGAGTTTCTACAGCACATGTTCTCCCTTTAAGGCTCTGGGGAACAGCATGAACCTCATCTCCTCGCTGGGCCAAAGGCATTCCCTCTCCAGCCAGGTGCCGGGGGAATCAGCTCGTTTGCACACTGACAGAAAACAGATGTCCTCAGCCCAGCTCCTCCATCAGAGCATATCCTTTAAAAACCCCACCTAAACCATTAGCCATGGACTTGTGGGGGTGTCTGTCACAGACAGATCCTCCTGGGGAGCTCTGAGAGGTGGGGAATGACTCGAGCAGGCTGCAGCTCTCTCACGGTGCTTTCTGCATTCAGGAGCTCAGGGTGCTGGGACTGAACCCTGCACACGATGCAGAGCTGGGATCAGCAGGGGTCAGACCTGCTGCATCCACCTGACCCTTCATACTAACCTTGTGTGGCAGAGGGGGAAACACATCAACTATGTATGTTTTTAATTGTCAGGAGACAGAACTGAAATCCTGACAGACTTTAAAGGTGTGCTGTGACGGCAATGGGAAGTTGGGAAGGATATTAAAAGGATATCTCTCTAGCTGTTTGTTTCTACACATCTGAATCAAAAGGACATAATCTTGGGAGAGTTTCCCTGTTCAATCATGTAAGGGGTTTCTTGTCACTAATACATTTCTGGTGATTTCTGTGAAGTCTTTGCAAAACAGTGAAGTCTCAGAGAAAATATTTTGTGCAGTGAAGTGTCTGCATGGTTTTGTGTCTTTTGAAAGCCTGTTTTTTGTGCAGGACAGTGTCAATTAAAGCCATTCCTGTAACATGTCGCTAGAGGGACATGAAAACATGGAACAGATTAGCTCCTGTTGTTCTTAGTTATTGCTCTTTAATGTGAAAAAAACACAACAGGGATGATTTGGGGTTTTTTGTTCTCTGACTAAATGAAAGAGCTCTCAAAGGTGATCTTTGAGCCGTTTGATGCTTGTTGAAAAAAATTCCAACACTTAACTAGTGCTGAAGATACTGCAGTGGTATAGAGGTACACACTAGCAAGTATTCAAACAAGATACAAATAAAGTCTTCAAGCATAAGATACCAAGAAATAGTGTCTATTACATTTCTTTACAAATTAACTTGCTAATAGCAGGTATTTCTATTAAGCTTAGCCACACACTTGCTCATATTTGTTTTAATAGTGGAGATGAACTGTTTTAGACCTGCTTTCAATCTAGGGTGTGATCTCAAGCCATGAAACTTTCAGTGTCTCCTCTGGGCTGTGTTTGGCAGGGGAGAAGGAGACTTTTCCATGGGCCTTTCCCACAGAAAATCTGCAGTGCACAGCTGAGAGGCAGCAATGGAACTGGTCCTTGGCTCTGTGAACAGCTCTCCCCCACCCTTGTCCAGCACCTATCCATAAAAACCCAGCTCCAATCCTCCCACATCTCTCACTGGACTGGAAAAGGACCATCCTGGGCCTGGTCTGAGCTGGGAGGCAGCAGCTGTCCTGACTGTCCCCATGTGCTGGAAACCTGCTGCCTCCCAGCTGGGACCTGTGCTGCCTGCTTGCATCACGGGCAGGACTCCACCCAAGCCTGGTGGGATGCCAGGTGTGTCCCACACCACCATCTGTGCTTCAGGTTTGCAAACACACAGCAGTGACACAGCACAGGGAATACCACTACTTTTAGCTTAATGATTCACATTTATCCTGAAATAATCTTGTGGGCACACATGATCTGTGCAATCAAAAATCGGCAGTAACCAGCTCTTAGCTACAAGTAATTTGCAGGGAAGCAAATGTGACACCGCTCCCTAAAATCTCTTTTTTTGAGAAAGCTGTTAAGATAGCACAGCTGAGGCATACCCTCCGTTGGCCCGCCTGGCTCCCAGACTGCTCCAAGCACACTTTGATTTTATCTGGCTCAGAGACACAGGGTTTGCAGTTGTTTTTCATCACCCCCTCTGCCTCTCCTCCGAGTCTCCACCTGGCCTTGGCTGCCTGAAGGTGCCTCCAGCTCTCCCCTCACATCAGCTATCCATATAGTGAAGAATTTTCATGCCCAAACGGGATAAGAGCATTTCTGTTTCTGCATGGGGGATAGGAGGAGAGTGCTGGTGACACTTGTGTCCCCTGGCTCTGTTCCAGGAGGAGGGTTTTGCTTATACACTGTTCATCCATAGCAACTGCAAGGGTGCTCCAGTACTGTTTTCCTTTCCAAACAACTCCTTGGGTGGCTTTTGTTTTGCGTGGCGTAATTAAGGAGAGGAAGCTGAGCCCTTTCCCTTCATGCCTTTGTTTCTCCTGTGTATCACGTTACAGGTGCAGGGGTCACAGAGTAACTATGTCAAAGACTGGTGGCAATAAATAGCTGCAGAAGAGGATTTGTGTTACTGCTGATCTGGTGGAAAAGCAGAGAGAGGCTGGCCTCCCTTCTTCCTTCTTTTATCTATCTATCTATCTATCTATCTATCTATCTGTCTATCTATCTATCTATCTATCTGTCTGTCTGTCTGTCTATCTATCTATCTATCTATCTATCTATCTGTTTTCTGACTGGGTTTTGTTTTGTTTTATTTTTAAAGAATGCAAAGACTCAGGAGAGTGTTTAGGTCTAGCTTGTCCCTCATTAGCTTTTGAACTGTTACTCATGCAGCGTGATTAGTTACATGTTGTACCTGTCACTGCCTCTGCCCTTTGTTCAGTCTAGCTAAAATATAGTAGTACCTCATTTCAGTGATAGACTTGACCCAGAGTAAAATGTGCAAATTCTTACAGAAAGTGCAATAATTGCAATTGATTTATTCTTCTATGGGGAAATAATGTCTGTCTCAAACAATAACATCAGCTTTCTCTTAATTGCATTACATTAATATCATATTAATCTGTATTCCTATCCACATCCAAAGCTGTGAAGCACGTTTGGGTTGTGTTGGTTTTTTTCCCTACCCTTATGACACACACAGCTCTCAAAATAGGTTACCAAATATTAGAAGCCCCTTTTTGCCCATTCTATAGAAGAAAGACAAAAGAGAAGAAAAAGAATTTTATATATTACACTGGTCTATAATCAGGAAATCTGTATCTTACCTACCACAGCCCCACGTTTATCATTGTTGTTAATCCAGTGGTGGGGATTATGCTGCATTAATGATGTGAAGGAGCTCCAGACTATTTCTTATTCCTGGCTCGTAGCATCTGCTTTCAACAAATGTCTTTTGGGCACATATGTGACCTTTTGGCTACCTACACCTAAGTCCACCTGTCAGGATGGCATTGTGCCTGCTCATGAGTGTGGCCTGGCTGCTGGGACACGGAGGAAATCAGCCTCTGTGGCTCTGTGAATGCTTTTCCATTGCAGAACACCTCCCTCTTCTCCCAGTCCCGTGGTGCACATGGCTCCTGGCTTTGGGGAGCCACCAGCCACCTGGTTTCCAGAGGACAACCCTGGACATCTGGTTGGGGTTTCTGATGGGACATGATGGCAGATCTGAGCTGGCATCAAGCAAGAGAAATGCTCTGGCACAGCAGCCCCTCGGGCCACCGGGTCCCTGCAAACTCCAGGCACAGTGAGCTCAGGCTCGTTTGCAGCAGGAGACTGGGACACAGCTGACACCCAGCCTGTAAATCCATTCCTTTTCAGCAGGGCATAGTCATGGATAAAATCCTGGTCACTTTTCTCCTTCCTCAAATTGACCTGTGCAAGATGTGGCACCTCACGAGAACATTTTTTACCAGCATGGTTTCCTTCAAAATAGCCATATTTTGTGAACGTTGCTTGATTTTTATTTGGAGGGGATGAAACTTCAGTTCAGAGGAAAAATTCCCAAAGTGTCAGATGTTGTCAAAACATCAAATTTCACAGTATAGTATTTGGCATAAAGACTTTTTTTCCTTTTTTTCTTTTTTTTTTCTCCCCAGTTTTTCACCATGAGATGCCTGTTTGAAAGGCAGGGTTTGTTTTTCAACTTTTGTGCAGTTGGACACATTTGCTTACTTGGAACACAATAACATGGAGCTCTCCAAAGTCACTTCGGGTTTAATTTTGGCAAAAATTATACCTTTTCTGTTTTTTCAAACTGGAAAAAAAGTCAAAATGGCAGGATTTCCCATGAAGTGATAAGTCTCATTTCTCTTCTGCTTTGGCTGGGTTCAAATCACCACAGGGAGAATTTTCCAAGAAGTTTATTTATAACATTTTGAATATGGAAACATTTCAGTGTTTTCAACCTGCAGCATGTGGAAATAATCAGGGAAACAAAACATTTCCGTGGTTTTTGATAACTGAAACAACAGGTGCTAGGTCCAGGAATAGTGAAAGAGGAATGGGAATTAAAGTACTTTTCATCATATAACATTCAAGGAGGCAGTCAGTAGAAATGCCCAAAGAGAGGGGTTAACCCAAACACAAAGAAGAACTTTACACACCCTGCACTAATTAAATTGAGGAACCTTTTGACACAGGACATTGTGGAGGCCAAAATTGTAAAAATTGTAAATGAGTTCAAATTGGGAGCAACAGATTTGATGTAGGATGCCTATCACGGGCAATTACAATATTCCAGATGTTACTTCCAGCTCAGGAAGTCATTGAGCTACAGACTGCTGGAAGAATTCCTCTATTTCCTCTGCTTCCTATAGCTTTTCCTTAATTATCTGTTGCTGTTGGAGGAAGAATAACAGGTTACAGGATCCTTGGTCTCATTTTTTCCTTGTGTCATTGGCTGCTCAGAGAGCATGGACAGCAGCCACGGCAACTGGAGGGTGTAATGAGAGACTCCAAATGAAATAAGAGAAAACAACAAAAAATACAGTTTCTTTGGTTTACATTCACTTGAAAATTAATTTCAGCCAGCCCTGTTTTCCAGCCTCAGTGGTATCTCAATAGATGCAGGACACTGAGCCGGGAGTCATTGCAGGGACCCTGTTAGGAAAGTGCAAACTGCACATCAAGAGCAGACAGAGAGGAGGAGAAAAGGAAGATGAAGGTTTAGAGAGGGTGAGAACAGAGGGCCTCATTTGGCAGCTATTTAATGCTTATCTTAGTATTGTATTTGGCACCCAGTTACCATAGTGATGTGATTGGCAGCTGATTGACGGGATTACATAATGGAGCTGTCTCTGTGGAGCAAGAGCCATATTTTCAGGGGAAAAATATCACTTTGGTACTGGGGATGGGACCAATGCACAGTCTGCTTGGATGAACTCAGGGTTTTGAACAGAATTTTCTCTTAAAGCAACTAAATATTAACAACCTTTTCACAGTGAAATGTGAGTGAAAGACAAATAGCCATCAGGACTTCAAGGGTGTCTAGACATCTCATCATGCTCCTGACCACCTGACAGACCCTGAGGCAGCTGCCAGGCTGGCAGCACTGAGTGCCTACCGAGCTAGCAAGGGGGCACCCCAGCCTCAGGGAACTCCTGTTTCAGTGCAGGCCTAAACCCAATGCTTTCAGAAATGTCTCGGGAGAAAAATTTGTAAATAAGGACAGTGGTGAAAAAACACAATACAAAGAATTGGTGCACAGCAATTTTCCTCTTGGATATTTAAAATGCATTGGTTTTAGTAGCTGGGGGACAGTGGTTGGCATGACCCAGCCTTGTTTGCATTTGAAGGGCAAGTGAAGTGGTTGGCAAATTTTCCCACAAGGACATTTACCACCTCAGTAACAAGTATCTCGATCCCACCAGTGCTTTTTCTTACCTGGCACTTGTTTGATTTTTGAGCATGTGGGGTTTATTGTCCCTGATCGTGCAATCCTGGGATTTCCACACATATCGCTGGATTCCTGTGTGCAGTGAGGGTGTTTTGTTGGATTGTCAGAAAGGGAATGAACTCCTGCAGGGACTGAGTCCACAGATAATGTGGCTGGAGTGCTCCTGATGGCATCCCTTAGGAGATGCTCTCTAACCCCCTTTGCTTCCAGGGAGAACTGATCACAGATCCTGAACTGACTATAAAGGGTGAGCAGGGAGTGATGCCAGAGTTCCCAACCCTCCTCCTTAAGAGCAGGTGAGACAGGAGCTCACTCTTACCTGGAAAAGCTCAGAGCAACCCAGTAATGGCCCTTCTGTCTGCAGATGTAGGACACTGGTTGGCCACACTGAGGAGAAGGTGTGAGAGGATGGTCATTGCCTCATTGCCCCTACCCCAGGGACCTCAGCTGCTGGAAGGGAGCAGCAAAACTCACCTCCTACTCCCAGCTGCTCCCTGGAGAGGTTGTGATCCTCTGTGGCCCCACGGACAGTGCTCCACACTGGATTTCTTTGTGGCAGAGCTAGCCTATGATGGAACAGACGTCCTGTCCCCCCAGTTTATGAGGAAGCATGTATTTTCTCTTTACCAGACAGTCATTAAACTCTAATTATGTACTAGATCAGCATTCAGGGTGTTGCAGAGCCAGGGAAGACCCCGGTGCAGGGTACAGGTATTTGCAGTACAGAGAGCACATATGTGAATGCACACGTGGATGTGTGTTCCAGACGTGGTCTGAACTGCAGGCAGAGGGGCTGGACAGGTCCTAGGTCTGCTCTGGGCTTGTGTTAGTGCCTGAGCAGCGTGAAAGGCCCTCCTTGTCTGCAACAGCAACTTGCACATGCTGCACACTGCACTCTCCAGCCCCTGGGAAGTCAAAGAGCTGCTTTTGGCTGCCCTTGGGTCACAGGCTGAGCGATTTCTGTAGCCAGTGAGGTCTTTCACTGTGATGAGCAGCATGGAGCTCTCTGCTCTGCACATGGGGAGAAGGGGGTTCCAGTGATTCTCTCGACACAGCCACAGCACTCATGTGGGGTGGTGGGAGGGCTGAGGAAAGCTCCTGCCTTTGCCAAGCAGGCTGGAGGACAGGAGCAGCTTGTGGGGCTGGAATATACTCGCCCCAAAGAAACACTGAACACAGCAGGGGAATGAGGGGGATTAGATTTCACTAGCTAGCAAATTAAGTTTCTGTAACCCCTGACCAAAATTCATGCTATCAGCTGGAAATAATAAATTTAACCAGTTTCATATGGCCTTAAAACATCCCATAAACAAAATTCGTTTTTTAGGTTTCCTTTCATTCACCACTGTTTCTCTCTCTTTCCGCAGGCCTGGGAAAAAACCTTCTAAATCCAAGGCAAAGACTCCCATTGAGTTCAATGAGAGCTGAATCTGACCCTTTACAGGACAGCTTTATAGGTCTCTGTGCTCAGGGAGCTGTTGTTAGAGAGTTGGAGCTCTGGACCACATGCCAGAGTGTGTTCCTTTGTAGAGATGCTTTCCTTTGGACGTGCAGCTCTGACAACAACACCTGTGTGCTCACACACAGAGGCACAACAGCCACGGAGAAGCCATCCATCTTAGAAAACGTGTTATGCCTTTTAAGTGTTTCTATATCAAAGGCTGATAAATAAAACATGGGTTTAGTGTTAAAAGGAAAAAAGAGCCCTTTTAACAGATTAAAGTGCTCACAGTGCCTGACACTGTGAAATAGGAGTGTTGAGCAGCAGGGCAGTTAAGAAAAAGGACTGGTTTTGCTGACAGGTACGAACTGTTGTGTGTCTTGTAGCAGTCATTGGCAGAAAAAAAGCCCAAAATCTACTTTCCCAGCAAAGCCTTCCTGGAAGGTAAAAAACTGCAGCCGTCTGTAGCTAAACTTTTCTATGTTCTCCAACTGAATGTTGTGAGAAGAAGCTTCCCTGCCTGAAGGAAGAGGAAGAAAATAGTTCTTAATCCCATCAGACTAAACAAGCAAACAAAATCAGCATCCTTTCAATTGTTATGATGGTTTATTCCAGCAGACTGAAAACCCTGCTGGGTTTTGCAACATTTTATTTTTCCTCAGCATCCTGATTCTTCTTAAAGCCCAGAACACTGGGTTGGGTCCTTAACTGATTTCCATTTGTTCCTCAGCAGTTGCAAAAGCAGTGGTAAAGCCTTATGTACTTTCTCATTCCTTCACGACTGTGAACAGAGAGTCCAGGACACCTAAAGGCTGTATTGGTACAGACAGGGACATTTCTGCACACTAAGGACCATTAACTAATTACATTTATTTGGCTGATCAGAAAGGCTGATCGTTAAAACTAATTTTTCTTTCACTCTTTCTTTCTGAACCTGTGTTACCTTGGTGGAGGGGAGGCTTACAGCAGAGGTCACTGAAAATCCTCCTGAATATTTTATCAGTTCTGCTCCTTATGGCTTAGTCTACAAAGACAAACCCTTATGTGTGAAGGGCACGCAGCTGAGACAGGGGGAGGAGGGATAAACCAGTGTCTGCCCCTGCTCTGCTTTCTGACCAAGACACAGAGCATGTTGTCTGTGGAAGTGGGAAACAGAAAGAATTGGTGCACCAGTAGGATCACACTTGATGTGGAGTCTTGCTTTTAATAGCTAGAAAGATCCTTAATGAATGTGAATGAGAGACAGATGATTTTGCTGTCAGACTGATAAGGAGCAGTTTTGTGATGCCAGCTGGTGTCCCATCACCTTTTAGGATGAGCTTGCCTACTGCTCTCATGAATTTGAAATGGTGCAGCAAAGGGCAAGCCCAGGTTAGAGCACAGCCAGGCAAAGCTGTGATGCTCTTTTCCTAACCCAGCCATGCAATGTGGCTGTGGAGTGCCCACTGTGGAAAAGCCACGCTGCTGCCTCTGCCACCTGAGAATCATCTGCACAGTCGTATAAACCATTTCCAAAATGCCCCAGCCAGCAAGACACATGGCCAAAGGCAAATGGGGGGAACCTATAAAATTAAATTGCATTATTTATTGGAGAGATCTAAGTTCTATCTTGCCCTAGGGTGTCATTATGCACCTCTACTGTATGCTGATAATAGTCATCTGCAATCTGATAATGACTTTGATATCCTTCAAAAATTACGATAATTTAACACCTCTGTGAAAGACACCTCTTCTAGACATACTGGCACCCCTGACAGACCATCGTGCTCATGCAGGGACGGAATGGGACCAGAGCCTGACAAACCACAGTTGATTTCCTCTCAGCAAGGCACACTTGACTCTGTCAGCAAAGGGACACTGACCATGGAAGCTGCTTGTGTTGGATTAGGGGCTGTACTGGCACGGTGGTGCATGTTAGGTCAGGGGCAAAAGGGAGGTGAACACCAACACTGTAACCATATGGGATTGCCATGGATATTGTCCCTGTGCTCCATTCAGCAGGAGAGAAGGAGGTAGTTTTGTATTTGACAGGCTAGCCCACCCTATGCTCAGTAGGCCTTACTTAATGTTATACCCCATGTGAGTTTTCTAGTTATCTTCCATTTACCTCATGTCACTCATAATAAGCATCCTTCCAGCCTTAGCAGATCAGAGCTCCTTACACTATTTCCCGATATTTCAAAACTGATGGGGTGAAGTAACAGGGAAAAATGCTTCTGCCCACAGGAGGCCATTCTGATTTTGGTTTTTAAATTAATATTATGTCCAAATCCTGGACGCAGCTTACACTTTGGTCAGAACGACTTGGATTTCCCATGGTACTGTTTAACTCAGTAGCATTTCCAGTGCACTCACAAAGCAATGGCTTTGGTGAAACCCTTCTGCCATTATTGGCCTGTATAGAGCTCAAAAGCAGCCTGAGACTTTTCACTTTATAGTTTTATATTATTTATTTGCTTATTTATGGCAGAATTGGCAGCCTGTGGGTGGATAGCTGAAGTTTGCCCAGCCAGTATCTGCTGCAGGGCACTGAGCATTCAGCAGGATTCTCTGCCCACCTGCTTCAGCCCTGACACTCAGTGAGCATCTCATGGCCTCTGCTGACACTGACAATTAGCACCAATTACACCAGCAGTTTTGTGGGGTGAATATTTGCCCATTGGGACTCTGAAAGAGACCTACTCACTTCACAGGGGCTGCCTGATGTCTGTTAGATAAGAATGATTTACTGACCACAGCTGTGCTCCAGCAGATGACAGAGATGTCATCAGTCTCCCCTGACACCTCCAGCCTGGCAAACCTGGGGCTTTTGAAGGAGTTAATGCCACCCACCATCGAGATTATTCCTTCCTTGATTTAAAAATTGCTGGGAGATTTGGGGTTTAATCCTTCCTTTGCCTTACCCTGGGAGAGGAGCAGAATGGATTGTCAGATCCATACCCTGTGGAAATTACCCTTCCTCTGCTGCACCTCCTGATGCTGTCAAGTAATTTGTTGGGACTTTTAAACCTAAGAGAGGATGTTTGCTCTGGTTCACACAGCAAAGCACTACAGAGCCCAGCAAAGTAGGCAATCTCCACTATTTCTTGCTCCTGAAGTCTGCAGGGGTTTTTTTGAGGTCTGCCATGTAGTTGCCATCACAGTCCAGCCAGAAGAGGCAGATGTGGTAGAAGAAAAGGGTGTGAACTGGTATGACAGTGAGAAAAAAACATTTTTAATGCAAAATGATGCTGAAGCCAGCTAAAACAGCATATTCATTCCTCTGAATTTCTGTTTCCTGTAGCCATTTTCTCTGCATGACTGCCCTTCCTTTCCTCTTATTACCAATAAATGCTGTTTTCTATGGCATGCTATTAACTTTTTTAATACCCTATTTTAAAAATTAATGTATTTTTAATAAAACATCCCAACTGATCATGCAAAGAACATTATCATTTAAGAGGTACAGTATATGCTGGTGCAAACTAACTTTCTGACATCCTCCAGCATACACTGCTGGGCAACAATTTCTGTTCAAAAAATAATATTTCCTTTGTCAGCTGAATTCTCACTAACTGATGTTGACATGAATTATTGAAGAAATACATGCAGTGGTGACATTGTGAGGTGTAATTGACTATTTTAGGCCCAAGCCAGAGTGTTTTACATATTCTTATGGTAACAATGTTGTTTCCTTGCTCTTCCTTTGCTTTAGACTTGTTTTGGGGTGACTTTAACTCCCCTCGCTCAGTAATGAGCACATTTATTTTCACTGCCAACCATTTCATCCACTGTGTAATTTCTACTGAATCTGGAAGTTCAGCAATTCGTACAGCTTCTCATTGTCTCAACAAGAAATGTTTGATATTCTGGTCTCTCCTCTTCTAACCTTGTTTTGCACTGTTTGGTGAAAGGAAGCACAAAGTGTGTTGATATTTGTGGCAAGGCTGAGGCCCCGTATGTCAGCTTCCTCAAAAAGAATTCAGAGGCAATGAAACTTTTTGATCTCAGAGCTGTGATTCAAGACACCTAATAAATTTCTCCCCAACAGATGCTTTTCCTCCACCACTTCTATGTCAGACAAATGGCAGATATCCCCCTCCTACTATAAAATACCCCAGTATCTCTGTTTTAAAGGGAAGAAAATGTGGGCAGATGAAAGAAAGTAGAACTCTGTTATATCAGAGGAGCATTTGTGCCTCAAAAAGGAATTGTAGGCGATGATTCAGAACATCCTCAAGGTCCTTCTGACCCACCTCAGTGTCACAAAAGCACTCTGATACCAGTTTCTTCTTCTGGTTTGTTCTTCTGATTAAAATTTGAACATTTGCATTATTTTACAGATCAGTTCCTTTTTGTTCTTGCCATTTAGAAAACTAATTTCTTTTGCTTGTGTATTTTGCCCTAGACGGAGCAAACTGAAATTCACTCCAGGTAACCAATTCTGAAATTAAAGTTTGCATTATTCCTAAATCTTTCGTAAAAAAAAAAAAAA